>BKCH01000005.1:600000-1142500 GCA_008635985.1 Ficus erecta
CTTAAAAACTTAGAAATGTCAAAATTGTAATGATTAAATGATAAAATTAATACACCTAATAGTAATCAAAATATTAATTTAGTATTTAATATACTAAGTGGCAAATTTACCATCAAGTTTAGTATTTGTAAAATTTGACATTGAAGATAGCACTCCGTTGGAATATAAAAATTTGGCATTGGCACATCCATTTAGCACTCCAAATTGATGTCTAAAGATTACAAAAAGAGCATCTTCAATCGAGTGTCAAATTGATTTGCCATTAATGCTAAATTTTGCATTTAAATAAAAATAATTATCCAACAAAGTATCATTTTTCGTGTCAAATTTACCTAATGTTACACTTGACGACAAATTTTACATTGAGCTTGTGTTTGAAATATAGATTTAAAAGGTTGTTTTTAAAATAATAATAATAATAATAATAATCCAGATTGAGAATATTTTTTATTGGTATAATTGGAAGATAGAAAAAAAAAACGTGATGCGGATTTCAAAGCAGTAAAAAATTTAAATTGAATTTAAATCTTTTCATAATTAAAAAAAAAACTTCTCAAATTTATGTTCCAAAGGTAAGCTAAGTATTGCAAATACTAATCTTAACCTTTAATTGCTACTTGAGAGATCAACTTTTTTACTTAATAATATATATAAACTAGAGTACAAAATAAAATAGTTAATATAACATTTTAATATTGTTAATTAGAGTCAAATGTAGCATTCACTACTACAAAATAGATATTCGACGACGGTTAAAAACCGTCGTGGTAAAACTTACACGACGGTTTTCTAACCGTCGTGTAATCCACCGTCGTGGTATATATTTCGATTCCACGACGGTTTAAAAACCGTCGTGGTAGCCATGATACCACGACGGTTTAATACCCGTCGTCGTAACTAAGATAAAACGACGGTCAATAAACCGTCGTGGTAGCCGAGATACCACGACGGTTTATTGACCGTCGTGGTATCCGAGATACCACGACCGTCAATAAACGGTCGTGGTAGCTCGGCTACCACGACGGTTTAACAACGGTCGTGGTAGCTCGGCTACCACGACCGTTTATGGACCGTCGTGGTAGCTCGGCTACCACGACCGTTTAATGACCGTCATTGTAGCTCGCCTATGACGACGATCCCTTGACCGTCGTGGTAAGAGTTAAAAAATAAAAATTTGTTTCGCATTCGTTTTATTTCCCTCTCGTGGAAAATCAGCCAATTAGATAAACCGATAAATATTATAATGACAAAATTGATACATTGTTTTTATTCAATACATTGTTTTTATTCAATATTGAATAAACTTCTCAACAAACCTAGCCCACTCTTGCCTAACCAAACTCATGTCATCATCAGTATAAAAATCCTTCGTTTGAAGAGCGGCTAGTCCATCAACAGTGAGGGTTATTTCTCGCATGAAAGCTAACACAAAATAACCGCACTCTACATAACCTTCTTGTATTGGACATCGAGCAGTATCAATCAAAGTCTCCCAGTTTCGTCGCTGTCTTACTCCTCTTCCCACCGAAACCTTTCAATCATTAAGTGCCCTAACAATTTCACAAATTTCAAAACAATATATTACAACAATTATAATTGTATGCATAATATCATATATATATATGAACATCAATAAATACTTACGTCGTAATAAGGTCTTTAAAATCATCATCCGGTTCGTTTCCGAGAGGATTAAAATATAGGACCAAGTCCTCCCATGGATCTATAACTGCCAATACCCAATGTTGGCCGCTGTTATATGGCATGAGAAACAGCTTTCCCTGTGGAGCGTTTCTTATGACCTGTAGAATGTAATCGGCCCTCTCTCGAACGTAGGCGACACGATCGGCAACGCGTTGAACTGGTGAGACGATGACTGGAGAAATAAACTCGAACCGTTGATCCATACCTGCCCTTGCACAACAATCCGCTAAGTATCTGCAAAATAATTAATGGTGAATTGTTACACAAAACTGATGTATATAAGATTAAGTCGGATAAATAATTAAATAGATTAAGCAAAAAATGTAATACCTGATGTAAACCATTATGCTATTTACACTGATTTCTTTAAATGTTATGAAATGGTAGACATCTTCAAACCCAATATATATGGGCATGTCATTGCCAAGGACGAACTGTTGTTGCTGGAAGATTATTTGTGTACCGTCACGCATGGAATTTTGTGCGTAATATGCCAACATTTTCAACTCGCACGGAATGTCATTAAAGTCAAACGAAGGCATTTCTCCTTCCGCCGGTTGTCGTTCTATCTCCGGTTGTGACCGTAGTTTCTTCCTCCCTGCTCTCTTTTTGGTTCGTTTGCTCCCCTCGGCTTCTCGGTCAGGAGCATGACTGGGACCTTTGCTTGCCTGGCTAAAACTTGGAGAAACGACTACTAACCGTTTCGGCCAAGCAACAAACCCACCGACAGCTTCTTCAATAGATGTGGCGTCGTGCGTCGGAATAGGTAGGAGTGCACCTTTTAGTTTTGGGACTGTAATTGTCACTCGTACATTCTCCTCACCTAAAGGAATCCCATGGATCGTGTCCGTTGGAACACATTCCATGTATGCCCTGCCGGTTGCAACAAGCACATCTCCTCCGTTAATTAAATCAGGAAGAAATAAATGGCATTCCTTACTTGCGTTCGGCATGGCCTTCGGATCCGACGCCTCAGCTCCTTTTTCATTCAGAGTGCAGCTAGCCTTGAAGCTGTTGTGTTGATCAACTGTCGGTCCGGTTTGCTCCCCTTCCATAGTCTCTCGGTTGATACCGTGCTTCGCACATAATTCCTCGACGGTTCTTTCTAATGCGGCTAGCTTCATTTTCATCCCCAATACTTCAGGATTCTCGCGGTAGCCCCCCGCAACGTTAAAGTATTGCGACTGCTTGACAAACTTAGATTGACCTCGAATCCGACCCGAATGCTCGGGATTTCCTAATGCCTTGGTCAATATGTCCTCTGTCCCCACAGACTCGAAACTACCCTGTGTTTGTTGTTCACTGAAGTCATCCTGTAACAATTTAACAATATGTTAGGACTTCGTAAAACATAAACGAGTATACGAGCTTAATATAATTTAATCTCATTCGAAAACTTACTATTATATCGGCAACATTTTTACACGCTTCATTCTTGAAAGTGCCATCTGGCTGGACGCGCATGTCCAACCAATTTTCAAACCTCTCTGGGTACGTTCCCGTCTTCTCGAACTACAATTTAATAATTACCATTAGTAAACATATACGAAGAAATTGTAAGCAAGTAAAACAGACCATTTACAAATACTCGGTAAGTTATTCACGTACATGTGCTTGGTCACGTTTCCTATATCCGTCTCGGCCTCCCAATGATCCGTATTTGAGTTTCTTCCTTGTCTCACTTCCTTGTTCGGATAGTCTTTTAAATTCCGACGACCGACGATACGTAACGAAACTTTCCCAATCATCTTGGCTGATTGTGGGGTAATTGTGAACCACTTTTGCCGGTCTTTGCCACACACCTTCTTCGTCAATATGATCTCGTACAAAAGCTTGGTAAAGATCATATCTGAAATTTTTTGCCGACTCTGCACATGACTTTAAAGCTTGTTTTTTAAACGATTCACCTACAGTGAAAGATGTTACGATTTCCGCCCACACTCTTTCTTTCCTTTCGGCTAAATCGGCACTTCTAAAGTCGGATATCCATATGGGTATGTGCTCTCGAGCAAGCACTCCAATCCAACTCTGTAATGCATCTCCTCCCTTCCCTATTGGTTGCCCTTTCGCGTCGATCGAAACTGGAACTCTTTCTCCCTTTGTCCTAACTTGGTGAACTCTTTTCATAAGAGTTGCTCTTCGTTTACCATCTTCATCGGGATTGAATCTAGGTGAGTTGACTCGTCGTGGTTTTCCAATTTGAGTTTGAGTTGAGTGTTCTTCCTCGTACCCTTGTGACATTTTAAATCAATCTAAAACAACCCCGCACCGAAACACGTTAAAAAAACAAAAAAATGTTGTCATTAAATCATTACAAAATAATTGTTAAGGCGTGCAAGTAAACATAGTTTTCGATCTACTTAATTAATTACGGAAATGACACACAACTTAATAAAAGAGGCATTTGATCTTTCCATGTCATGTGCTAACATCTAAGTCACTACATCAATGACGGTTTCCGGAAAATTGACGAAGCCGTGCATAACCCAATCAATTTTATTAAATATAAAACTAATTCAAACTAAAACAAGCATAGAATCGAACATGTCAAACGCTATAATATAAGTCACATAATCAACGCTTTCCCCGTAAAAATGTTGAGTTCGTGGCTTACTACCCAATCAATTTAATTCAAGCTACAACTATTTGTACATCAAAAACGCAATTTAGCAAATATGTCATATACAACATTTTATCTCTAAACATCAACTATTTCCCATTCATCATCACGGCGGACGCCGGCAACCCAACCCCGACGCCGGCAACCCACTCCCGCCCCCCCCACCACCATCACAACAAACCAAAACTAAGTCTCAATCAAAGGGGAATTTGGTCGAACATGTAGTGTGCATAAAATTAACATGCAAGAGCAAAACTTTTTTCCGTTTAACAAATAACCCAATACCAAAAACACAATCAAAAACCAATTTCCATGAAGTTTACAATTATCTAAGCTAACTTCCATCAACCGTTTAGTGAAATAGCAAATATAAACTAACCTTTAATGTGGGTATGGGCGGGTATTGGCGACGGAGACTAACCGTTGGGGACGGCGAGGGTGTGGGCAACGGCGCAAACCGGCACTCCGGACAAGGTGGCGACGGCGGCGAAAAATTAGAGAGAGGACAAGTGGGCGACGGCGGCGAGGAAATAGAGAGAGGGTGAGGAGGACGGCAAGCGAAGAGGGATATAGTGGATTGGGTAATTGTGATACCGAAAATTAGAGAGAGAAAGTGTAGGAATTGAAGAGTTTCAATTTTTCTTTATATCTAGGAAGCAAAGTTTGGCCACAATAATTGAAGCGCGCACGTTTCCCGGGCAAATTTTTAAATTTATCGACACGGATATCACGACGGTTTTTTGAAAACCGTCGTGGTATCCCATACGGAGGGCTACCACGACGGTCTTTTGACCGTCGTGGTATCTCCGAGTCGTGGTGATACCACGACGGTCAAAAGACCGTCGTGGTCTCCCCCATTGGGGGAGCTACCACGACGGTCTTTTGACCGTCGTGGTAGCCCCTTCAGGGGGCCCCACGACGGTCTTCTGACCGTCGTGGTCTCCCTCAATGGGGGAGATACCACGACGGTCAGAAGACCGTCGTGGTAGCCCTTCTTGGGGCTACCACGACGGTCTTCTGACCGTCGTGGTACCCTTCCCTGTGTGGGGCACCATAAAACCACGACGGTCTATTTTAAAAACCGTCGTGCTATTAATCTACCACGACGGTTTTTTTTATAAACCGTCGTTGTTTTTTTACCCGTAACGGATGTGTAATATTTTTTTTTAACTATATATATACCACACCTGTGTGTTATGCATAAACAAGCAGCCCATACCAATTCTTCATGTGTTCTTGTATTCAAATACACCATGGCATATAATAAATATTATCATGTGAAAATTCATTTAACATATATATACAATTAACGGAAAAATAAAACACATTCAAGTTTTTCGTTTAGTTTTTTTTTTTGGACTTCTCAACACGTGTCCACTCGACATCTAAACGAAGCAAGTGTGAGGAATCATCGTCCAAATCATCAATCTCCTCCACCGGTGGCAAACCGTTCGTGATAGATGGAATGTCCGTGCAATCTTCAACATCTTCTTGGTCATCTCGGATTAATTTTGGCTTCATTGGCACCACTAATGATAACTCTAAATTTTCGGGATCCGTTGTGTAAAATACTTGTACGGCTTGCGACGCCATAATGAAAGGATCATTTTTGTATGCTATACGCCTAAAGTCCACCACTGTCACGTCGTCCTTATCAAGCTTAACAAAATTATTGTCAGCCCACTTGCATTTGAAGAGTGCTATCCGCAAGCCACAATAATCAAGTTCCCAAATATCTTCAATGAACCCAAAGTAGTTCATGGAACCATATACCGGGTTCTTGTCCTTTGCGGATGAAATCTGCATAGATTCGGCACGGAGGCTCACACCACTATTTTGGACTGTATGCTTCTCATCTCTTTCGCGAGTGTAAAAGGTGTATCTATTGACAAAGTACGATGTATATCGTGTGACTATCGATGACGGTCTTCTTGCTAGCTTCATTAACTCTTGGGAAACGGTAGGCTTCTATGCAAATGTCGACTTATCCACTCCCTGAATGTCCGGTTGTGCTGATCTTGAATCCACTTCTCACATCTTGACTTCCTTGGATTCGCGACTCGTAATTCCGTCGTGTGAACCTCAACGAACGGCTCAACTTCCTTAGCATTGTGCAAAACATACAGACAAGCTTTTTCCCATTCATCTTGCTTTACTTGTGAATGAACGGCCGCGGATAGTCCTTTCGATGTAAATAGCCCACTCGTTGGCAACCCTATTGGGTCCGCATTGGACAAATACTCGGAGCAAAACTCAACTGATTCCTCGGCTATGTAGTTTTCCACTATACATCCCTCGGGCCTATTTCGGTTCTTCACATAACCCTTCAAAACCTTCATGTACCTTTCGAAAGGATACATCCACCTCAAATGGACCGGTCCACATAGCTTAACTTCACGAACTAAGTGCACCGTTAGGTGGATCATTATATCAAAAAAGGCTGGTGGAAAAAACTTCTCAAGCATGCACAAAGTCATCACCAATTCAGATTGTAGCGAATCTAGCATAAGTGGATCGATTACCTTAGAGCAAATTGAATTGAAGAATGAGCATAGCTTTGTAATTGCATATCTCACATCTTTTGTTAAAACCCCCCGCAATGCAAGAGGTAATAATTGTTGCATCAAGATATGACAATCGTGTGTTTTCATTCCAACAAGCCTCAAATCCTTCATCGACACCAACCTTTTGAAGTTAGAAGAGTACCCACTTGGCACTTTCACGGACGAAAGCCATTCACAAAGCCTTCTCTTCTCTTGTCTCGATAATGTGTGCTTTGCCGGAGGTAAGTATGTGCCGGTCGATCTTTTCTCGGGGAGCAAATTTGGTCTAATCTTCATCTCTTCAAGATCCATACGGGCTTTTTCACCATCTTTTGTTTTGTTTGGAATGTCTAGCAACGTGCCCACAATCGATTCACAAACGTTTTTCTCAATATGCATAACATCTGGGCAATGACGAACGTAAAGTGACTTCCAATATGGAAGTTCGAAAAATATTGACTTCTTCTTCCAAGGTCCATCGACGTCTGGAGCCTTACGTTTTCTCTTCCCCAAAACTACTTTTACATCTTTAACCATCTCAAAAACGGATTCGCCAGACAAAATCCGAGGAGCGGATCTTTCTTCGGTATTACCATCAAAAGCCTTTTTTTGTTTGCGGTATCGATGATTCGTTGGCAAGAACCTCCTGTGACCAAGGTAAACGGTTTTCTTACCATTCTTCAAACGGATAGAGGCTGTTTCCTTCATACAAACTGGACATCCTATAGAACTCTTCACGGGATAACCAGATAAGTTGCCAAGTGCAGGAAAGTCATTAATTGACCATATCAACATTGCACGTAGATTGAACGTATCTTCACGGTAAGAATCTCTAACTTGTAAACCATCTTCCCACAACCTTTTTAGGTCATCGATTAACGGTGCCAAGTACACGTCAATGTCATTCCCTGGTTGTTGAGGGCCTGAGATCAATAATGTCAACATCAAGAACTTCCGCTTCATGCACAATTCCGGAGGGAGATTGTAATTGACAAGTACGACTGGCCAGGTACTATGCCGACTACTCATGTTACTATGTGGGTTCATTCCGTCCGTCGACAAACCGAGACGTAAATTCCTTGGTTCTGCACTGAAATCTGGATGATTGTCGTCAAATGTCTTCCATTGTGGTGCGTCGGCCGGATGCCTAAGTTTGCCATCATCAACACGTTTATCATGGTGCCATGTCAAATTTTTAGCATGCTCGGCATTGCGGAATAAACGACGAAAACGTGGAGCCGCTGGAATGTACCATAACACCTTAACCGGCACTCCTTTTCTACCATTCGATGGCATCTTCCCCTTCTTCCATCTTGATTCGTTACAAACCGGACATTCATCTAAATCTTCATATTCTTTCCGGTAAAGGACGCAATCATTTGGACAAGCATGTATCTTTTCATATTCCATTCCCAAAGTGCTCAAAGTCTTCTTCGCCTCGTACATACTAGGTGGCACTTTGTTATCCTCGGGTAGAACATCTTTTAGAAATTCTAAAAGAGTCGTGAAACTAGAATTCGTCCACCCTCCCGACGCTTTCATATTCCATAATTTAACCAATGCCCCTAATTTCGTATATTTTGTACACCCGACATACAAGGGCATTTCGGCATCATTAATCATTTCCTCAAATAACTCCGGGCGGTGAACAAAGTTTTCTTCCAAATCATTGACCATCTTGAACATATTATCACCAACGTCGTCTTCCTCAACAATAGGCTCTTTACCTTTAGTAGTACTCCTCGATGAATAATTAATATCGAAAAAAGCTTCGCCATGTAAATACCATGTTTGGTAAGAACAAATAATCCCATAAGCGCGCAAATGCCCTCTAACATTATCAATTGAATGAGATCTATGATTACCACAAATTTGACACGGACAAGGAATCTTATCATCTTGTAGGTGAGCCTTGGCAAATGACAAAAATTCTTCAACACCATCTTCATATGCTTTAGACAATCTATCAAACCACATCCATTTTCTATCCATGATTTGCAAATCCTAAATCAAGAATTCAAAGCGTTCGAAGTTAAAGTGTGCGTAATTTTAAAATGCATGCATTTAATTTTCATTTAGTTAATTGAACACTGCTACCGACGCATTAACTAATTGAACAATTAACAAAAAAGGCGAATAAACATACAAACTAAGTGCCGGAAAAAATTAACAATTTGATCATGATAATTTCGTATATTGAACACCCGGCCTATTGCATTAATCTTCAATGTATCAAAAGCAATCCCAAAACATAAAAAACTCTTCAATGTATCAAAAGCAATTATTAAACATACAAATTTAATATAAAATCATAAATAAAAAATACATAGGATACCAACATATAAGTAAGTTTGTGTGATCATGACTTACAAGAGATATTGATATGATCGATAGAAAACGGTGGCGTCACACAATGGTGTTCCGTATTTCCTTCTGAGCTTTCTAAAACGAATTTAGTTTACTGCAGCTGGTGTATTGATGTGGAAATCTCAGGAGCAACAATCTGTACAATCTGTATTAGGAAAACATATCAGCATTTTTAGACGACGGTTTATAAAAAAACGGTCGTGGAATCCCGGAGATTCCACGACGGTCTTTCAAGACCGTCGTGGAATCACAGGGATTCCACGACGGTCTTCCAAGACCGTCGTGGAAGCTCCGGGCTTCCACGACGGTCTTTGAAGACCGTCGTGGAAGCCCGACGCTTCCACGACGGTCTTGGAAGACCGTCGTGGAAGCCCGGCGCTTCCACGACGGTCTTTGAAGACCGTCGTGGAAGCCCGGAGCTTCCACGACGGTCTTCTAAGACCGTCGTGGAATCCCGGAGCTTCCACGACGGTCTTCTAAGACCGTCGTGGAATCTCGGATTCCACGACGGTTTTCGGAAAATCGAGTCCGTTCCGTGTTTTGACCCCATTTTTCACGACGGTTTTTTTAAAACCGTCGTGTTTTTTCTGTCGTGTATTCCACGTTTTGTAGTAGTGATTGGTATTGTATAATGCATGTCCATTATGTTAATGTCGTTTTCACGAAGTACACCGATATGTCGTTTTTAGAACAAGCAATTCATTGCTCTTTAGAAACGACCTTATCTCTCACGAGAAGCGCATCAACCTAATTCTATTGAATGTGCTAACTGTAAATATAAATAGTTCCAAATACTCCAAATTGAGTACCAGACTAACATAACATGCTTTTATTTTTAAGACACCTGATAAGACCACCCAATGTAGCTTATTAATTCAAAAGTTTTTTTTTTCTTCTGATATAAAATACACATATAAAGCTTGATACTAAATTTAGATACTCTAAACAGACATTGAGATAAAGCTTGACAAGGAAAAAGAAAAATCAAAATCAAAATCTGGAATCCAAAAATGAAGCTGAAACGAAGAATAGCAAAATCCAAAATGGTAACTTCCTTTTGTGAGATTATTTGCTTACGAACGTGTATGATTCGATTAAGATGGAGTATGTTAAGACAAATGGCGTTTAGATATACGGACCTTTAATGTCATCAAAAGTACTAATCTTCTAAGGATTAAAAAAAAAAAAATCTTTTTCTCTACATAAAGACATAAGGTAAATGAATGAAATTGACGTCCTATCTGCCTGATTCTTTTTCCCCTGCAGTGGAGTTGGGACATCCGTTTCAATTCCAAACATTGTCTTCAAACATGGTCTATTTGGAAACAAAAATGCAAGGGATGAGTAGCTTGAGACCCGTTTGATAGAATTTTTGCTTTTGTTTTAAGTCAATAAAAGAAGATAAACAAAAACTGTCACTTTTTTTAAGTATTTAATAACCATATTTTTAAAAGAGATTTTAAAGTCAAAAGGATAATAAAATTTTCTATAAGTAAAAAAAAAATATATTAAAATAAAGTTTATAATATCAACCTTAACCTCTGACTTCAGTCTCAAAGTCAATACAGAAGAGCTTTTTCTAGAAGTCATGTATTTTGGCTTTGACAGGAAACTCTTCAATATACTATAAATTTTTTTGACAGATCATCCAAACATTTTTAGAAACATGTAACTTTTAGATTCAGAAAGTCATAAACAATTTCTAAAAAGCTTTGTCAAAAAGGATATGTGTCATCCATCATGATAATACATATATGAAACAACAATAGGTTTACATATATATATATATAACAACAAAATATATTTATACATGAGAGCCATTGGTAAAGGAATAAATCGTACATGCTTGGTGGTAGCATTATCATGCTTTTGGACACTTACACGATGGCCTTGTGGCCGAATGTGGACTCGTTTGCCTATCATCTCCACATCTTTTGTATTGGTGCTTGGCCTCGACCACACATTTATCTTTCTCGTGATTTATAGCTTTATTTGCATTCCAAGTATCATGTTTTGTGTCTTTTAGTGAGCACTTGAAAAGCTTTCACATTTGTGAATTCGTGTCCTATAGCATGGGCCACTTAGATACATTCCAAGATCATCCTGAGTTCTTATCCAACCTGTTCCACGTTTGGATATTTTGGGTTGGAAATCTTCTTTTGACGTGCCTATTATTGTTTTTATGTGTTTATAACTTATTTAGATTTCTTTTTACCTTTACACGCTTACTCCCGTAAGATGATACTCTCTTTGAAGTCACTAATATTGTATTCACCGGCTGCTTGTTTAAACTTTTGTATTTTGCTATCGTGTAAAATTTAAAACTTCTAATGGATTGGACTTTTATCTTCAAATGTCAATTACAGATCCTAATTATGTTTATTATTATTTTATATAGTTATTATAAAAGATTTGGATTTCTTTTTACCTTTAATAAATAGACGTTTTAATTTAAAAGAGAAAACATAATTAGGAATCTAGTTTTTTATGTGATATCTATAAATAAATAATTGACTTCCATAAGATAGGAGTTCGAGATGGACATTTTTTAGATTAGCTTTTCCATATGACTTCCATATGCGATGGGAAATTTTTGTTTGAACGTTTTGATTTTTTTTTTTTTTTAAATTTTTTATAAGCTGGAGAGCAATAACAAACCAAGAACAACAACACGAAAAAAAAAAAAAAAAAAAGGGCAAAAATTTAAAAACAAATTCCTTGGAATATCGAAAGTATTCATCCATGCAACATAGCCAAGGCCCATTTCATTAACATTATGAGCCTTCTCCTTTATCTCTCGCGGAACTAAAAATGAACTTGCATATGATAAATGAGTTGGCGGCTAAAACAGAACCATCCACAATAAAACTCACATCCCATAGGGGCAAAATAAAAACCATTTAACACATAAATAATCACAAGTAAACAATCTCCTTTGTAAATAATCTTAGGGAGAAATTTTTTAAATTTTTCTTGAACTATAGTGTCGATATATTTTCTGAGTTTTAAAATGTACGTGTAATATATTTTCATATTCATCCTCCGAAATTAAAACATATTATTTTTAGATTGAATAACACATGTCACATATCTTTAAATTTTTAGCTAATCAAATTAAATTAAGGTCCATTATCCACATTTTTTCCCCAATAATTTTCCTACTTCTGATCAACGAGTCCAACGATCGAATATATTAGAAGTTTTGCTTCCAAGTAATTTATTCTAGAGTAAGAACATTTAGGGCTTGTTTGGCAACAAGCTCTGTTTAAACTAAACTGTACTTTTTTCATCATGTTTTTTGTCTTTTTCCCCAAAAAGTTGTTTGTCTTTTCTGAAAATTCAAAAAAATTCAAAAAAATTTACTATTTAAACTTACAAATCTTAACTCAAACTTACACACCAAACACCCCCTTATTAACTCGTAAATATCATACCGAACCTTAACCAAGTGATAACTCAATAATTCTACCCAAATGATGGTGCTTTTCAAAGTCCGAGAAGCATGTTAACATCAGAGACATAATTCAGGGGTAATTCATAATATTTTTCCATAATCTTAACCCAACTCTTCCAAGATAGCCAAACCCACAACCAACCGATCGAATCGCCAAGAAATAGTCGATGGACGTTTGAAATTGCTACGTAAAATGCATGATACAAAACATACACGCACAAGAGCACAATAAGGACCATAGGAGTACGGTTTTCCAAGATCAGATCCCTCATGGTTGACAGCCCAAAATGTAAAACCCTTGTAGGGAAATTATAATAAAGAGTATTTGTACGAAAATAATTGAAGTAAATAGTAAGATTTTAAAATATTTAAGATAAATAGTAAATTTATCAGGTAAATGAAAATACTTGATAAATGATATATTTATAAGACGTAAATAAATTATTTATCTGCTAAATTTGACATAAACAAATAATATATTTGGTAAATATGTAATTTATACTAAATACTTTAAAAATCTGTTATTAACTTCAGTTGTTTTTCGAAAAATGTTATTTGCTTGTTTCTCCCATAAAGTTCTAATCTTATTGCTATTAGAAAGAGAAAAAAAAAAAAAAAAAAAAAGAAGAGAGAGAGAGAGGGAAGAAACAATAAAAAAAGCAATACCGCTGGCCAGAAAAATTTAATGTACCTTTAAAAAAAAAAAAAAAAAAACCCTCTCTTCTACAATCTATATCATCGGCAACAGATATAAAACTTTGGATCTTTTTTTTTTTTTTTTTTTTTTTGTATGCAATCATACAAATAAAATGTTCGAGACAATTAGTTACTTGGAAGTAGTTATAATTAGCTATAATTACAATCATCATTTACTTGATTAAGATTGTCAATTACAATCGTCACGTGCCGTTTTTACAACAAAATTTGATTAGGAAAACAATATGTGAAACCATGGGAGATCTTAATTAATTAAGACTCCATTTAGATCACGTGTCAATTTTTTAAAAGGAAAATTTTCTTATTCTAAATGAGAAAGTCTTTTTTTTTTCTAGAATAATATGGTGTTGAGAACAAAAAGTTATTTGGAATAAGAAAAAATGATGTTAAGAATAATTCATTGTGAGAAGATTTCAAAAAAAATTCTTTTCTTTTTTAAAGGATATTATATAAAATAAATTTAAAAATGAGATAGTTTTTTTTTAACGAGAGAATGATAAAAAAAAAAAAAAAAGTTGAGGTAATTATTTTTTTATAAAAATTTATCAATTTCGGATATTGAACATGTCATCCAAACATAGGATGTCGTCTGCAAAAATGAATACTGTCTTGGAAATTCCACTGGAGGGCCCTTTACACCAACAGCCCAACAAGGCCTTAACCTGAATTTTCCTCAAAACCCAGCTGATTTTGAATGAGAATCCCTTGATTCTTTAGGGAGAGAGAGAAAATAGCATTTTTTGAAATAATAATAATAATAATAATAATAATAATAATAATAATAATAATAAATCATAGTATAAAAAGTTAAATAAAGTAACAAATGACATAATCAGATTTATAACCACATAATACAAAAAAAAAAAAAAAAAAACACATCCTTATTCCTCTTTTCTCTTTCTCTCTTTAACATAAAATTGTGCACATAAATATATTGTTAGAAATTAGCCGTAAATATGTTATTTACTAGAAAACTCAAAGATTTATTAGAAACTCCAAGGATTTATCCAAAAATCCAAGGATTTATCTATGAATACATGCTATATATTTATCATCTTTTAAAAAACCTATTATAAACTTCAAAAGTACTTGTAAAATATGTTATTTGTTACAATTTTCCAATTCTTCTTGGATTAGACCATGAATTTTGCATACGTTTTTCATTTTGATATGATTTGTACCAAGTCTAATATGCAGAAACGTACAATATCAATAGAAACATAATGCTGTAAAAAGTTCCTATTTGAAAATACTAAAACAAAAAATGAAGAGTGCTCTAGCAAAAACTATGGGACCAAAACAAGTATCCTTTAATACCACTAAATATTAAAGAAATGACACATCACTTTTTGGGTAAAGATTTTCAAATAATGACATCTCTGATTGTAGAGGTGGGAATTTGGGCCGGGCCAAACGGGTCGGCCTGCGGCCCGTAATTCAGGCCCGGCCCACGGCCCGGCCCGTATTTTATCGGCCCGGTAAAAGCCCGGCTCTCCTCTTAGGCCCAGCGGGCCGGGTCGGCCCGGCCCGAATATTTTAGGCCCGATGGGCCGGTCCGGCCCGCCCGTTATTTAAAATTATATATATTAATTTATTAAAAATTTTAATTTTTTTTAACAAAGTATAAATTTTTTTATTTTTTATCTAAGATAAAATATTAAGATAAATTATTAAATTATAAAAAATATACAAATTTATTCAAAAATTACAAATAAAAAAAATTAAATAAATTTTTTAAAAATTGGGCTAGGCGCGGCCCGGCCCGCGCTAAGCCCATGGGCCGGGCTGGGCTTATGCTTCAAAAATCCGGGCCGGCCCGACCGGCCCGAATTTGCATTGGGACGGGCCGCCCCGGCCCGATTTTTTGAAAAAGCCCATCGGGCTTGGGCCGGGCCGGGCCGGCCCGCCCAAATTCCCAGCATTATCTGATTGCATCTACTTAAGCTTAAATTTTGGGGACCTTATGATTAGGCATACATATTGCCCCTTGAATTATTAACATCTTTTTCTCAATTCCCTTGTTTCTATTCTTATAGAAAGGGACCCATATATAATGAATAATTAAACCATCAAAAACAGCAAGAATTCATGCATGTCATGATGCCTATATATTTTTAGGTTGCACGCCATCTCTTCCTTCTCTTTCCCTTTTCTGTTAAAACTCTTATATATGTATATACACACACACACACATATATGTTTATAAGAAAAGTCTGCATCATGTACCAAATGCCATCCAAAACTTATATTTTTTATTTAAAAACTTGCAAACATAGTATGACTTCCTATTTAAAACCTTATCATCATGTAATATCAGTAGAAAAATGTTATATTAGAATCGCTTGATTGGTAGTGTAAGGTACCACAAAAAAATAACAAATGTCATATCGGATAACAACCCTCCTAAAGTATAGGAGAGATCTTGTATCTAGTGGGCATATATATATATATAGTTGTATTTATTATTTAGAAACTTGTAATAATTAATTGATTTATATATAATTTCTAATTTAGAATCTTATTACATGGTACAATTGAATGTAAATGATAAGCATTACTGAAAAATATTATATTGAAATCATTATTGGTTGTTATAATATCCTTAAAAAAAATTATAAAAGTTTGAAGCACCATTTTTATAAGGATGCTGAATAACAATCCATCCTTTTACTATATATATATATATATATATAGTTGGTAATATATATATAGTTGGTAAAACACAGATAAAAAGGCTTGTGATGATCAAGTAAGATTCTAACTTTTACAGCTTGAAAAACTAGGTCAACTTTCTTCCCATGTTGGATCCAAATCAGTTTGTTGTAGATGAGGCTCCATCAATATATATCATGTACATGACTAAATGAGGGCAACTTTTTGGCCTCATGTTTCCTGTGTGACCTAGACTCCTTACCAACTTTCGGTTTTTAATTTTCTTCAAAAGACGAAGTTAGGCTTTACTTATCCGAATTGATCAAGTTAAAGACGAATTTTTTTTCTAATAAAAAATATCATTACGTCAGTCAAAAACATGACAGCTTACTAGCCAAGGGGATATACCTCTAGCTAGCTGTACAAGCATGGATGGATAGAATCATATAATTAAGAGAACAATCATATTCTTAACAAAATTACAAAACAGTACATGGGTTGCGTATATGACCGGCCAATAACAATAATAATAAAGTAGATATAACAATGTTCCAATCATATTCCTTTCGAAAAATTATTGTCAGCTTGACTCTAGATTGGTACATTTAGTATTTTTCTATCTTTTAATTATTGGAAAAAGAACATTTGATTTTTGTACAAGTCAACTGGCCAGTTTGTTTTCTTAATTATTTTTCTTATGCTAATTAATTATGAGTTTGTTATAAATTCTGAGTTTCTATCCGTTCAATACATTGTCTTGGAATGAAAATTTTAGATTCAAATTGAAAATTTTAAAATGAATGTGTGTGTGTGTTTTTTTTTTTTTTTTTTTTTGAAAAGAAAATGAATGTGTATTTTGAGAGAAAGAAAAATTAATATGATGCAGATTTCAAAAAATTGAAAAAAGAGATTTAAATTTTAACTTTTTATTTATTTATTTAAGACCTTGTGCCAAACACAACCGTTAGAAGGAAAGGCCTTGAGATGGAATTTGTTTTAGTATATTTTCACCTTTTGTTTTACCACACCCGTGAATGTTTTGAAACATAGTAGGTTGGTTGGTGGCAATAGCTTGTCCAACGTGCATCAATTAATTATTAAGTCAGCATCCATTGGCATCCTCCTTTCTTATTTTTATTTTTATGGAGCATCTATTGGCAACTATGTTACACAATATCAGCGTTTAGTAGATATGACTAATTAAGTAATTTCAAATTGCTTTTAGGGTGTAATTATTGCAAGGGAAAAAGTCATCTCCCTTTTTTCATTTAATCATGTATTTAAAAATAGAAACAATTTTTGGATATATATAGACCCCATATAATATAAGAAATAAGAAAGGTGGAAGATTTTTTTTTTTGGGGGGGGGGGGGGGGGGGGGGGGGGTGGGGAATGAATGGTGGAAGAGGGATTGTCAACCCTAGCACTCTCTTGGTATAATTTTTAAGATGAATGGATTCCAAATAATTATTTAATCATTAAATAATAATTCCATTAGCAAATAATTATTGAATAATTATTTAGTATTTGTAAGGGTTTATTAATAATTAAAGTAAAGTAAGATTTCATTCTAAATTAGATAAATACTAGTAACTGAATTAGAATATCATTCTCATTTTACTTTTTATTAAATAAGTAGTAAATACTTAAAAAGCAGTGAATCTATTATATCTTCATTTTTTTTTATTTTCTCAATCCGTAATCTTTTTATTACATTCTATTACGATATGATAAACAATAAATCTTCAGTTTGGCGACATCAGAGAAAAAATAACGCAGTAAGCTATTTCTTGTTACGCCTCATTTACCCAAAGGACGTCAAATCCCTAGAAGAATGAAGGCCAACCACAATTATTAGTGATCAACTCTACATATTATCCCTTAAAAAAAGAAAAAAAAATCTACATACATTGTCCCGAATCATACTCCTTTTTATTAATTCATGCTTAAACGTCCTATACTTTGCACATCTACCGCGTAGTTGGGACCAATTTTGAAAAAATTTAATATTTGGGGTCAACATACAAGAGACACATCAGACGCGGTTCTGAACATACATGTTGGACCGTTTCCCAACCCAACTGATTTTTATGTTTTGCAGGTAACAACTAATAATGTTCTCCATTTTTTTTCACCTAATTAAATCCAACAAATCCATAATTTCTTTAATTAATACCCATTTCACGTTTTTTCAAGCTCATAAACATTTCCAAAAGTACTAAATATCGGCTAAATGCTAAATATAAACATTTGACTCTCTAAATATTCTAATCGAGTTTGGATTCCTCAAGGAAGCATCCTTAACGTGCATGCTACTTCCAATTAAACCCATTTTAGCGGACGGCTTTCTCTTTTTCTTTTTACTCTCTCTACAGTTGTCCCTTGGTCCACGTTATGAGATTTTTTTCTTTTTTCTTTTTTGTATCATTATTTTGGAAGTAAGTAGTCTAATGCTTTATTTGGATCATACGTTCAACTTCAATACAATATATAATATTCATTTAGTTTCTTCATATGTTGTATTTGAATCTAATTTTATTATTTATATGTCCCATTTTAATATCAACTTCTACCATATCGTATATTCTCTCTTATCAATATCTATTAGAATAACTATTTAATTGTAAATCATTTAAACACACATTTTATTTAAATATAATAATTAAAAGAGACGTTTGAATACATATATTATATTAAAACACTGATATCGAATGAGTGTGTGCTCCAAACAAACCATATATTATGGACAACAAGCAGAGCAGCAATGAATACAACGAAGGCGGCGACTAACCTTGCCAAAAACCAATGCCCATCTTTTAATATTAAAAAAAGAAAAAGGACAAGAGCAAAGAAGAAAAACATGACTTTCCTCTTCACACTGCAACTAGGTCATTTTCCCTGAGGTACAGAAAGATTCTAACAACACAACTGGCAAATGACGAAGACTTTTTATTATTTATTTATATATATATTATACTTGTATTTGGTAAGATGAAATTTTTAAGTTAGAATTAGTTAATTTTTCAAAAATTAATTATAAATTTTGTTGATTTTTCAAAAAAAGACAAAAACTGAGATGAAAAAATACAGTTTAATTGGAGTTAAACTTAAATATCAAATAAAGCCTATATTCCTCTTGGCACTTCAAGCAGTACATATACCATTTGAGCACTCATCTCCTTTCTCACTTCAAAAATCTACAAACAAAGAAGACAACATTTGATCATAATATAACATGGGTAACTTCAATCTTGTACTCCTTTTGTCTCTTTCCCTCAGTTTCTGCCTCTTCCCTTTCCCCACATCGGCTCAGCTGAAACAAAACTTCTACGCCAATACTTGCCCCAATGTCGAAAGACTTGTCAGAGGTGCGGTCACCAAGAAGTTTCAACAAACGTTTGTCACCGTCCCGGCCACCATCCGCCTCTTTTTCCATGACTGCTTTGTCCTGGTATATTTGAAATCCGTACATTTTTTTTTTTTTTTTTTACTTTAAATAAATAACGAGAGAACATAACTGACATCAAAGTATATTGATATATCTGAAAAAAAAAAAAAATTGGTATACAGGGCTGCGATGCTTCTGTTATAGTTGCTTCCACCTCAAGCAACACGGCGGAGAAGGACAACCCCGACAATCTATCTTTAGCCGGTGACGGGTTTGACACTGTGATTAAAGCCAAAGCGGCTGTTGACGCCGATCCAAAATGCCGAAACAAAGTCTCGTGCGCCGATATCCTAGCCTTGGCCACCCGCGACGTTATCGCTCTGGTTTGATCTTCTCTCTGTTTCTTCTCAATCTGAATCAACAAATAGAGATCTTTATTAAGTCACTCTAATCATGATTCAATAATAAATTGCAGTCTGGTGGACCTTCATATGCTGTGGAATTGGGGAGACTAGACGGATTAAGTTCAACGGCGTCGAGTGTTAACGGGAAGCTTCCAAAGGAAACCTTCAACCTGAACCAGCTCAATTCCCTGTTTGCTGCCAATGGCCTTACCCAGACAGACATGATTGCCCTCTCAGGTACCATACGACTGTTGCTGATTTGAAAACCCACGTCATATTTATATATATATATATAATTATAATGTTGCATTCATTAAAAATTTGACATCTTTCTCTTTTTTGGTCCATCATCTCATTATTCAGATTATCAAATCTGGTTTTCTTTGTTTTTAAATTCCCAACTTGTCTCAAATTATTTTCTCTTGTCTGATTAGGCTTGTTGCATGATGTTTTTTTTTTTTGCTTCAAATATACTTCAAATGTGGTTTTTATGCCCGGACATCCGTGTTTTTGAACGTCAAATTACCAATTCTATAAATATAGAAAATCAGTATTTGTGTCCTACTACGTATATGGACGGTAGGAGAAAGCCATCAACTGAATGTGACGTGTCCACTCTAAAAATTTTTGATTTTTTTAGGGGCTATTTGAGGAAGCTCTTGAAAACCACATTTTCAAATAAATTGTCTTTTTTTTTTTTTTTTTGTCAAAAGTAAATTAATATTCATCATACACATCTTCAAAATTTTTTTAAAAACTTAAATTTTAAAAATTTATAATTTTATTATTTCACGTTAAAATGCAATGATATTTGAAAACCCACCTCATATATATATATATATATATATATAATTATAATGTAACATTCATTAAAAATTTGACATCTCTCTCTTTTTTGGGTCCCATCATCTCATTATTCAGATTATCAAATCTGGTTTTGTTTGTTCTTAAATTCCCAACTTGTCTCAAATTTGTTTTTCTTATCTGATTAGGCTTGTTGTATGATGTTTTGTTTTGCTTCAAATATATTTCAATTACGGTAGGAGAAAGCCACCACATCAACAGAATGTGACGTGTGGCTATTTTAGGGAGCTCTTGAAAACCACATTTTCAAATAAATTGTCTTTTTTTTTTAATCGAAAGTAAATTAATATTTCTTATTTACATCTCCAAAACTTTTTTAAAAACTCAAACTTTATACGTTCATAATTTTATTATTTCACATCAAAATAGGATGATATTTTTTTTTTTACATTGCATATTTTGAAAGAAACGAAACAAAATTCATATTATTACTTTTTTACGAATGTATTTTAAGTTTTTATATTTTTTCACTCTAAATAAAAAAAAATAAGTGAAACGCACACTTTACTCAACTTAATTACAATCCCATTCTTATGAAAGAAGCTATAATTGTGTTTCATAGTACTTTGGTTGAAAGAACTTCGGATTCTGCTAATCAATCAAACTTTGTCTAAAGAAAGATTAAAAATAAAATTTAAAAAAAAAAAGACTGGATCACGTTTTTTTGCACGTGCATCAAAGTAGGAAAATCTTAGCCGTCTAATGGCGATGAGACGTCGATGTCGTATTTTTTGCAGCGGCGCACTCCGTAGGATTCTCTCACTGCAGCAAATTCTCGAGCAGGATATACGGTAACCCGGTGGACCCGACCGTAAACAAGACATACTTGGGACAGCTCCGAAGCATGTGTCCGAAGAACGTGGACCCCAGAATAGCCATCAACATGGACCCAAACACCCCAAGAACCTTTGACAACATGTACTACAAGAATCTTCAACAGAAAATGGGCCTTTTCACGTCTGACCAAGTCCTTTGGGAGGACACAAGATCCAGGCCCACTGTTAATTCGTGGGCCACCAACAACCAGGCCTTCCAAAGCGCCTTCATCACTGCTATCACCAAGTTGGGTCGGGTCGGAGTCAAGACCGGTCGGAATGGGAATATTCGTCGCGATTGTGCTGTTTTCAACTGAGAATGCAAAAGAAAAAAAAAAACAAAAAACACATATTTATTTATATTTGAACCAAAATTCAGCTTGAAGGTAATTTGTTGAGAGAGCAGATTGGAAAAGGAATAAAACGACAGAACAAGAAAGAAAAGCGGATTAACTTTTAGTGAAGTCCGTGATGTCTCAATTGTAAAAGAATATTTATGTTTTGATGGGCGTGTTCAATGAATAATGAAGTGGGTGACATTATTGTCTGGCATTGACAAATTTGAAGCTTTTTTTATTTATTTATTATTATTTTTTTAAATGTTGTTCTGGATTTTGACGTGGATAGTGTCAAAATGAGTTTTCATGACTTTGTTTGTATTTTTAATTAATCTTTTAATAATTTTTGGTTACCAAGCCTTTATTACATTGTCATATTTCTTTTTTTAGTTTTTTTTCTTTAATAATATTATTTCTAAATTTTGAAAACTAAAAATAACTTGTTTTCTTCTACTATTATTATAGTCTATATTGATTTGACAATTAAGTTACCCTATAATTAGTAGTATCATCCGTCACTATTGAGAAAAGAAATACCATTAGTACAAACCAACAAAAAAAAAAAATGCTTAGTCTGATTCCATGCGAAAGGATGAGAAAAAGGATGCGAAGACCTCCTTATATAGGCGAAGAAGGACGCCTCGGCCTTCATTTCTTTTCAGCGTGGGACAATGCCGCAAATGCGAAATAAAAAGTAATGAAAAATAGAAAATTATCAGTTTTTGACAAATATTTTAAACGTTTAAAAACATTTTTTTTCAAAAAAAAAAAAAAAAAAACTCTAGAACAAAACATAAAATTTCAGGAAAAAAAAATCTCTGGATCATAAATTTTTAGTTTTAAATATTTAAAATATTTTGAGAAATAAAATTTCATCTAATTAAAAGAATCCTTTGTGTTTCTTTTTACTTTTTTGTTCACAAAATGCGTGAGCTATGAAACTGAAACAAGTTATTTTGTTTGTAATTTTTAAAAATATAGGAATTAATTAAGAAAAAAATTTAAAACTAAGAGATATAATTATGTAATTACCCCTTTTTTGCTGATTGTTTTGAATTTGGGAGTGGTGTGATTCGAACTCTATAGCTTTAGATGGAGTCAAATGTGATATTACCTATAGACAATGTCAGCAACCACTTGTTGGTTTCTCAAAATTAATAGAAATTGGTCTATTGCTTGATGCCCTTTTTCTAAACCCAAATCTTGTTATTAATTAGAGTGAAACACTAAAATTATCATACAATCTTGTGATTTTGTAGCCTTCTTAGTCATCGCGGAAACACTCAAATTGATTCCAAAATTTTTATCACAAACTCAATGGAGTGGGGACCCTACTAATTGGATTATTTTTGGTTTTGCAAAGAAGACATGTGCTTTAAAAATTAGAACACTGAAAGTTTTGAGTGTAGACTATACTACAACTTGCTGAATTATATTGTTGGTTTTTTTTTTTTTAATTTTATTTTATTTTTTTGTTTTGTTGGGGGTTTCGATAGTCATTTAAACTAGGTTTGAATATTCATATTTCACGGTTCAAAGTCTGTCATTATCTTTCACACAATATCCGATTCTTATATGTAGATCAAAGCAGTCACATGCGTAGAAAGATGTGGACAATTTTGATGTTGGGTCACTTATGAGGTAAGAACATGCCTTTTTGTTCTTTTTAACTTGTGTTTGGACTGTTTCCTATCTGTCTTCGAGTCTGTATAAAGGAGCCTCACAAAGGGAGAATTGTTCAGATTGAACTATGACTATCTATAATTCGACTTCTATGTTCTCTTGTTTCTGTTCCTCGTATCTTTTTTAAATTTATCATTTATCACGTAAATTAAAAGTGTCATGTTATATTATTTAAAATATTATAACTAGTAAAATAATTCAATTGACGTAACATAATATTATTAGAGGATATGACAAGAAATAGATATTAAGAGACAAATGAGTTAATTTGAGTTAGTCTGAGATTCTTAAATTTAGATACGGAAATACGTCACTTCAGCTATCTTATCTAGTCGAATTAATTCCGTTTATCCAAATGTTAGACTTTTTGAGGCCATTTGTTGAGCCATAACTATCATCTCCCATCAAAGAAAAACCAAAAAACAAACTTCAAGGGATTCTCATAATCTGCCAGAAAGACAATTATTTGAAACAAAAAAAAAAAAAAAAAAAAACAAACAATATAAATAAATAAAACGGGGGGCGAAAATTATTTAATGTACCTTATGTTTCATACTTTACACCACGAAATAAGTTAAAGAACAGCATACAATACGTGGAGAAAGTTTCAAACCATCGAATTATTGGACAAAAAAAAAAAAAAAAAGGAAAAGTCTAAAAGACAAACATCAGACGTAACCACATGCATGTTATGTAACAGATCGATTCTATCCCAAACAATAATGTAAATTATCTAATTTTCCAAGTCTAAAAGCTTGACTAAGTTGTCATTTTCTTTGTATCATTATTACCCCTTTTAGCTTTAGCTGTTGACTTTAAAAAAATGCAAATGGATCAGGCTCTGGATCACATGCACCTAATTTTAATTATCAATTTTTAGAGCTTTTCTAGGAATGTTTGTATCTAGATGGGGATTTAGTTGTCCTAGCCCCATGTTTTGAGACACTTTTTTTTTTTTTTTTTTTTTTTTTTTCAAATGCACCAGCACTAAGTTTTTTGTTAAGGTGATTCTCTTATAAGAAGACCTGCGATCATAAAATTTAACAGTTTTATTATTTTTTTAGACCGGATGGGACCTAAAATCAGACCATGACTAGATAGTAGAAGACGATTCTTTACATAATATCGTTACCACTGATGATGGCAGCTTAGACATTAAGGGGCTTGCCCCCTACCCTGTCAAATTATTATTATTATTTTTTGTTTGTCACCTTATCTATACATTTTTAAGAAATGTCAAATTCATTGTATTGTTTTCATCCAAAACGAACCCGTTTTAGACGAAAACAATGTTTTTTTTTTTTTAATTTTTTTATCTTCAATTCTTTTTTTTTTTCATCCTAAAATTTAATTTTTTTTTTCATTTTGATCCCTTCTAAATAAGTTTTTCTTTTTTTAGTCATTCATTTCTTTTTTTCATTTTCGCTGTAAAATTTATCCATTTTTCATTTTAGTCCTTTATATTGGTTCTTTTTTGTTTTTTTTTCATTTTAGTCCTTTTATCTTTTTTATTCTTTTTTAAATTTTTTATTATTTTTTTGAATTTTTTCTTTTACACTTTTGCTATTAATTTGCTTTGCTTATCTATCTCTTCTATACCTATAGCTATATATATATATAGAAAGAAAAAAATATATATAGTACTATCGTAGCTTTTTTTTTTATTTATTTACAATTTAATCCTTTTTTATATTGATCAATTTCTTATCATTTTAGTCTTTTTATCTTTTTTGTTTTTTTATGTCCTCTTTTTTTCTTTTTAGGTCCTTTGTTTTTTTTTTAATTTATAATTTTGTGGGTTTTTTTAACTTATTATTTTAATTTTTCCCTATATATAAAAATTTTCTCAAATATGTCCAACATACATGTAGCACATAAAAAGTAAAAAAAAAAAAAAAAAAAAAAAAAGCTATTGTAGTTGTCCAAAACGAAAAACCTTTTTTTAGTCCTTCAATTTTCTTTTTTTCTTTTAGCCTAATTTTTTTTTTTTTCATTTTAGTCATTTTATCTTTTTGATCTTTTTTCATGCCTCCTTTTTTTAAGTTTTAGGTACTTTGTTGATTTTTTTTTTCTTGTGTCTATTTTGTTCGTATATGTTTTTTCCTACTTAGATAAATTTTCTCAAATATGTCCAATAATGTGCATCACACATGCTTTAAACTAGTACATATAACAAATAACATCAATCCCCCTAAATTTTGAAAATTAATCTTATACCCTAAATTACATAGTACAGCCCCCTTAAATTTGAAATTCTTAATCTTATGACTACAATTATAATATGATAACAACATTTAAATTTTTGTATCAATTATTAGCCCCCTCTCACAAAAATTTCCGCCTCCGTCATTAACCATTACACATGCTTTATAAGGCTCGAATGATTCTAATCATACGGTTGAGCTTAATGTCCCTCCGATTAGGTGCCCTACTTTTTTCAAATCCATGAATTCAATTATATAAGTTAATAATAGCTTCTTTCCAAGTGCTGCACATGTAATTATTCAGATTCTAATCTTAGTTTTAGAGATTGATACAAACAAACAAAGCCAGCTTGTATTGATTATATAGCCAATTAGGAATCTTTTATTCAGTCAACAAAGCAAAAGCTTCATTGTAAACTATACAAAAATTGATAAGTCTCTCTCTCAATCACAATGGAATCTTCTGGCAAAGCTGGTTTTCTTTAAAAAATTATTTTTTATTTTTCCTACTAATGAAATAGACAAGCACAGACAAAAAGACTTGTCAATGATGTGGATAAAGTGGAATATTGCAGTTTCTATTGAGAGAAGCTTCCAAAAGTCTTTTTACACAAAAGAAAAAGAAAAAGAAAATAATAATCTCACAACCAAACGACACGCTGAAAACGAAAGACAAAGCCAAGCAATGAATAATACAGGCACAAATGAAGTGAAACTTTTTTATAAGGAATCTCCCAAAGAATATGAAAGTGTCGTTTTAGACAACACAATCAGAAATCTAACGTTTGTTTAGTGTTCCAATTGAAACTCAAATTTTTCATCTCAATTTTTATTTTTTTTCTAAAAAGTTAACAGAAATTATAATTAATTTTTAAAAAATCAACTAACTCCAACTTAAAAATTTAATCTCCAACTAACAAACCAAACGACTTTTTTTTAAAGCTGTATTTTTCTTTTAGTAACTTGTCTGGTGTAGCAAGAAGAAAGAAACGGATAAAATTTTCTGCAGTCATGGCACGGTAACGTGTTCCTGGTGGGAGACGAAAGTCGCAAGTTCAGCTGCTCTAGAGAGTCTGCGTATTTGTTCACTAGAGTGTCGTTTGTTTTCACTTTACTTCCGTCACTTGCATCATAGGTTCGAACTTCCAACCCATAATTCAAACTCAAGTGCTATCTCCTCTAATAAACATTTGAATTTTA
Source organism: Ficus erecta (assembly GCA_008635985.1). NCBI lineage: Eukaryota > Viridiplantae > Streptophyta > Magnoliopsida > Rosales > Moraceae > Ficus > Ficus erecta. Next base: position 626,954 of record BKCH01000005.1, read on the forward strand.
TGTCAAATCCTCCAAACGGGTCATTAGAATTCACTTTCTTAGAGGAAATTTCTGACAGATTGTGTTAGAGGCACAGAACTGATGGGACACAATAACTCAAGAGCTGGAGACATCCGTGTTACACGGGAGAGAAAGGAGAGACTAGTGTTGTACAAACACATTTGTATTATATACATGTATATATATGTGTGTGCGTGTGTATAACATACACACGGTTAATCCAATGAAAAAGGTGTCCTCTTGCCTTTTAAGGCGCCTCAAGATTAGTTCTGGTGTTATCAATACATAAAAACACACTCACCCACACCCACCAATATATATAAATATATATAGTTTTTAAAGTGTTTCCTTCTTGCCTTTGGAGGCGTTGTGTCAAGGTAGTCCTTGGTGTTATCAGTAAATCTGTTTCCAAAAAGACAATAAATACATGGCTTAAACCACAAGTTAGTAAACATAGCATAAGAGACGATAAATACCTGACTTAAACCACAAGTTAGCAAGCATAGCATACTAGAATTTTCAGGACTTTCCGTTGGTAATGCAGAGTTGTAGCTACTGAACTTACTCGCTGCCCGGACCGTCATGTTATCAAAAAGGTGATGAAATGAAAGCGAAGCCAATATAATATAGTAATCAAGAACTATACAAAAGCAAATACGAAAAGGGTACGTAAGAGACTAAAAATTTTTAAACTAAAAGAGATCATTTGGAACTTTTAAACTTTAACGAGTAGACAAAGTTGAATGTGATTACTCTGAAGATGATTGAATAGCGTGTAACAACAACTGAACCACCATAGTTCTGGAACTTCAAAGACAAACTTTATTAACAAAGATGAAGTTAATAAAATGAAGAAACAAGCTATTGAGGATCTGTCAAAGAAAGCCACTGACCTATTTGTAATAACTATATTTCAGTTGTTTCCATATGTTTATACCTCGCCATTTCATGGTGTCTAGCCCCCGCGGCATAAATCAGCTCCGAAAAACCTATGTACAATCTAATAAACTCGATCCCAAAATTTCCATGACCTTATGCTACTTATTTACTTGAAGAGCTCGTCCAAGTTGCAATGTCAAGATAACTGTTAAGAGTAGGATTTGTTAATCTAATGAATCATTCTTCACTTGAGAAGAAGCCTATAAGCGGCGAACATGCCCAACAGCATGCGCCAATCAGATTCCAGTCCTGTCCTCTGAAGCATAAAAACTAATCTTCTCAAGTTGTCTTGGCCAGTCTTCTCCGAGTAACGTAGGATTCATCTCCATTGCAACCCGAAAGTCCAACATGGACGCCAAACTGAACCTGCTTGGTTTCTCTACATATCTTGTAGGCCACATTCCGTTCAACCCGTGTACTACTTGGCTGTGCCCTTGGTCTATGTGTTTGCCTCCAGACCTTGAACCAGCTAGTTCCAAACAGTGCTTTATCAGTCTCTTCAGGTAAACATCAAGACTATTATTCAACAAGTTGGCACAATCCACCGACATTTTCAATCCTTCCCCCTCCAACTTCTGCTCCAGCTTCTTCATTAGAGAGCCTGTATCAGGTAGCTCGCCATTGTTATGACAAGTACGAGAAGGCACTGCAGACGCTGATCGTTGTGAAAGCAGATTCCGTCTCCTTTTAATATCTTCCAGGATTCCAAGAGGAGCTGTGAGAGGACTTCTGCCGTGGATGAACAAGCTTTCAGCGGCTTGTTCAACCTCTTCTCCATCTTCGTCTGAGCAAGGAGGTCTGCTACTCAAAGAAAGCAGCTCTGAAGCACTATGCTGTTCTTGAATTTTAGGCGTCGAATCTTCACATGGAATGCAATGGCTCTTGCCTTGAGGTCCAAGAGGGCTTGGACGGTCCCTCAACTTGCGTTCACGAAAACTTGGGGTTCTCCCCTTCCGAGGTGATTGCGGAATATCTCTGCACAATGACTGAAGGCCACTTTTTTGGAATCCGTTCGGAACTTTAATGCTCAAGGAACCAGCTTCTTTGCTTGCTTTGGGTGGGGGAGTTGTGGAAAGGCTTGCATTTTTTAGAATTGATCTGATGAGTTTATTATGCAGCGGTAGGTTCTCTTTCCCTATCGTACCAATGCAGAGTTTGTGAAACTCAAGCTTGCTGATCTTAAGGCTCAAGTATCTTGTCAACAGACTAAAATACATTTCTGCTCGTTGGCGCCCCAGCTTGTTTGCCATCTGTGATTTCAGCTCCAACGTGTTAAACCGAGAAAACTGCCGACTTGCCGGCATTTTGAATTCCAAATTCTCCCTATCACAAATATAAAACAGAATATTAGTCAGTTAAAGCAATGGCCAACACAATGCAACAATTAGCATTCCATATATCAGTTCAAGCCCAAAAGACTAAACCCCATACTTTTTTTTGTCTCTTTCCTAAATTTAATACCATAATTTTTTTTGTCAAGAAAGTCATTGGTGCCCACTTATATATATATATATATATATATATATAACATTATAAATATAGGTTGAATAAGAGAAAGATACGAAAATTCCTTAAGCAAGAGAGCCAATTTTTCCAAGATTTTACAGTAAATTCAAACAGTAAAACAATTCATAAGTACATAAATCCAAAATTTACCGTATAAATTCAAATCCCAAAACGGTTTTTCCCCACTCCTCCAATTTGGTAATGAAATTCCACTTGGGGAAAAAGTCAACAGGCCTTGCTCAAACAAGCTGAAATGCTGAAATTTCTCATATTTCTAAAATTGAAACAGAAGCAACAAAACCCAGATAGAAAATCAATCTCAAAACTTATCTCCACTTTCGAAACTTACAATCCCTTGAAATTTCAGAGCAAATTGAAACCGAAACCACACAAAACAAAAAATGATTACGACCAAAACCCACTAAACTTGTTGCAGTGATCAAATTCGGCTCAGAGGAAAGAAAAAAACAATAAAACAATAAAAACCCAAGCAATTAAACATTTCAAAACTTCCAAGTAAAGAAATTAAACTTCCAATCAAAAACCCAGTTGAGAATTCGACCAAGAACACACGAACACCGAAGAAAGCAAATTGAGGCAACGAAACGAGGAACCCATGACAAGAAAAAGACAGAAAACACAAAAAACCAACCTCAATTAGCAGAATCCGAGGTCCAATCGTCGTGGGTTTCACTTTCGCGAAGTGTAATTTCGCGATCACTGAGCTTACTTATTTTTTTTTTTTTTTTTCTTTTTTTGGGGAGAGAGAGATTAGGGCTATCGAAAGAAAGAAAGGAAGGGAAGTTTTTTTATTTTATTTTAATTTTTTTGTTGGTTGGGGTTTTTCAGAAGCTTCTGAAGTCGTAGCAAGGGTCAAAACACACGTGCGTTTATAACAAAAGCGTGACGAGGGGAGCTATGTATATTTGTGTGTGTGTGTGTGTGTGTTTTATTTTTTTTATTTTTTATTTTTATTTTAATTTTTTGCCGGGTGAAGTGGGAATAGAACTAAGTACTATTTACCAAACACTAATTAACTTATTGACTTTAGGACTTAGGATGTCACAACTCACACGTAACAACACCCTTCACGTTTTTAATTTTTATCTATTTATTTTTTAATTTTCAATTTTAGTTTGGATAATTTTTCATTTAATTTCTAAATTATGAATATTCAGTCATTTTGATTCTTTAAACTTTTAATTTTAATAAATTAATGCCTAAATTTTTATTTTTCAACAATTTTAGTTTATAATACTAAAATTGGCGACTGAAATGTGATTTAGATAATCGCATACTTATCGCATAATAACAAAAAATTTTAAAGAAATTATTATGTATAAAGTATTTTAGTTTTTAAGGTTTTTTTTTAATAAGAATAAGGATGCTAATTTTTTCACTTGGTGTAATAATTTCTGTAAAATTTCATGTTAATTCAAAATTGACAAATAGTTTTATATTAAATCTTAAAAATCTTGCATTAATTTTAGTGTTAGGAATAAAAACTACCAAAAATCAAAAGTTTAAGGACTGATATATCAAAATTCAAAATTCAAAAACTAAAATGACATGATGCAAATAATTCAAGGTCTAAACACCCACAGGGGTGGATGGTTTGGTAACGATGGGTGTCTTTACTAGGCTTCTCCCCTTCATCCATCCAGGTTCAATTCCCATTTGATTTCCCTTAGGTCTCGCTCCAGTTTAAGTTGTTGAAATATGATTTGGTGATAACAGGATAGATCCCGGATAGCCGATTAAGAGAAACTAGTATAAAAAACATGTCTTATTACTATATCTTAGGAAAGAAATTTATACATGTGGAACTGAAAATCTAAAAATGATAGGGTCACCCTCATATTTTTTTTTTTACCAAAAAAATATAATTCAGGATCTAAATAAATAATTTACTCATTTTATCTATTTGATGTATGCCTTTCCAGCAACCTAAATTGACACATACTCTTAAAAACAACAAAAGTCAGCGGGTCGGGTTTGAATTTTGGAGTTTTGGGCTTTTAAGTTTTGGACTTAGGCCACCTATATTCTCCACCCACAAAAGCTAAGCTGTCGTGTTCTGATTTTTCTCACGGAGACAAATAAATTGTAATTTTTAGAAAATTATTAAAATAAATAATTATTTTTTAAAATATTTAAAGTAAATAAAAAATTTATATGGTTGCAGATACAATTCAGCGGTAATACTATATCTGACTCCACCTAAAGATATAGAGTTCAAATTTTATCACCCCTAAATTTTAAAATAATAATAATAATAATAATAACAAATATATCAGATAAATGATTTCTTTAATCATATTTATCAAATAAGTGATATATTTATGTCTTAATAAGTTTGTTCATTGTTTCTATTTTCTTCACGTAATTTTAAACTTTATTATTTATTTATTCTTAGTTTCATAAAAAAATAAAAAATAAAAACTATTTACTACGATTTTTTGGTTTTTTTAAGACAAGAATATAAGTCAACTATATTGATTTTTTGTGGCGAAATTTTCCTTTATGGTGATAAAAGAAAAAAAATTATCACACTAATTAGTATTCAAAATTAGCAAAAAATTATTTTTTCCCCGTTTATGGAGGGCTCATATTCATATATATAGTTTTTGAGAGTGAGAGGGGTACTATTCATAACGTGTGGTTCGAAAACAATCATTAACAATTATTATTAATTGATATAAAACAATTGCTACGTGGCCTTAACGATACTTTTTTTTGTAGTTGTTGTTTTTATTAGTGAATAATTAATTCTAAATACTTTTTTAGGTGCTTTTGTGATAAAGAATGCTTATTAATAGTGTGTACTTTTTTTTTTTTTGGAAGTAGTAGTGTGGACTTCTCAATTAACATAATTTTAGAAGTCTCCAAAGAAAAGTAATTTAATAACAATATGACAAATGCATAACTGTCATTGCAACTGTTAGGATGAGTTTTTAACCTTAAATTATCTCTGTATTTATTTTTTTTCGGAGGCAATCATTCTTCCTTTATCAATTAAAAATGTTATTAACTTCCAAATAATTTATTGTACTTTTATTAGATACGTTCTGCTTTTCTCTATAAGGTCATATCTTCCACTCTATTTACTGATCAAAGTATCAAACCAAATAAGAAGGGGGGATATTTGTGAGAAATTATTGCAGTGCAGTTTTGAAGTCAGGGCCCGTTTGGAAGAGGTTTTAAAGATGTAGTTTTAGATTAAAAATGAGATGGAATTTTGGAAATATATGTTTAGGGAAAAATTTTGTTTGGAGTGAAAATGTGTAGAATCTTAAAATATGTTCGAAAAAAATACCAATATTGATCTTATTTCGTTTTACTTGAAATTCTAAGCAATTAAAAAAAATCATCTCATTAATTTAGACTTCAAATAATAAAGTTATGGATTTTTAAAGTTTAAATTTACTACAGATATTTTGGAGATGTGAATAGTAAATAGTAGTTTTGAGTTGAAAAAGAAAAAACAAGAAAACAGTTGAAAAGCAAAGGCCGAATGTGCCCTAAATGGGCCTTTCATTCACGATACAATTGATCATCATACAAAATTGACCAAAGTCTTTATTGAAATTCAAATGCATAAAGACATTCAAAAAATTGAGAAAATTAGGTGTAGAATCATGTTTTGAGTAACTTCTTATAATTTTGATCACTCTAACATTAAAATTGATAATTATAGTATTATGAAATGGCAAATATATTAATTTTTATATTATGATGGACATAAAATAAGGAGTCAAATTTATGGCATTCTTAACTATAACCCTTCAAAATTTATAAGATTTCAATTTAATTTGTTCCTCAAGTAGGTACGGATCAACTAGTGAGAAATAACTATGAGGAAATGAATAGCTATTTTTCGATTGGTTAACATATATGTAATCTAACTATGAAATATTCTCCAGTAATACACCTTGTTTTGCTTTATTGATAGAGCATGTTTTATTTATTAAGTCTATGTTTGGTAAATGAGTTTAACTCAAACTCAACTTAAATTTTTTATCTCAATTTTTGTCTTTTTTCTGAAAAATCAACAAAATTTATAACTACTTTTTAAAAAGTCAATTCAACTCAAATTTAAAAATTTAATCTCATTTCAAACTCAACTCAAACACCAAACGAACCAATTTATGTTTGATTGATTTTTCTTTTATTAAGTAAAATATATTTTAAATCAAGAAAATACAAACACCAATTTTGCATTCTATATGCCCTCAAACAAAACAAAAAAAAAATAAAAAAGAGAAAGAAAAAATAAAAAAGATCATGATAGAACTAGTTCCGCTAGTAAACTCGAATTACATTCAAAGAGAATATATGTGTACTAAGTTCCAAAAACAAACATCTAAATAGGTACACCAACAATCGAGGACACACATGATTCTTTAATAAAACCTCTAAAATCAATGAAAAAAATGTGAGGATTATTTATCTAAATGTCTAAATAGTAGTGTATGTTTATAAATAAATAAAAAAGAGTATTTTTCTTTTATTTATAGAAATGTCTAAGATTCCATGTGAAATATTAAACCGAAAAACAAAAATGAGCACACGACTGACAAATGAATACGATAATTAATTATGATAAAGAATTTAATAAAAACTATGTTTTGCTTTTCTTGTATACGTAATTTTTTTTTTTTTGGCTTATCTTTTTGATAAATATGGCTTATTAATCACAATGACGATACTATGATATGAAAATGGTGAGAAAGCAAGAAATCACCGGAAAAAAAAAAAAAAAAAACATTTATAGCGATAGAGATTGTAATTTTATGATGACGGTAGTTTTTTTTTTTTTTAAAAAAAGGTTACATATATGTTTTTGTTTGGCTTATATTTTTGATATATAAGACTTATTCATCATAAGGACGAAACTACGAATAAAAAATGGTGAGAAAGTAAGGCAACAAAAAAAAAAAAAAGAAGGTCCGTTTATAGTTGTAAAGAGAGTAATTTTATGGTAATGAATTTTTTTAAAAGGTGGAGATTAATAGTGAAAATGACCCAAAAAAAAAAAAAAGAAGAAACAGAATAAAGGAAAAATTATGTTAAATATAGTAAAAAGCACAATGGTACTACAAATGTTTGTTTTTAAAAAAATGAGAAACATACATATTTTAAAATGGGGTCTTAAAAATGGACAATATGTGTAATTATTTCAAAATATAATCCATCGAAATTGAGATCAACGCTAAGCACCAATACCACACTAAACATTGTTAAGAAACAAATATAGTGAACTAATTAAAAACACAACAAAACACCAGAAAACAAGAAAACCACACCGCCAAATCGAGGTAAAAACCATTTCTATTACAAACCATAACATAAAAAATAAAAATAATAATAATTAAAAAAAAAAAAAAAGAAAAATCCCAAACACCGTTGACTAAATCTTCGACAATTGAGACAATTGACGAATGAGCCACTAAGTGGTGGAGCTCGTGATCGAGATGCACGGTATAGTCAAAGCGTCGACTAAATAGTGGTTTAACAAGCCCCCACGCATCACCACTGTCATATCTAGAAGAACAAACTGCCAACCACCACATGAATTCCATCGTTGCAGAGATGAAACCCTGAAAGATTGGATTGTCGGATATTAGAAGCGCCAATAACAACGCTCCATATACCAACAGCCACCAGCCTCCGGCCCCCACTGTTGATGCAGCTCGATGGAAGCCCCACACCACTAGAAAACCTATAATTGTCTGATGAGTTTATGAAGACCATATTTCAGGTCCTGAAGCTCCAGCCATCCCACTACCTTCAACTCTCCCTATTCTTTCTCTCTCTCCCTCCCTCTCTCTTTTCATTCTTAGGATTGGCGCTTCTTAAACCTCTTAACAAATAGGCTTTTTTTTTCAATTGATTTTTGTTCGTCTTAATTTTTTTAAGTTTGCATGCTAAAAACATCCTCATACAAAAAGCATTCTAGGTTATAAATCAGATGATTAAAACTTAACCCAATAATTAAAAAAAAAAAAAAAAAAAGGTAAAATTGCTCATTTAGTCCCTGAACTTTTAACTTTGTACAACTTTGGTCACTAATATGTTTTTTCGTAGATGGATTAAATGCCTATAAATTATTAAAATGTTACTATAATAATTCTTTCTGTTAAATTTTTTAATGGAATTTGTTAGTAATTTAGTCCAAAAGTGATGCTAACTAATAGATTCTGTCCAAAAATTAATGAAAAATGACTATTGCAGTAACGTTTTAAATAGTTTATTGTCATTCTAGTTGCAAAAAAAAATATATATATTTAAAATACCCCTAAATAATTAAAATGTTATTATAATAGTCATTTCCGTTAACTTATTTTACAGGATTTGTTAGAAATTTACTCAAAAAGTGATGCTAACTAACGGATTATGTCCAATAATGAAAGAGACTATTGTAGCAAATAACAATATTTTAATAATTTATGACATTCCAGTTACAAAAAAAACAAATAAATAAAATTCAGGAACTAAAATTGCACAAGATTAAAAATTCAATGACCAACATACCTAGCAATATACCCTTAAAAAAATAATTTGTTAAAGAAAATTACTTTATTACCCATAGGGCAAAACAACACAATCTACCATATGTCATAGAAGTTTTCAGTTTATTATAAAGAGGTATATTATCATACATGAGTGGGTAAAAACAAAAGTCCTTGTACCAAAATGAAAGTGAAAAGAAAAAGGAAATAGGACAAATTACTTGGCGACTGGTGAATCTGATTCTTTTTTTTTTTTTTTTCCATCTTTCTTTGAGGGGCAAAAATTCCTTGTCTTTATGACAGTTGTACTTGTTACCTGAAGGCTGAAACCCTAGCTTTAGCGTGTTGGTTAAATTATATACAAAAATAGACTACAATTTGCGAGCAACGTACGATATCGCTAATTTGGTAATTAAACTTCCACGGTTTACTTGGATCTCGATAATTCCCAATAATGGATGTTAGTGCATACACAACATAAAAGTCACCTTTTCTTTTCCTTTTTTTTTTTTTTTAAATAAAGAAAAATGACTAGTAATATCTTTATGTCCCTGTTCCAACGTGTAAAGGATACGCAACAATTAAGATTGGTAATGAGATGAAAAAGAATGATGCATCATGATTCGAACCTTTAACTTAATGGAAGGCTCCAAATAAAATCTCTTTTACTAGGTCACTACCACTGCTGGTACATCAAAATCACCCATAATTTATTACCATATCTACATTATATTAAAAACATGCATTTCATTTATACCCTAATTATTGTATGTCCTGTTAAAATGGGAATGATTATATATATATATATATATATATATATCAAAGCCAATTACCAAATAATTAACAAGATATTTAGATATTAATGAAGAATATCTACGAACATTGATCATGGATTCTGAGCCAAAAAAACCAAAATCATGGATAAACGCAATTAATACAGAGATGCTGTTATAATGTACAATAGAACGTTATTTTCCCGGAAATTTAAATGAGCCAGATAATTTCCCTGAAAATTAAGAAACAACGGATATAAAACTGCTTCAATTCAATGCTGCTCGCTAGTTGATAATCCTTTACACATATCTTTGAAATGATCAATAATTAGTAGTGTCCTGAACTGCTAGTTACCTTCTTCAAACTGAAACCCTCTTCAATGATTGGGTTGATTAAGTGCTACTACTGTTTTGAAGAAACTATGTAGGCATTTCTTTTATCTAGTTAATTAATTGGAACCAGCAAATTAAACCAAATTATTGATTAAGAGTTATTAAATGATATAATCAATGTTATTCATCCCATGATATTGAACTCAAAGAGCCGGAAACTAATTGTAAACACGAGCTCTCATTTTAGAAGATCTGGCGCAAACCAAATGGGTACACTATTTTTTTATGTTATGAATTTACTAACTATAAAAAATTACTTAGACCTAATTATTAGCTTAGTAATTAGTACTAGCAAGTACAGGTGATCGTGTTAACATACATATGAAAGCTAGAACAGAAGAGTTGTAGGTATAGTTCGATAGCAATTTCACACCCGACTAGCTCCACCACAGTTTTGAATCCTCAACCCAACTTTAAAAAACAAAAAAACAAAAAAAACCTAGAACACAAGTCTCAAATCAGTTGAGCTCCCCAGAAAAACTACAGGTAGAAATTAATTAGAAGGATTAAATTCTATAGATACTAATAAATCAACAAGAAGATGAAGAAATTAAATCGGATAATTGACTAACGAACTAATTTAGTTTGTAAAATTTAATAAATCAAGCAGGCACCCAAACAGTTGAAAAGACAACATTGTGGCCTTTCCAAGTGAGCACAAGGTCATGATCATCTTCCCTCTTCACTCCCCAACCGGCGGCATGCTCGTCAAGCATCGCCTTCACCTCCGCCACCGCCTCTTCGCCGAAGCTTACGCTCCGAAAGCTCGCGTTCCGCATCCGCTGCGCCCATTTCGCCTTCGGCTCCAGCCTCTCCACCCTCTGCAGCCCCTCGTTCGCCACCACATTCTCTATCTTCCAACAGATATCCGCCTCATACCACTGCCTCTGCTTGCTTCCCTTGGGCAAAAACGTGTCCACCGTATCGTACGGAATCCAGAGGTAATTGAACGCCGACCTTAACCGGCATACTAGGTTGTTCGACGTCAGGTCGGCGTCTTCGTCGACCAGAATGACAACGGTCGGGTCGAGGCTACGTAGCGCCTTGAGGAACATTGTCCGGAGAGGGAGAGAGGTTTCCTCAGGGATGTAATGGAGTTTCATGTGGCAGTTAATGATGAGAGCTTCTCCGGTTTCGGAGTATACCAGGTTTTGGACGCGGAGGTGTTCGATTAAGGAGGCGAAGCCGTCGGAGTAGCTGGATTGGACGACGCGGAACTCGAGGACGACATTTCGGGAGCTGGCGAAGTTGATGAGTTTGGAGCCGAGTTCTTCGTAGGAGAGGTCGAGGGTGGGAGGGAGGGAGGCTGCGGCAGCGGAAGAGGGGGAGTCAGAGGGAGATTCGGCTGCGACGGTGAGCTTGACGAGAGGGGGGAGATCCGAGTTGTTGTGGTGGCGGGTGGCGATGGCGTCGAGGAGGGTGGGGATCTGCATGCAGTGGGTGAGGCTGAGGTCGACGATGTGGACGACGGAGCGGCCGTCGAGGGCGTCGAGGATAGCGGAGTTGGCGGTGGTGAAGCCGAAGCGGTGCCAGGGGGTGAGGTCGATGAAGTTGGCGAGCTCGATGACGGAGAAGCGGTGGGTGTCGACGGCGTGATGGTCGGGGGAGAGGAGGAGGCCGTTGGAGCTGTCGGCGGAGATGGAAGCTGCGAGCATGTTGCAGGAGCCGGTGCGGGCGGCGCGTGAGATGAGGGCGCGTAGGAACCCGCAGGCGAGTCGCTGGTTGGCGTCGCCGTCGGGAGTGGCGATGTTATTGAGGACCCACAGGATCTGCTGGGCCAGAGTCACGTCGTTCGCTTCGATGGCGTTCGCGCAGTGGACCAGCAACTGTTCCATGCAATTCGCGTCGCCGAAGCTCGACGACGACGGCCCGCTTCCCAAAGCCTTGGAAGTAGGAAATCCCGGCCACGGCCGTGAATTACTATTGCCACGGTGGTGGTGGTTGTGACTATGGTGGTGATGAAGAATGTTGTTCTGTTTATTATTCATCATGATCGGGAGAATGATGTTGTGTAAAGGTGGTGGTGGAGTTTCATGAGTACTGAATTGCATATCGTTTGTTTGATGAGAGAGAAAGTTAGAGAGAGAGAAAGTTATATAGAGAGAGAGAGAGAGAGAGAGTAAGGGTGGCAAAATATTGGGGTTCAGTGAGAGAAAGAGACGAGACTAGTAGTGGGTACGACTGAGGGCATCGGGAAACGAGCCACAATAGTGGAGAAATTACACGGAGCAGTTTGAGGGAATTCTGCAAATGAATCGAAAGCGGAAATGGACAGTTCAACTTTATGTGGGGATTTTGGTTTTGGCTTTATTTGTTTCTTTATTTCTTTTATTTTCAATTTTTTTTTTTCTTTTTTTCTCATGGGAGGGGAAAAGGGGACTGGTCGTAAATAATAGAGTGTGGAAAATGAAAAACTCTCATCCCAAAAAAAAAAAAAAAAAGAAGTGAAAATTACAAAGAAGTGATTGGGAAAGTCAAATTCGGCAAAAGAGACACTTCCTTAGCAAAAGATGCAGGCTTTTTGCATTAGGCAGTAAGGCTATATGCTAAAAAACTGAATCAACCTTTTCATTGCTACAAAAGGGTCTAATCCCCCTAATTCGTATCTTCCCTTTTTTTTTTTTTTCTTGTTCAGGTAATTCAGATCACTATTCACCTAGAGAGAGAATGGAAAAGAGAGGTTGATATTAGAAGAAAAGGAGATGAGAGAGAAAGAGAGAGAGCTAGAGAGAGAAGTTACATGTTTTTTTCTTTTTTCTTTTTTAATTCTATATATATGTTGAATTTTGGTGTCATGTGAAGTAGCCGGCCAGGGGGTTGTCCGTATGTGGGAGTTGTGATTTTGTCATGTAATGGTCTGAGTTTTGATTGGTGGCAGTACAAACCTCTCCCTCTCTCCCCCCCCCCCCCCCCCCCCCCTTTTTTTTTTTTTTTTCTGCTCTCTCCCTCTAAATCATCACGGGCAACAATATCATGCGGTACATATATATACATCATGGACAAATCATTCTTATTCAGTTTTTTTTTTTCCTTTCTTTACTCCATGATTGTTTTGATGACGAGTTACTCTCTCTCTCTCTCTCTCTCTGCACTTCTCCATCCTAACTATTCAAGGAATATATGTGCGTATATCTATAGACTATATACATATATATATGAGCATGTATGTATGTTGTATGGAATAGATTGGTCGTCCTTATTTGAGAAAAAGAGAGAGACGAAACTATTAATATATATACAATGATATTGAAATAGATAAAATATACATATATATATGTACATATATGAATATATGTATATCTCATCGGCAGCTCCGACAATGACCATTCCTTTGTCTCATCGATGCTTGTAAATATTTTGGCTGCCATGACTCATCGGAGGGACCCTTTAATCTCTCTCTCTTTCTCTCTATTGGCGCCAATTTTAAAAACCTGCAAAAAGAATCACCAAAAATATAGCATTAAGCTTTAGTTTCAATCACATAACCAACAAAACCGGACATATTAATTGAAACGACTCACTAGTAGTGCATGCATATGGACTAGACTCGAGTCCACCAACAACATTAAAAATTTATTTTAAAAAAACTAATAAAAGAAAGGGAAAAAAAAAAAAACTCATGAGGAAAAGCAATTCAAACTCATTATATCGACTTAAAAAATACAAATAATGGGACAAGTCCAAATTATCTAATAAAGAATGTCCATGTATAGACCCTCTTGTTTTTTGTTGTGTGCTGACTAATTATTTATTAGTCACCATTATATATATACACACACACACACACGTTACTAGCTTTTGCAGCACTTGTTTTTATAAAGGTCTTTAATTTATTAGAGTTTTCGTCACAGCGCGCGCGAGCACATATATACATATATATATATATATATACACGTATGTGTGTGTAAATATTGTACCACATATCCAAATAAACACACGCATATATATTTATACACACATATAGTAGTATATACAACCCCACCGGTAGTGATGCTCTCCAGGATTACGTTACTTTTTTTTTATTATTATTCTCAAGCTTTTCTCAAAAGACTTGCAGAACCAAATTTGGGAGATATCTTATCCAGTTATCCAGGACCAGTTTTGGCTTTTCACTGCAAATCTTTATGTGTGGCATGTAGAAGGAATCTAAATATTTGGGTACAAATATACATAAATAAATCATGTGAAGGGCACGTCCCCTTGGAACAGGGTCCATACACACACACATTTTTCCACTATATATATACATATACATATATGTCTCTCCATCGTATATATTCTACTAATGGGGCTCACTGCAATATATATTTATATCCCACACGTGATATACTTCCTTTTGTTCCCTTATTGAAGACTGCCTTTCCCTCATTATCCCAACCCCACTTAAATAGACTACTCAACCTTGACAGCCAAATAAAGTTACAAAAATATAATATTGAAAAGGAAAGAGATCACCTATAATGTAAATTTTCCTATTAAAAAGCTAAAAACTCCAAATTTAGACGACTTGTGTTCATTTTACCGACATGGTAACAATTACATTCTGTCACCAGTTGTTCTTTTTTGTTCATTTATATCATGTGATTTCATATAGGTACTTTTATGACTAAGACTTTGTTCTAATGATATTTGGGGATTTGGAGGAGGTTTGTTAGTTATCAATTCTTTCCAAATCTTAAGCTCTTACCATTAGAAGATGTGTCAATAATATTTAAAAATTTTAAAACTCCTACTCACGCGTAAGCCAGATAATAAGAAAATATGTGGACAGATATTAATTGTAAAGTTCAACACAAATATTTAAAAAGAAATTTGTAGCATATTATTGAAAGTCTAACACCCTGATGATAATGTTAAAGGGGATAAATAGTGTATTTACAGGGGGTTCGAATTTAGAATCTCCTATTTTTATACTATATTAATTTATCACTGCATCTCAGAACTTTAAATTATTAAGAAGTGGGTTAATAATAGTTTTACATTCTAATATGGTGGAACTTTGAGGAAATTGTGGGCTTGAACCCTATTGTATGATAATATATGCTTATGTTTTATGTGTCTCATACTGTGACATATTTGATAGTATGTGATTAGACAAGTAATAATTTTAAGCTTAATCCTCTAACTTCAGAGGAAAAATAGAGAGAGAAAATCGAAAATAAAAGAAATGAAAAGTAGCTAAGTTCTTTTTTATATATGTGTGTATATATATATTCTTAGATGCATTGTGCACCTTACAGACATCTATATACATAGATGAAATGCGTGTACATTATAACATTACACTATGCATATGCATGCACTTTCCATTGCTATAGATACTTTATAACCCAACAAGTACATAAATTTCTGCTAGACATTTTTTAAAATTATATGTCACAATATTTCCGTACCTACACAGAAAAAAAAAAAAATCATTCGTGATTGTACATATCTTTTATCATATTCATAGAAACCCTTTATAAACAGTACTAATCCTTAAACTATAGCTGAGGTTTCAAAATTATTTGCCGGGCCCACTTTTCATTCTCGAAGACACATTTATGAATATATTTCAAACACTAGAACCCAAAGAAAAGAACCCTTCTTTTATGATCACGGCCAGATAAAAGTTACCACAAAAGGTTGAGAAAAGCCGAAAGGTTATATCTTGTTGTTTTCTACCATGATTTTTATGCTAGACAATTACTTCCCATTATTTAATTGTCGAAAAGGAAAGTCCAAATTTAGGAGACCGATCAGACTACCTTACTTTTTTTTTTTCACTCACCTTTTCCTAACAGATCATGTACGTTTATATATATAATATGTAAATATATATAGATATTAATATATATATATATATATATATATATAGTTTATTGAATTTAGCTTTCCTAGGCTTTTCATCAAAACACATGCAACTGAAGAAGAGTATAAGAAGAATCCAAGGGACGCATATAAGGAGAAGCATGTAAGTTAAGGAAATGAGGTTTTAATAATTTCCCATGTTGGAATTTTGAGGAGGATTCTTAAACTTTTAAGATACAAAGACTAAAGGACATATTGGCCGAAGTTAAACACACCAAGTGTGTCTTGGAATTTCGTAGTAAGAAGGGGAAAAATTCTCTCGCAATCCCATGGGTTTGATTTCCTTTTCAGTACAAGACAACACATAAAACAAAGACGTTGGCATGGAAGTAAGGACTGTTACCATGTGCTACAAGCTTCAGATACCCATATTTTAGATAATTAATTAAGCAAGTGCGTAATTTTTTTTTTTAATGTTAAGGGTTCGTTTGGGAGTATTTAAGGAATGATTTTGTTTTAGATATAAAATAGAAATGAGAATGATTTCGAGATTTTTTTTTATATATAAATTGTGTTTGGCTGTGTTTTTAGAGAAATTGGTTTGAGTACCAAAAAAAAAAATGTAAAATTGTGTTTAGGTATGTTTATGAAAATATTTTATTGGGTGTGTAAGCCTTAGAAAATGAAAACAAAAATAGAAAAAATAACTTCCCCTTTGTTTGGATGGAGTGTCCAATTTTCGAAATTTGAAAATTTTTGCAAAAAAATGTTTGTCTTTAACTTTTTTATATCATTCTCTCATTTGAAAAAGAAAAACTATTTCATTTCAAACTTACTTTGTATAGTACTCTTTTAGAAAAAGAAAATGAATCATTTTAAAATCTTCTCACAATGTACTATTTTCAATACCATTTTTTCTCATTCCAAACAACTTTTTGTTTCCAAAAAGAAAATTTTTTACACATCCAAACATTATCTTATCTCAAAATGAAAAGACTTTCTCATTGAAAATAAGAAAATTTTCCTTTTCGGAAATGGACACGTGATCCAAACGGAGCTGAAAGTCTCATTTTTCTCATTTCTTAACAAAAAAAAAAAAAAATGAAAACAATTTTTTGTTTTCGGTTTTGTTTCTGACCTTGTGCAAAACAAATACTATTTCAGATTTATTTAAATAATGTCTTTATTGAAAACCCTGATATTCCTTTTCAAAACAGTACCAAACGTGGCTTTAGTTTTGGATTTGGATTATAATTATTTATAAGCACATTTTGGATTAGAGTAATCATCTGTATTAGTTTAAGCTGAGAGAGTAACTTACCCAAAACCTATGGAAGCCAAAGGTATAGAGACACTAGCTTTGGATATTGTGGAACTACAGAAAGAAGACAATCCCACTTTTAGGGCAATTTTTCTTTAATATATGAAACCGATCTATTTATGAATTCTTGTAGCAGAAGGTCCAAAACTGCCCACCCAATCATTACTAAAAGCTCGGTATTCTTTCTTGAAGTAAATGGATATTTATAGTATATAATAAAACATAAAATTATTATACGTGTTGTTGGCATCTAATGTGGGTTTGTGATTAATAAAAAATTAGGGCTTGAGGCTCAGAGAATTTGGACCGCGCATCGTAATAAGTAGATGCTGGACATTTTAATTATCAAATTGACATGTTTGAATGCATATATTATGTGTTTGTGTGTGTATATATATGAACACATATCACTGTCATGCATGCATATAATTGGTGCATGTTGTGATTAAAAAATTTCTTGTTTTGCTCACTAATTGTACTTTGTCAAGATACTGATGAATACCCTTTTCGGATTTTCGTTTAGAGAAATGCTAAAAATATAAAATCACCATAGTAATATTTGTTTTATACTCACTGTTTATCGTTCTAGAAAAAATTTCAGTACAAAGTATGAAATTAGGTATATTGTTGTTAAATGTGTTGTGCGAGAAGCACGTGACTCACAAGAATAGCATCAGTCCTGTGATTAATTTGTTCTTATGGGCAAGACGTCTTGTGACACACAAAAACACTAAATATAAAATCCTGTTAAATTAGGTCCGTTTGGTACAACCATTTTTAGCCGGTTGAAAGGGTCATATAATTGTGTGGTTTGACTTCCAACATTTGAAGATTAATCATTTCAAATGTTCTTCTGAAATGGACCATTTGAAAAAGTGTTTGGCTCGCAACATCTAAATTTGCTATTGAAATGATTACATTCAATTTAGTTCAAAACCCAAAAAGGCCCCCTCGCCCTCTCCCAGAATTTTGCTCCATTTGGATATTTTTTTTAACAGTAATTATTTATTCTCCATGAAAAACATTGGAATTTTTGTTCTCCACGAAATAAATTCTTTCTAACATTTTTATATTTTTTTCAGAATATTTATTATTTTGATTATCAGGTGTTTCCAATTCAGAAAACAAATCTTTTTTTTTAAATGAAATGTTGTTAATATCTATTACAGACAACGAACATTAACTCTAGATGGACTTTTCCAAATGTTTTTTTTTTTTTTTTCAAAAGTAAATCAATTTCATTATAAACATTTTCGAGTCTCTCTTTTTCATTTTCCAAAATGTAAAACTTTAAAAGTTCATAACTATTTTATTTCAAGTTGAAATAAGATATTTAAAAAAAATTTGCATAGAATGACGAGAAAACGAAATAAGATTCATACTATTTTCTAAAAATATATTTTCAGTTTTTACATTTTTTAACTCCAAACAGTTCATTTTCAACCAAATGCACATTCTCAAAACTTAACTTATATTCAATTAAAATATTTCTAAAACTATAATTTCAATTGGTGTTTCAAACGAACCCTTAATGTGTGCTGGGATAGAGGAGGAACTCCTTTATCAATCAGTCGCATAGCGCGAGCACGTGTAGATCAAAGGCCAGGCTACAGTGTTCTTCATTAACCTTTACCTTATCTGGGAACTCCCAGATACCACATTTCCATGGATTTTCTGCTCCTGACACCCGTCTTAAACTGCCTTAGAACATGGGAATTGTCTAAATACCACCTACAAAATCTCTTAAAACATTAGTTTTCTCTTTGTTTTCATCTTTCGTTCACAACCTTAATTTCACTCTAACTACATTTGTAATTTTGTTATATCACGCTTCATTATAATGATCTAATCTATTAAGATAACGTTTTTTTTTTTTTTTTTCAGAGTTACTAGTAATTTCATGAGTGGGTTGAATTAAAGAATACCTAGTTAGCTACCTTAATTTTCAGACAACTTTACGAGAAGATTCAATACAGCGATCCAAATGATATGACGATATATATTATACGTACAGCCTTGTCAAGATTGTTTTAAGTATTTTTAGAGGACTACTTAGTTTTCCTACAATTATGATTAAAACCATAATTTCACGAATATATACCCAGAAAAAAATATCCATTCAATATTTAGCTAGAATGATCATTTGGAAGGTAATATATAAATTTGCTATAATTTATTCAACTAAATAGACAAACCTAATTAGGACAATAAGAAATAAGTTACTCCCAACAGTGAGTAAAATCAAAGATCCCCCACAGAAGCAAAATTTTATTGTTGTATTCAGTTCGGATAAGGTACAATTATCAGTACCCTTTTTGAATTTTTGTCTAGAGAAATGCAAAACATCACTACTAGTGTTTGTTTATATCTCTATTTAGTTCTAGCTCACAACTATGAAAATCAGGGCAAATTACAATTAAATAAGATATCTCACAACTATGCGTTTGGATATTCTCTTTATACAATTTATGAATCACGGGAGTTATATCGATTTTTTGAACTCATTGGAAGGTTCGTAATGAGATGATTTTTCACAACAAATCAAGCTCAATTCAATAGGTGTTTCTGTCTCTTTAACATTCTATCAAAGAAGCGGATAGCCTTAACAATAAAATTGTGAAAAATTGTGTTTCAGATCTTTTTATCTTGAAAATGTTTCACTTGCAAAACAAGATTCCCATTGCACCTCGTATCATTGAAGTGCAACGGCACAACCTTCCTCCGGGTTGGATCAAGGTTAAAACAGATAGTGCTGTCAATGACTCATCTAGCCCTATAGGTTGCGGAGGGATATCTTTCGCAGCTATAGAGGTTTTTGCAAATGTTACTTTTCTACGCCCTTGGGAATTCTGCATGCCTATGAATTTTGAGTTAGTGGGGGTTACTTGTGTTGCTGAGATTGCTAAAAAGTATAATTAGAGCTATCTTTGGTTTGAATGTTACTCCACATCTTGGCGTTTCCTGGCTCGTTGGGCACGTGTGCTTAATTTTCTTGCCACAATCACCTTCAAAGTCTCCCACATTTACAAAGAAGGAAATCAAGTTGCAGATAAGTTTGCTTGTCATGCAGTACACCTACCAGACGATATGTGGTGGTTTAATCCTCTAGCCTTTTGTACAGTTGAGTTTGCAAAAAATTTGCCTGGACTTCCTGTCTATAGGTTCCGTGCATAGTTCCTATTTGTATTACTTTGTCATGGAATTATCCTGGGTTCGTACATTTTTAGCTTTGTAATTTTATGACTTTCATGGTAAATGTGTACTTTTTCCTTTTTAGTATTTAGTTTTGACTAGAGGATTTTTAGTGAGACAAATTTGTGGGCTACTCTTGATGAAGGAGTTTAGACTCAATCTATTGAGACTACCCTCCGGCAAATTGTGAGAGTTATAGCTTAGGTTCCTTTATTTGAAGTTGTTTTTCTTTCTAGTTTTGGATCATCCATGTGTTGTTTTTATTTTCTTTGATAAATTTTTTGTGACATGAAAAAGGGTATTAGAGGGGTACCGACCTAGTTGAGATATCTTAGTACATGTATTGATTTCTATGATCACCATTTATTCAAAAAAACGATATTCCCTTTATACATTATATTCAAACATAATGTGTGTTTGGGTTATTCACATTTGAATAGATATTTTTATGTGTATTGGTCAGAGAAAAAGTATGTGATGTAATTGGTAAAATAGATAGAAAAACTTAATGGATAAATAATAAAATGAGTTAATATCCTGTTTAAATATATTTGTATTGGAATGCAATAATTGAGATACCCAAATATGTATTGTGTTGGGATATTATGCAAATTAAATGATGTTTCTAAACGCACCGTAAAGAAGTGAATCATTTAATTATTATTATTATTATTTTTTTTTTATAACTATAAGAAGTGAGTTAAATAGGGAAGATTCACACACGCTTTTTAGTTGTTAACAGATATATTCATATTGGTTGCTTCATGATCTGACGTGGGCCGTAATCGCAAGCCTAGGCCCATGTTGGCTTTGGGCTACAGGCCGGCAGAGGTGGGTACCACATGGGATCGTCTCACCCGACACGAGAAAACAATGACCAGTCGGGTCAACTATATCAGCTCTGTGGGAACCGGTTGTAGCCTGATTGCGTGTGTGTATATATATATATATATATATATACACACAAAGGTCTCATATCTGATACCGTACAGTATGCGGTATGTAAACTTCAGTTATTATAAATACGAATTTCAATTATTAGAAATATAAATTCATGTGGAGGAAAATGTAACTAAAGTGAATATGAATTTTCCTTATTTTATATTTCATTCTGCATAAATTTATATTTTTAATAACTGAATTCACATTCGTAGTTCTTATGACGTCAGCATATACATCATCTCACCCGACATGAGAAAAACACCGGCCAGTTAGGTCAACTATATCGGCTCTGTGGGAACCAGTTGTAGCTCGATTGCGTATATATGTATACAAAGGTCTTATATCCGGTACCGTATGATATCCGGTATGTGAACTTTAATATCTATAAATGTGACATTCAGTTATTATAAAAATATGAATTTATGCAAAAGAAAATGTAACTAAAGTGATTATGAATTTTCTTTATTTTATATTTCATTCTGCATAAACTCACATTTCTAATAACTGAATTTGATATTTTCAGTAACTAAAATTTACATTTAATGGATATCATTTTACAATAAATAGGAGACCAACCATGTATGTATATATGTCTTACATTTTTTTTATAAGTGTATGTAATAAATTTATACACACACATATTTATATCTACAGACTACATATAATATAGAATGTTCCTTCTCTCTCTTGTTCCACAGTTTAGGGATAATGTCACGTGAAGGCTCGTGCCCGTGTTGGCTTCTTTTGTCGGATTCTTTTACCCGCTTCAAATTACCAGGCCATCCCAAAGCTAGAATGATGTATAAAAACTTTTTTTTATTTTTTATTTTTAAAGAAAGCAGTAAATAATATTTTTTTGTAATAAGTAATTGAAGCAAATAAAGGTTTTAAAATATTTAAATGAAGAAATAAATTTATTAGTGTAGTTGAAGCAACTAAGTAAACAGACAAATAGTCGTAATCAGATAAATAGTCGTAAATAAATTATTAATCTAATAAATTTGTTATTTATTTTCAATATTTTAAAATTTTATTTAAGGATGACAATGAGGTGGGGTGAGATAAGGCGTGATTAGGTATGTTTCTCCCACCTTCTTTTTAACCCTCCATACTTGTTCTTATACCTGCTTAATTTAAGGCAGGTGGGGTAACGACGAATCCGCACAAAGGGTGCTATATCTATGCTTTTCTTATTTACTCATTAAGAATATTAAAAAAAAAAAAAACTCAAAATAAATTCCAATAAAATTTCATAAAATTTAGTAACATAGTTAAAAATAATTATCAAGATTAGGAATAATTAAGCCATCGATCTCCTTGATAGAAAGAACCAATTAATGTCGAATGATCTGAATGAATTATATGTCAGAAACTAAGTTGACTTCACTCCCGGTGACCTACCATCGTAACAACACTGTGCGTGGAAGTGACTATGTCATCACGGCTTCCGCACAACATTCATCTAGACAAGCCCATTGAGCGAAAATAAGGTCTAGGGGAGACCACCCACTTATCACATGGAGAATCATTTCGCCATTTTGTTTCAGGGGGCACACCCCCTGGAACTCCCTTGGTTACACCTAATTACTAATTACTAATTCCTCCTTTTTCATTGGTGCTTCACACCCATCAATTACTTTACTTCTAGGGCACGTTTACTAAATCGTAAAAGAATGTAATAAAAAAGGTAATGAGATTGGAAAGTAAAGTAATGAAATAGGAAGGAGAATCATTGATTTACTTTTTAGTGTTTACTTGCCTATTAGATGGTGTAAAGGGAAACAATGTATGCCCTTTGACAAGGTATCGATACCAAGGGGATGTAAAGATTAACATTCCCTTTTTTCATTCCTTATATTATGTGGTCCCCACCACTAAGATCTTATTCCTTGTTATGGTTACTTTCTTTCAATGAAATCCAACTTTAGCCCAAAAATAAATAATAAATAATAAATAATAAAAAGTGAGAAAAGAAATTATTACTCAATTTCCCTTTCCTTTGATGCAAAGTAAACATGCCCTTAATTTCAAGATAAATATATGAAACTTCAAGATTCCAATCACTGTTATGTACGGATTCACTAAGCGTTGATCTACACGTACTACCTTTCTCGGCAACTAATGCCCTTCCGCTGGTCTTTTGTCCAATGCCTATGGTCTCCGGCAAGTGGTTTATAGTTCACTTTTATCTATGGCCTGCCCTGCTCACTCTTCAACTTAGTTATTAGTACTAGTAGTGCCATGCTCTTTTTTTTTTTTAGGGTGGAGAGAGGAAGGCAATTGAAACTTTTAGAGTCGGGTTTAGGTCTTCTACTTGATTTCCAGAATCCGTCAACAGGGGTTTCATAGACAGGTTTTATTCCTTCGAGTTATCAAGTGATAGTGGAGAGGCATGAGAATCTTTCAGCATTTGATTGATTAACTATGCAAATATTTTGATTATAACATATCGTATAAAGTCAGAGATCTGCAGACATTTCCAAGTGCCTGTAATACTTACAATAATTCCTATAACAAAATAAATTCCGAAAAACCTTTTACTATTTACTACCGATACCACAAAAGAACAATTCTTATTCACATTCAAGAAGGGAAACGTATATGCGACTTGTTATTCTTTTCTGCCATAGCTGAGGAACACAATAAATATGTTGAGATCTGTTTGTTTTAGAGGTTTAAACAAAAATACAAATTTTTATGCGAAAAATATTGTAAATAAAGTTTGTATTGTGTTTCAAATCTATGAGACAAACGAACGATTGAATTTTCACATAATTGTTTTCCAGAGCTAATGAGTTTAGGTCGACCTTTAAAAACATATATACCTTTCATTTTTCCTCAAAACAATAAACATGCATACCTACTCAGAAAGCATTCATACACATACATTATCTCACTATATATGCATATATACAAATATACGGAATTTTATAGTATCTTCTATTTTGTATTATTAATAGAAACCATAATTAATTTGTTTTTTAACATCTGATCTATAAATATTCATGTTAACTTTTTGCACACGCAAGACAATATTGTTCTAATCATATATCTAACTATTAAAAATTTAATTTAAAGACTAAAATAGTAGTTCCCACTAGTAATCCAAATGCTTTGTTTTAATGAAATTAAGAACAGGAAGAGACAGTGCAAAGTTTTTTTTTTTTTTTTTCCTTCCGTACATTTTCAATTGTTCTGGAAAATTAAGCCTGAAATCTTTCTCTTAACACAGTCTACCTTTTCGTCAATTGCTATGTACCTCCATATATATAACTATAGATTCCACCGTCCTCCTCGATGATCTCTCACATGTAACTTTTTTATAAATAACTGGTAATAATCAGTTGATTTATTTGTAAATTTGTATAAAATTATATATAATGATATTATTTATCACTTAATATCATGTTACACAAAATTTCACATAAATTTATAAATAAGTTAATTGTTTATTATAAGTTATTTAAAAAATGGTTATAGTGAGAGACCATCTCACCTAAGATATGGTAAAAAATCCTTTATTTATATTTATATATATTAAATGTTTCAAAAGTTATGAGACATGATAAATATGTACGTAGATATTATCTCCGTACTTACTTGGAGAAATTTTATTAATTGGATATCGTTTTTGGCCTTTTCCTTGTTCAAGTTGAGGTCAAAAGTCTCTCAACGAAACCTTTTATGGAAAGAGGATTGTGAAAGGGCCCTATACTTACAGCAACATTTTTAATATTATTAACTCGTGTAATATATTGTTGTATGACCTTTTAGTTTTTGTTTGTTGGGGAACATTATTAATTAGGTCCTATATATTAGATCTTTGGAAAATCAATGCGTACACAGCATCCTTTCATTTCATCGGTTTAATTCTGCTTCCTATGAAATGAATGTACTATTGTTTTCATTTGGCGGATATTATCTGACCAACTTAGAAAAGGACTTCATTCTCGTACTTGTGTGATCATTGATATTTTGTATCTCAAATACAATAACAAAAGGAATAACTGTATGTGACTCTGTTTGTGTTGTTATATTATTGTTCTGTTTACAGAGTTTCTTAAAGTTGTTTTTAACTCAGGGTCAAAAACTGTTTCCGTAAGTGTTTGACTAATCTACCATAAGAGTTTATAATCTCCAGAGAAGAGAAGAGCTTTCTGTCAAATTTAAAAAAAAATATGTCTTTTGGAGAAAAGCTCTCGTGAATAGGTTTAAAAACTTGTATCCGAGTTTAAATTAGACATGACCAACGTCAATATTCTAACATTTTTATTCATTATTAAAAAAAGTTAAAATCATTTTGATTTCAAAAACTTTTTAAAAAATATAGCTTCGAAATTACAGTTGTCAAAAAGTTATTTTGCTTATTTTGTTTTACTGACAGAAAGGAAAGAAAAAAGTAAAAATTATGCGAAACGGGTCTTATATTGAAGTCTGTCTTAGGACTCCAACATTGATATTATTTAGTTTTGTAATTTTAACGTTTAAAGTTTGTATGTATATCATTGGTTTCAATTAATTCACAATATTATTGCTGAAGTCTTTATGGTTCGCAATATGTAAATATATATTATACCCAGCATTGATATTGGAAAATTTGCTCCAAGCATAATCGAACAACCCCTCATAGTTTTTGTTTAGAGGCATATTATAGGCACTACAAAGATAGCGGTAATCGATGTATTTTAATATTTCGATGTGTAGAAAATATCAGTTTATGCCAATTTTGGATTCTTTTAGAAACGAAAATTTTGCTGGATTAAAGAGAAACAACAACAGCAACAAAATATTTCCCAAGTAAAAACCCTAATGTGTACATAGTTAGACTTTCTAACTAATATGATTAATTTATTAAGAGAGATAAGATTATCGTGCGATTCTCAAGTTTGAATCAAGATATCACAACTTCTCAATTAGTCATCAACTGAAGACCATTGACTCAAATATTATTATTATAACACTCAATACCAATATTTGCTATTGTTTGCGCATATATGGTTCATCTTGGCCTTTATTTTGTTTAAAAAAAAAAACCCTTGAAATAGCTTATATATGTGTACTTTGTTTTATCTATCTATATTTAGTGAATTTCCAACTAAGCACCAGTCTATTTTACTCAAAATAAATAATGAATAAAGAAGTACTAGACCATATCGATCGGATGTAGACAACATCCCAGGTGAACCACTTGATATATGTGTGTAGGAGAGAGAGAGAGAGAGAGAGAGAGAGAGAGGAGCCATTTTATGTGTGTGGAGGGGAAATGGAGAAGATTATTTTTGGTGACTTTAAAATGGTGGGAAGGGCCAGATGTCCCTTTAGAAACCTAAACCCTCCGAGGAAGGATACGGTCGTGGATACCCAATATTGAAGACGACCAGGAAAAAAGTAATAATATTCTAAAACATATATACATAATGTAAACAAGTAGTCTTATATAAATATATACATATATATATATATATATCATTATGTGATCTAAGCTAAACATATCCAGAATTCCGAATCTCAAAAGCCAAAACAGGGCACCAAATTAACAGGCAGGGGCCAAAGCCAACGTCATCCGCATTTGGTAGACCCCCAAAGTGCCAACTTGCCTTGGCAACTTGTAATATTTTTGTTTTCCTTCCCATTAAGTGTTGAAAGTGGAATAACTGTTTGGGTGTAAAGAAACGAAACAAAAAGAGAGAGAAAATCAAATGGTTTGAGGTGTAGGAATTACTTTCCTTAAAGTTTTATATGCCCCCATTACGAACAGTTCGCTATCAGATGTTGTGACAAATTACCTCCAAGATACAACAACTCACAAATTTAATAAATAATAATCTTATTAAATTCCAAAATAAGATATGAAATTGACATCTAAAACTAAAGTTTTATAGCATTTGATATGTATGTTCATGAAAAGTTGCAATAGGTACAACAAACATGCCTTTTAAAATTAAAAAGTGCCTTTTCATTCTAAAAAAATGGACATGCCTTTTAAAATTAAAATGTTTCTTTTCATTCTAAAAATGTATATGTTTCAACAAACATACTCGTTGGTTATTAGAATTTAATTTTGACCGTTAGATTGTAATAATTCTATTAACGGTTTAAATTAAATATGAAATCATTCAAATTCAACCATTAGATCGTGCCCAATCAGATCAGCAGTCTAGATTTAATATGGAAAAACACCATATTCAAAAAGAGAGTGCTCCTTATGAGGATGCGAAGTGCAAAGTGCACCCTAATAAGCGCTCTCGCGTGTGTGTGGTAATGCACAGTACTAGCATAGTCCCCACTACATACTAATAATCCTTACACTTCACTTGTTTTAATTTATATCACTATGCTTGCTTGTGCTTTTTCAATATAAGACATTATTATTTCCACTACCCAATAGTAATAGAAGAGATATCACAATCTCTCTAACATTAAGGGTACTTGTTTTCACAAATGACCTTATATATACATCATTCTATGTTATTATCTGGCTTTTGATATTACATGTTACATAATCGTGAACTTTTCTATTATTAAGCAAATGTTTATTCTATCAGTATTACGTTAAAAATTGGATGGAAATTGATCACAACTTGATCTTGTGAGTTAACTAAAGGTAAAATAGTGATAAACATTTTTTTTTTTGGAGTGAAACCATACCTCTCTTAAAACTAACTTCTTAGAATCTTCTTCACTTTTTTTTTTTTTTTTATCTCTTTTAAAATTTTTATGTGTTATTCTCGTGCTAGACATCTAATTTCTAAAAGTAATATTGGGGTTAAAGTGAGGCAAATTGATATCTTTGAGGGCCATTGTTAAAAATAACTTTTTTTTTTCTTGCCCCAACTTTCTTTTCATGTTTAGATGTGGAGAATCATCAAGTTTTTTGAAGGAAAGAATCATAATTTTTTAGTGGTTTAGTTTTACGGAGGAATTTAATATCAACGTTCTCATGACTTGTGGATTGTAGATCATGTTATTCATACCCAACTCCATGATATTAATTTAAAATGATTTTGCTATTAGGTTTTTAACAGACAAAGTAATATAGTTTTATTCACTTAGAGAAGTGATTTTTTTAGTTATTTATTTTTTATTATAAATGTACGGAATTCGAACTTTATATTTTTTAATATAATCATATGTGAAATTATCACTAGTTTATCTGTTTGTAACTGCATGTAATTATTTTATTTAGGTACATGCATGTCACACAGTTTTTCCTTTATATTCTTAATAAAGGCAGTTACATAAATTATTTGAAACAAACACCGTCCGAATTGAATCATACATACGAATTCATAAGATATGTATATTATTTTTAAATTACAAGATTGGTGACCATTGAATTGAAAACATGACGTGTATTTGATTGTATCCGGATAAGTACCCCATGAAAACCACTGCTAAAGCCTTATAAAGAATTTTTAAATACAACAATTTGGAGCAAAATTTGGTCTACCAAGAAACTTCCAAAAAGCAATATATATAATTTTTTCTCTCTCTCTCTCTCCTCCCCTTTCTTTTTTCATTTCTTCCACTATATATTAATGCAATGAAGTACTTGCCAATTAGTTGTTTATGCAATAGAAAACGTTCAAATGGAAACAAAATCAAAAAGCTTCACGGCAGGGAAAATGCAGCTTTAGTTCCGGTAATATTTGTTTGCCCTTTATTAATTTTTTTTCCCTCTTTTTGATAATTTAATTATTAAAAAAAAAAAAAAAGAAGAAGAAAGGAATAGAAGAGAGTTCGACTTTGGACCTAACATTAATAAATACAGGTGAATAGGCACTATTGTAGGGATATTAGAATAAGAACTATAAATTAATAATGAATCTACATACATATATATATATATATATATAAGTGTGTGTGCATATATATGCAGCAAGAGAAACTTGGAATTTGGTCGTGGGGTTTTGCGTTTGCCTATATTCAATGAAAGAGAGCGGTGGTGAAATCCGCGTCACAGCTTCTCTCAACCAATAATATCTTTCACATCTGTCTCCACGTGTCCATTCATTGTCTCTCTCTCTCTCTTTTTTTTTTTTTTTTTTAAATTCAAGGATAGATTTCTCTACGAAAGTAGTACAGTTTATTAACGTAACCGATCAAATTACATCGAATTTAATGGCCGTATAAGATTTTGATGAAACCTGAGGAGAAACTTTATGCTAAGAAATGTCTCTTTTCATTATCGATAGGAACTATAATTATATGTAATTGTTGAATTAATGTTTCAATAATTTTATTTAGTAATAGTTGTTTACTTCAAAATTTTATAGTGTGTGATATAAAACTGTTCCTTTTTATATATCAAACGTTTAAAAATTTAGGGGATGTTTGATTCACTGGTTAAATATGAAATTTTAAAGTTGAAGTATGTTAACTTTTTAAAAATTAGTAATAATTTTTGTTGGTTTTTCAAAACAAAACAAAAACTGATATGAAAAATTTGAGTTTAAAATGTCAAATCAAACACATGTTTAGTTTTAAAATTAAAGTGAAGTTCGTTCTGATAGTAGAAAATGACCGTTTTCAGCGCAGAATCTTCTATAACCTAACACACATTTGATGGTATAAAACATGACCCTACTAGTAAAGTTATTTTTCCATACCTTACGAAATATACATATACATATATATATATATATATTTAACTCTTCTTGTCAAAGTGAACACATTCTCAAAAACTACAATACGTTTAATCTTGTTATGGAGTGTTCATAAAGTTGTGTATATGCAATATGCATTCGCATTGCATGTGTATTGAATGTAAGATCATATTAAAACCTAAAATACTCAAGTGTATAGAATGTAAGATCACATTAAAGCTAAACAATACACAGACGTGAGAGAATCTAGTAAAAATAATAGTTGATAAATATATTGGATTTTATTTGATCTTGTATCATAAAATTTCTTTTGCAGTTAATTTTAAGAAATAATTCTGATATGGTAAAAGTACTTACATAAAACCTTTACTAATATATATCTTTGTTCTAATCTATTTTTCTTTTGAATTCGTTTATGGGGTAACAAAAAACAAAAAACAAAAAACAAAAAACAAAAAACAAAAAACAATTTGCTGTTATTAAGAAGTTTACTATTTTCCTTTTAGTCTCGTTTTTTCATATGTAAATTAACAGATAAGGATTAATATATAGTCAAATGATAATGGAAAAAGATGACAAAAAGGTTACAATTAGTGCAATTTGATTTTGTAATTATATGCAGTTTTTGGTCTAGAATCAAATAATTATGAAAACCACCAAACAACAAGAGAATAATTAGTCATGTTCAAAAGCAGGCCAGCATTAATTTCCAAAAAGCTTAATTAATCAGATGCTGATCATGATCAGCTTTTTATTAAGACAGTAATTGTGTGGTTAGAACTGATGCTGTAAAGATGATGTAACTCTTAATGGGTCTCCGTAAGCCATGATCTTTCAGTCTTGTAGTCTTTAATTAAGAATGCATATTAGTTGGCCATTTGGCTTAATTATCTCCTCATCTTTATTAATTAAGTTATAAGGTTTATTACATGTTTGATTTTACTAGATATTTGATCACATATCTCAATTTTTCTTGCAGAAAATTAGAGTTGATTGGACTGTAAGTAAATGCCTCGTGAGTACTATAAAGTATCCATTTGATGTGCCTTTATTATATATATATATATATATATAGAAATTAACAACTCTGACACCCCTATATTTTGATGACCACTTTGATCAAAACTAATAACGTCGACACCCCTTAATATTTCAAACAAATTACAAAGACACACACTCACTCTGTTAGTTGACTGTTAGTTTGACATTTAGTTTGATCATTAAATGCCTTTAAAATATCAAAAATGCCCCCAGTTACGTATAAAAACGTTTTTAGCTCTATATTGACTTATAAAATGATGTTTTTACCCTTATTTTACACCAAAAATTGTGTTTAACATTTTAACCATGCAAAATTTACATGTTAATGGAAAGAAATTGTTTTTCTTGTTTTTGTAATTTGTAATTTGTTTTCCATAAAGTTCTTTATTAATCTTGGTTTTTTAAGTTTCTTTTTAGGTTTTTTTTTTTTACTTTATTTTTCTCTGAAGGTTTTTTTTTTTTTAAACTTATTAGTAATGCTGGATAATAAGTGGATGTTACAGACTTTTATCATTTGAAAATATTAGAGGGATTTTTTTTTTGATAAATAATGAAATAGAGTTTATTATTTTGTTATTTTTCCACAATGTTCCCTTTTTATCTTCAAAATTTAATGTTAAATCAATTTTTATGTAAAAAAAAAACTATCAATCTAATTTATAACTAATATAACAATAATCAATATTTTTTATTATGACTAATATAAAAAAATTCAATATTTTACACCTTTTGTATTTTATTACTTTTTTTAATCCTTAATTTTATGTTAAAAATCTATCTTTGTTTGGCGTTTAAGTTTAACTCCAACTAAAATGTACTTTTTCATCTCAGTTTTTATCTTTTCCTGAAAAATCAATAAAATTTTTATCTAGTTTTTGAAAAGTTAACAAATTCTAACTTAAAATTTTCATCTGGCGAACCAAACGTAAGCTAAACTATCAAAATAACTTAAAACCCATCAGATTTTCCAGCAAAAATAAAAATAAACACATCAGAAATCAAAGATCTTAAGAACCCAGATCATTGATGAAACAAAATCTGGAAATGGCACATGAAAGGAATGGCAAAGGTTGGACATCGCAGGGGAAGCAACTGCAGAGGCTGCACGGCTCGATGAAGCGGCAGTAGAGGCTGGTTCATGCTAGGGAGGGCTGGTGAAGACTAAATCGGCGCAAGGGATGGGTGGCCGAAGCTAGATCACACAAGGAGAGTGGCGACGATGGCTGCGTCGCTCAGTTAGGGTGGCGAGGGCTTTTTTTTTTTGTTTTTTATTTTATTTTTTTACTTGAGTAAAGCATACAGAAATCATGGGCTATCATTAAGTCTAATTAAGTCTAATTAGATCAATGATTGGAATTCATTGGGGTATTTTTGTCATTTTAGATCTAAAATTAACAAAGTTAAGAAAAATGAGTGTTGATGTTATTAGTTTTGATCAAGAGAGTGTCTCTCTAATTTTGAAAAAACACAGAGGTTGTCAATGTATTTCTCCCTTATATTTAAAGACTGAGAGTTATGTACTTTATTTATAGATAAAGTCTTAGATCCACAAACTTTACAAATCAGATTATGTAACATTTTTATTTCATACTGTATAGCATAAATATCATTGATGCATAATATTTTGGTTTATGTTTGTTATTTGTATTAAAAGTTTCAAAATACAACATGTTATATATAAAATAATATAATGTTATATTTATATATATAGATCTACTAGTAGTTTTTACGACTTTAAAAAAAATAAAAGTTAAATTTGTAACTTAAGAAAAAAGTTACATTTGTAACTATCAGATCATTGAAGTCTTATCCATTTAATTTTGTTATCATTATTTATTTTTATTTTGTTTTTTAAGCCGAGATTTATGGACTTTGTATTGTAATGATTGACGGAACTCACTGTCTTTAGCCAAAAAAAAAAAAAAAAAAAAGGAATTCACTGATGTTGAAGTCGAGGACAATATATTATTAGCTCAAACAATTATTACTATTTTTTTTTCTTCTTTTTCTTTTCTCTCAGTAGCATGACAACAATATTATTTATAAGATTTTCAACCGATTGTCTACAAATTTCAATGTCTATTATAAAGAAAATAGCAAAAACAAATGTAAAAATTCAGAAAGAAAAATCAGCAGTCAATTTATTTTATTTCTCTTTCGCTTTAATATTTTATTAAGACAATAGGCTTTGTGCAATGTAATAAAAGCTGTCATGGCATTAATGTCATATTTTTTTTTGTAAATGAAAAAGATTTAGGGATTATACTATCATTTTCAGGTTTTCAATCCCACAAGTAGGAATCACTTTCCTTAGGTATGGCAAAGATCGGTCATTTATACTAGTTTTTCTCAGTCATCCACCCAAGGCCTATCATGCTATCACCAAACCATACTTTAACAGTCAAAACTAGAGCGAGGTCGAAGAGAAGGTAATGGGAATTGAACCCCGGGGATAAACCTAACAAAGGCACCTACCTCTTTACATTCATATATTTTACGAATTCGACCAAAAAAAAAATATGGGTGTATAGCATTAGGGGGTGGATGGCTCAACCACTCAAACCATTCAACTCAAACTTTTTTTTGTCTTTTTCCCAAAAAATTTTTGTCTTTTTCCCAAAAAGTTTTTTGTCTTTTCTGAAAATTCAAAAAAATTTACTATTGAAACTTAAAAATCCCAACTCAAACTACTTCACCAAACAGGCCCTTAATGTCATTTGAATTTAGATGGAATCTCAATAATAAACGACTTTATATGATTCTTTTTCTTATAAATTCTTTTTGGTACTGAGATTTCTATATATTAGGCTTTTCTTAATGTATATAGCTTGTCTTTTTTAAATGTTTAAAAAAAATTAGTGCCATAAAAACATCGGAATACTCTCCCGTCCGGCATCTGGCCATTCAACGGGAGAGAAAGAGAGAGAGAAAGAGGGGATATCCCAAGAGATTAATCGGTACAACTCAAGAGATTACCTGATACAACCCAAGAGACTAATTGGGTATAAATGTTGTTTGTGTCCGGTAAAAATGGGGTGCCGGACACGAGAGTAGGCCTAAAACCTTAATGTCCATAGCATATTTTAGTTGGTTATATGGAAGAGGATTTGTTCCTCTTATCATCATGGCCATATTAAGGAAAAAAAATAGTCTTAATTGGAGTTTAAATGAAAAAATTATGATATTTTAAATTAAGTAGAAAAAAAAACTTTTGGATATAAAAAATATTAATATGCAAAATTGGTCCATAAAAAGCGTAAAATGAGAGGAGTATCATTTTACAAATGTGGCCAAATTTCTAATCCCATAATCGAAGCTTATGTTTAGATAGTCAATTAGAGTTTAAATTTTTTTTATTGTAGTTAATTGATTTTTTAAAAATTAATTATAATTTTTTTTACTTTTTAAAAAAAATAAAAATTTAATAAAAAATATAATTTAATTGGAGTGAAACCTATAAATCAAACTAAACAGTAACGAAGAGAATAAAAATTATGCAGCCAGATATTACTTTCATAATGAGAATGGACTGAAATGAAAATGATACGCCAAATAAAAAGGCACTAGGGTTATTCAAAGGTTGACAAAATAGACTAAGGGGTAGCATGGAAAAATGTAGCTGCGGAGGGTGATAACATCACAAAGACCCAGTGCAACTTGGTGGAAGCTGAGGTGGATGTGGGAGCCACATGGTGCAGCGAGGAGAGAAGGTTCCGTGGGGTCCACCACAAATGCGGCGAGACGCAGCATTGCAAGAGAAGAAAGAAAGAAAGAAAGAAAGAAAGCCTCTATTGGAACCTCTCCAATCATCCTCTCTCCTCCTCTGCTTTTTTTTTTTTTTTCGTTTGAAACATTTTTTATTGGGAGAGGCTGTGGTAGAGCCTCTCCCTATGACTCTATCAGTAGAGTCAATCTTTTTAACCGTTCGATTTAAATCGAACGGTTGATATATAAGAGATGTATCATATTATCATACACCTTACCTCATTTAAATTTTTTCACCTAAAATCTACTCCGTCGCCGGCAACCTTTCCGTCGCCGGCAACCTTTCCGTCGCCGGCAACCTTTCCGTCGCCGGTGCCGAAGGTGGCGACCCACCCCGACTCCGGCGACTCACCCCCCACCCCCCACCACCGGCCGCCGGCCGTCCGGCGACTCTTCCCCTTTCTCTCTCTTCCCTCTCTCTCTCCCCCTTTCTCTCTCTTCTCCTCTCTCCTGCGGCCGCCCACCCCCGGCCCCCCCCACCGCCGGCCCCAGCCCCGGCCGCCGGCGACCCCACCCTTTCTCTCTCTTCTCTTCTCTCTCTCTCTCTCTCTTCCCCTTTCTCTCTCTTCTCTTCTCTCTCTCTCTCTCTCTTCCCCTTTCTCTCTCTTCTCCCGCGACCCCCCACCCCCGGCCCCCCACCCAGCCCAGACCCCAACTCCTCTGCCGCCCCTGTTGCCCCCCACCCCCAGCCCCCCCCCACCCAGCCCCGGCCCCCCGGCACACCCCCCCAGCCCGCCCCAGCCACCCCGACGAAAGGGGAAGAGAGAGAGGGGTAAGAGAGAGAAAGGGGAGGAGAGAGAGAAGAGAAGAGAGAGAAAAGGGGGAAGAAGAGAGAGGGGGAGTGGGGGGCGGCCGGGGCTGGAGCGGTGGTGGGGGGGCCGGGGCTGGGTGGGGGTTTGGCCGGGGGCTGGGGCTGAGCTGGGTGGGGGGCCGGGGATGGGGGGTCGCGGGAGAAGAGAGAGAGCGAAGAGAAAGAGAGAGAGAGAGAGGGGTGGGGGTCGCCGGCTGGCCGGGCTGGGTGGGGGCGGCCGGGGCTGGGCCGGCGGTGGGGGGCCGGGGCTGGGCGCCGGGCTGGGGTGGTCGGGGCCGGCGGGGCTGGGGGGCCGGGCTGGGGAAGAGAGAGAGAGAGGGGAAGAGAAAGAGAAGAGAAGAGAGAGAAAAATTCCGTCGCCGGATGGCCGGAGTTAATGCCGGAGGTGTGTCGCCGGCGTCGTCGCCGGCGGCAGAAAGCCGGCGGTGATGAGAAAAATTTGGGATGAGAAAGTTTAAATGAGGTAAGGTTTATGATAATATAATACACCCCTGATATGTCAACCGTTCGATTTAAATCGAACGGTTAAAAAAAGAACTTTACCGGTAGGGTTTGTGGGAGAGGCTCTACCACAGCCTCTCCCTTTTTTATTAGTTATTATTATTCTAGTTTTGGGGCTTTGAGGGGTTTTCCCAAATAATTGTGAAGTTCGTGAGGCGATGAAGTGGACCCCACCAACTTCTCCAAGATAGAGGAAGATGATGCCGACCCTGTCAAGTGGAGGAGAAAAAGGGCAAAACCACAAGAAAATAAATAAATAAATAAATAAATAAGAAAGAAAGAAAAGGAATATTGGGTTTCCAGGAAATCTTAAAAAAAAAAAAAAAAAAAAGATACAAAGAAAAAAAGAAAACAAAAAAATCGACGCTGTCAAGAGGACCGTACTCGTCTGATTACCAATGGCTCGTATTGACGCACAAACCTGCAAACACTTTGTAGGTCCCACACCCCAGAATTGACACACGACCGCCCCCTTGACACCTTTACCATCCAATTCCCCCTTCAATTACCAAATTAACCCTGTTTGTTGTGATGATGCAGTACAAATATTAGAGAATTAATGAACAGAATTAATTAAAAGTTTTTCTAAAAAATTATTTTCAAAATGATCAAAGTTTTAAAAATATTTTGATTGAAAATGAGTAGATGTTTGGAGCTATGCATGTAGATGAAAATAAACTGTTTGAAATTTAAAAAAATGTAAAACATGAAATGTATTCGAAAAAAAAATAATTTAGATCTTGTTTCGTTCATCTCATAATTATATGTAATTAAAAAATATATTTTTTATTTTAATTTAAAATAAGAAATTTATGAACTTTTAATATTTGAATTTTTAAGAAAGATTTGAAGATTAGATAGTGAAACTTTTAGAGTGAAAAAAAAAACTTTTGGAAATTTTCAATTCGAGTGTGAGCTCCAAACACCCCCTAAGCTTTTCTCAAAATTTTAGGGAAATATGTCAGATGAAAAATTGTATTCAACACCCCTTAAAAGAAATGTATTGCACAAATAAGGTACAATTTTAAATAGTATAATTTCATCAAATTTTATTAATTTATCATACTTTTTTAATTAATATGATTATGAGTATAATCTACTAATAAAACATTGTTCTCTCTATTATCCCATAAATTTTTAGAAAATTAATCATTTTTTTATTAATTTGTGAAAAATGTTAGGAACATTAATCTAATTTCAACTTTTGAATACTAATTTATATGACATATGAGTTGTCATTATTTTATTAATAAATAGTTAAAAGATTTTCTAATGAAAATGTGACATGTGAGTTAGTACTCAAAATGTTAAGATTAAAGTTAATGTCCATAATATTACTCTTAATTTATTACTATTCTCATTTTGAATTTGTAATAGAATAACTTTAGTGACTACGATAAAATTTAGTGGTAATTGTACTCCGAATTATATCATGTTACCTAGAATTTCAATTCCTAACTTCAAATTGAAAATAATAATAATAATAATAAGAGAATCTCTTGAAAAATAAATAAATAAAGAGTAGCCTCGGTGACATATGCTAAATATGCGGCTCTTTACGTCCTCCAAAAGCCGCATCTCACGCACTACAATATAAGCCAAAAGGCCCGGAGCTACTTTTTTAAGTATTGGGTCTTCGATCAACAATTTGCTACAATTGGATGTCATTTTCATTGGTATAATGCCACTCTTATACATGGCTTCGTACTCTAGCTGACTCTATGAAAGTGAAAAGGGAATATTAGTATTAAGGGCTTAATGTAATACTAAACATGACGCACTCATAAAAAAAAAAAAAGATAAATCATCTGAATAACATAGATTTAAACATCATTATACTAATATGATATAAAAAATTAATATTATACCACAATGACACGAAGTTAAATTAAAGTTAACTAAAATCTATGTCATGTTGATCAAGAATAAGAAACTCGTGTCATATTGATCAATAAAATAAAAAAAAATGTTGTTATTTAGGGAATTTTCTCATAAGAAATAGGTCTCATATTGTAACGTAAAAAAGTGTCCTCAAGCATTTTTAGAAAAGAAAGTAAATAAATTCGATATGGGGAATTCAAAGAAAGTATGAGAGAGTGGTAAAAAAGAGAGAGAGAGAAAATAGATGCGGGGAAGGTGAAATTCAAATAGGGCATGGGAATTGAATGCTAGTTGGTCTAAGTTAATGTGAGATTTTGCAATTATGTGAATTATAGAGTAAAGGTAGTGGTCCCAAATGTAATTTTTATTTTTTAGTGGAGAGGTTCCAAGCAACACGTCTCCTTAGAATAAATCAAATGACAAGAATGTAAATGGATTGTCCCCAATTATGCCTGCACCAATTGATATGTTTTATCTAAGATCAACCACTGCTTGTTGGGTTATGGGAATGGATTAAGTCAAAACTTATTGAATTAACAATTAAAGGGTACTTGTCATTTGCAAGATGGCCCCAATAATAGTTATTGTGAAAGATAATTAATAAAATATTGGATTAGAATATTCGTCCTCTTATTACTTAAATCACTTCCCTTGACCTTAATCTTCCATCATAAAAAAATTCAATTCTTGAAAATTTCAACCCGTTCAACCTAAGCTATGCATTCCATTTATAAAAAGTGTAGCAACTGGTGTTTTGCTGCCTAGCTAAGTTTTTGAAGATTTCTATAATAGAATCTGAAATTTTACTATTCGATGACGTTTTCTGTTGTTTTATCTATATATTAAAAATTAAAAATTATCTAATTATGTATTTTTTTTTTTTAATTTTGATATGATTTAAATTTAAAAAACGCAAACTTCAGCGAAAGAAACTAGTAAAAATGAAGTACAAGTTCAACTAAAATAGAACCACAATACGCTTGACAATATGTACATTGAAAGAAGTAAAAACAATAGTGACATATTCTAATCTAAAGTGGTTTTAGATTAAACAACCAGCACCATCTAGTCTTATGAGCAATGATAATGACGAGGATAGAAATTAGTGTGCAAATTAAGCATTACTTTCGTGGGAAGGTTTGCTGTGAAATAATTAAAATTTTATATTTTATATTTTGAGATAATTAAAATTAAAATATATATATATATATGACTCGGGAGTTGAGATTCTGTTTGACTCAGCACCAACACGTTTTCGTTGTGACTCAGCGCCAACATGTTTTTGCAGTGGATAGGTTACGGGGAAGTACAACAGACGCCAACCTCAACCCCAACTGACCAAATCCTAAACTGATTCTATCACCAAATTCATCATTTTTTTTTTCAATATACGGAAACAAAAAAAAAATTCTACATATGTAAATCAAACCAAAAAAACAAAAAAAAAAGAAAAGAAAAAATTTGAAGAATACGATTATAAGAAGAAGAAGAAAAAAGGGCGATTTATTCAAGGTCACACTAACATAGCTAAACACCAAAAAGGGGCCACCGCTGAAGTCTCTTGTTTCTCTCTTTTCTCTTTAAAGACTGAGAAAGAGAGAGATTCTTTTGCCGGTAATTTTACAAAAACTCGCCGGAATATTCCATTTCCGGAAAAGCCCTTCCCTCTATTGAGGAAAAAAAAAAGTAAAACAGTAGAATATTACACGAGACTAGTCTCCGCGTGAACTTCCGATTCACAAAATAAAAATTTTAAAAAAAGAGAGAGATCAGAGATAGAGTTACGTTTTTTTTTTTTTTTTTTGGTTCTCTCTCTCTAGAAGAAGAGGTTGAGGAGCTTTCTCTCTCCTCCTCCGTTTGCATGGCGGCGATGATCGGCCAAGCCACTCTCGAAGCACGTGGTGGTCACGGACTCCTCGGAGTTCATCGACGGCGAGCCCGGCCGGCGGAGCTCGGTCTTGTTCAGAGCGGCGGCTTTGGCCGGGAAGGCGATCGGCGTTAGGCGGAGGTCGAGATCGGCGTTCTGTTGTCGGATTGGCTTATCCGTCTCGTCAGATCGCTTCCGCTTCGGCGACGACCTCGATCGCGACGACGAGAACCGGCATCCCGAGCTCGGATCTCGAATCTTCCAAATGTCCGTACAGGCGACTTCGGCCTCGGAGGCCTCGTCGGACGCCGCCGTCGGGCTTCCTTCTCCTCCTCCTCCTCCGCCGCCACCGCCGCTGCCGAGGACCTCCGGCATCGGCCGTAAAGTTCCTCCGCGGAGGACTGTCTCCACCGCCGCCTGGCACACGTGCCAGTTCCCGGTCCAGAGCAGTCCAACGGCTCCGTTCACCGGATTCACCGTCCTTCCACACGCCTCGAATAACAGAGACTGAAACAACGCTGAAACGTAGAAAACACAAGTCAGAAACCACACATATATATATATATAGAGAGAGAGAGAGAGAGACAAGTGTTGAAAGAGAACGAACCAGGTCTCTGAGACTCAGGAACGGCGGAGATGAAGGACATGAGGCCGGCGCGGCCGAAGAACTTGGCGACGAAGACGGTGGCGTGACCTTGGGCCTCGGCGGTGTCGATCCACTGCAAGCAAGGCCGCAAAATACACGACTCGCTGCAGCCCTTTCGGAGGACTCGGCATCCATTGCAGCTCATCTTTATATATATTTGTGTGTGTGTGTGTAAATCTTGTCTTAACTCCTCAGATTGGGGGGTCACATTAACACAAAAATCTCTCTCTCTCTCTCTCTCCCTCACCGGGCAGATTGCTTCGACCACAAGAAACAGGAACAAAGAAAGTAGAGAAACTAAACACAGGGAGAAGCAGGACGGAAAGATTTGGGGAGAGACTGAAATTAAAGCTGGCAAGATGACACAGGAGAGGGGTATATATAAAGAAAGGGTAGGAGAGGGAGAGAGAGAGAGAGAGGTGAGTTTGGGTTAAGGTTAAGGTTAACTAGAGTAACTAGAGTTTGGGTTAGGTTTAGTTATTTTACAAGTAGTGGAAGTGGTGGTGGGTGGGGGTGGGGGAATTAGGAAAAGGAAGGGGGAAAAAAAAAAAAAAGGCTTTTTGAGAGAATTGTGTATTGGTTTGGGTTTTGTGTTTGTGTGTTAAAACTTGAAATTGTTTTTTTTTTAATTATTTTTTATAATTAGTGATGTGGGCAAGGTGGTTTGTTGGTTGTATGGGTTGTTGGGTTGAGGGGTGAGATTCCAAAGTCTTGGGCGCGAGCGGCTCCGTGTTTCCGCGGATGGATGTCCCTCCGCCGTTGGATTGATTCCCCCCCCCCCCCCCCCCCCCCCTTTTTTTTTCTTTTCAATTCCTAAATTTTTATTCTTTTTAATTTTTTTTAATAAATATTTATTCTTCTTTTTGTGGAGATTGATGGGGCTGCCATCCTTTTCAACCCCTTGTGCCTATGTACGTGGAATAGTGTTTTGCTTTTTGATGTTTTAAAAAGTCGCCAATTTGCAAAGTCCTCTGGCGTCAGATGAATAATGTAGAATATGATATGATTTTTTTTTGCTTTGGATTTCGGGAGATAGGAAAATAAAAAACTATATATAAAAATAAAAAATAAAAGAAAAGGACGGTTTTGTAAATTACTTGACCATGGCCATGGCATGCACATGTAATTGGGGAGGAATACAATGGTGTTTATTTAAAGGTGGGGTTTTTAATTAATTATTTAAATTATATTACGCAAGTGGATGAGGCATAATACTAATTTAAGGGACTTAATCATTGAGGGCTTTGGTGCGAGATCAGGAAACACAAGCTTTGTAAGCGGAGCAACCGGGCGTTTTCTTTTTTCTTCTTTCCCCGCCGCCCCCCCCCCCCCCCCCCCCCCCCCCCCGCCCCCCAAATAAGATGTTTTTTTTTAATTTAAAAAAATTATAAAGATAAAAGAGGACATATTCAAATATTCTCAAAAAAAGAGATATTGTATTCTTGTATTGTAAATATTGCATTATTCACAAGGAGGATTACTTATAAATATTGTTTAACCGGACGGGATTGACTTGAACTCATGATCTTTTTTGATATACAAGAAAAGTACAATATGTATATTTATTGACAGTTCGATTATAAAAAAACCTTCAGAATAATAAATTAAAAATAATAATCATTTAGAAGTTGTGATTTAATAAGAACTTGAACTCATGATCTTATGGACAAGAATTGGCATTTTTATATTCTTGACCAATCTGACCAATGGAGGTTTTTTTTTTTTTTTTTTAATGAAGTTAAATTACATTTGAAAGACATTTGTGTGCGTAGGATGATGTACAATTGAAAATAATTAACCATTGGAGTGAATCCGCTTCCTTGGCCCCAGTCCACAGTGCCTAAAATTATTTTCTGATTCCATCAAACCTATAGAGCTAGGGGATTAAATGCTGCTGAATTGTGAGTTCCATTATTCCGATCTTATTTTAATTTTTGGAGCTAGTTAAAGGCTGGCCGAACAGGCTACATTATTTGTAAGCTTATATATTTTTGAAATAATTACACAAAAAATTTATTTTTAAAATTTTAATTTAAAATATGTCATTTTTTTAATATTATGTAAATATCCATTTTCAAAAAAACAATCACTTGTACTATTTATTTTGTCATTTTATCATATTTAACATCATTATTTCTCATTAGATTCATTATTATTTTTTTCTTATTTGTTCATTATTTTTGTATATTTATCTTAATAACTAGTTTTTTTTTTTTAATTATAGTGATTACTTATTAGTATGATTTAAATGTTTTTTTTTTAATCATCATATCTTATTATGATTTAGAAACAATTTTTTTAATATAATTTAGTTTCTTTATGATAACTGTTACGTTATTATGATATTTTATTTTTTATATTATTGTTGGTATTGTTTTAATAGATAGTTTATAATTTTTTTATTTTTATAAAGAGATAGTTTCTAGAGTTTAAATGTGATATAAAATTGTTTATTTCTTTATAGTAATTACTAAATCATTATGATACTTTTTCTTTACGATATTACTATATAATTATAATGTTCTTTATGATAATTAGTATATCATTATTTTTTTTAGGTTTTAAAGTGTTTAATATTTCTTTACAATATCATTTGTTAACATATTCGCTGTGAATTTATCTTACTGACTAATTATTTATTATAATGAATGTTTTTCATACGTCATACAACTAATATCTGTTACGGTTTTTTTTTCTTTATAATAAATCAAGTAAAATGATCCTTTTTTTTCCTTTTATAAAAAAAGATTTGCTTAATTTGAAATGTTTTAGAGATTTTTTCTTTCCTTTTTTATCAATTCTTTATTTATTGCTTTTCATTTCTTGATGAAAGGGTAATGTGGTCTTTATAAATATCACTTTAGTCATTCACGTAAATAAAAGAAAAAATAGACATTTTTTAATCATAATCTTCAATTCATACATTTATGTAAATAACCTTATATTTTTTTAATAGAAAAAAGAAATTATGTGTCATGACAATAGTGTGAAGATTAGAAAGAAAAAAAAGAAATTTGAGGTCGTTAAAAGATTAGACTTTCATCTTAAAATGCCGTCAACCTGTTAAGTGAAGTGACCTAATATCTTTAAATGTTGTGATTGTTGTTATAATTTTACAATGTGGGACTTGAGTATCTTTTTACCCCTAGCACGCCCCCGTAAAATGGGACTCTATTTGAAGTCACTAATCTTTTATTGAGTGGATCAAGCAGCAAGCTAGTTTGAGTTTTGTAACCTCTTATATCATTAAAAATTTTAAAAAAATATGACATAACTTTTCTACTGATGAGAGCAAATATACACACACAAATTAATTACAAGATTCAAACATTCCCAATGTAATACTTTACTTAAAGTAAGGATTTTACAAATAAAATAAATTTAAAGGATCTAAAATAAAATATAAAAAAACTAAATAATTACAAGTATTTCTAAGCCTTTATTTGGTATTCAAGTTTAACTCCAACTAAACTGTATTTTTTCATCTAAATTTTTATCTTTTTCTGAAAAGTCAATAGA
Organism: Ficus erecta; assembly: GCA_008635985.1. NCBI lineage: Eukaryota > Viridiplantae > Streptophyta > Magnoliopsida > Rosales > Moraceae > Ficus > Ficus erecta. Next base: position 670,959 of record BKCH01000005.1, read on the forward strand.
ATTTATAACTAATTTTTTAAAAGTCAACAAATTTCAACTCTAACTAACTTACCAAACGTGGACTAAGATAATAAACATAATAATTATTTACATTCTCTTGTAAATAGGAAGCAAGCTACTTATTGCCATTTCCATTAATGATGGTCGTTTTGTAATATTAATCCTCTGGTTATTTTTGAGGTTTTGAGTAGGTTTCTCATTTAAGCTTTAAGATTTTGACGGGGAAACGACACAATTCGGGTCTAGGCTATTGGCATAGTGAGGATATAATTCAATGGAATAGGATTTGATCAAATAAGGGGTATAATTGCAAAAAGTGAGGAAGTAGTTGTACAAAGTTGAACCGACAATGAAAACATAGTGAGGGGTTGAATTATTTAAAATAGCTTAGCTTTTCTGCTAACTTAGCAGCTAGCTAGCATTTTTAAAATCTAGACCCTAGCTAGGATACCATTTTTATTACACATCTCAACAAAAAGAAAAGTATCTTTTGTAATCAAGAAATGATGCTTGAGATGATAAAATAAGATATAAATATAAAATTTATTAATAAAACAAATGATGCTTCATGCATCATGTATCTAAAAGCCACTTCTTTAAGGAAATTTATGGATAGATGATTCTTAATTGGCTTTTATAATTGGTAACGAAGCCAAAAAAAAAAAATTTCAGTGTGAGCAGTATTAAGAAAAAGATTATAGATGATTTACTATTAAAATTCGAGATATAGTTCTATATTTTAAATTTTGAGTCGGGATACTGTAATCGTATTAAAAACAAATGAGATCACAATTGAAAATTTATTTAAAAGTTTAGGAATTAAATAAAATTTCTTAAAATATTTACATAGACACATACCCCACTCACATATACGTGATTTTATCATGTTTATGATAGTATATATGTGTTTCTCATTATTAAATATTATTAGAGATCGAAAACAGATAAAACCTAATAATGATTCAATAGTTCGATATAGTATCTTTTTTGTACCCTATTAAAAAAGTTCTTTATGTAATTAAAAGGGTTATCTCATTATTCCCGGGATGGAGGAAAAAGAAAAAAAAAACCTAAGCAATCATAGTGTATTGACACAAAAGGACCACCAACCACCCAAACAAAAGGATTAATTAATAATATATATTATACATTTCTTGAGCTGTACTTTTAGGCTTTTAGCAGGAAAAAAAACTAAAAATAGAACTGAGTTAAAGTGGCTAATCAACCTTCAGAGCATTCTAACATTTTTAGAGGTATAACCGAGTTTCTTATTCTCAAAGAAAAAGTTTATGGATGGTTTGGTTGGACAAACTCTCTAGAATCTAGCAAATATATATATATATATATATATATGTATGTATGTATATATATATTATTCACGTGGGACTACAATTCTATATATGTACAGAGCTCTTTCTTTTTTTTCCTTCTTTTTTTTTTAATTTTTATTTTTAGGGAACAAAGGCTTTTTCCTTCTAACTCTTTTATTATTATTTTTTATTATTATTTTTTATTATTTTTCTTTTGCTAAATTCATTCTAACTTTGTCTTTGTACATTTTTTTTAATTATCTTTTTAACATGAAGCAATTTAGAAACGGATTATGAAAACACTCATCATCACCACATAAATACTAGTCGTCACTATATCTATGTTCTTGAATTTGAATATGACGGATTTGAATTTTACATCTTGTGATATAATCATGTGTGAAGTTACTGATATGTTATGTCAATAACTACTTCACTATGATTAATATCCTCACAAATTTAAGGGAAATTGAAAACTTCATTTTTAATTTCAATCTCCAATCATTATCTCCCGTAATACTTCCATTAAACAGAAAGAAAAAGTACACAACATTAAGAAAAAGCCAAATAATTCTTTTCCCCTTCAATTGACTACACTATATTGGAATCAATGCTCGTAATCTCAACGTGAAAAGAATTTTGACCTCAATCCTCATCGAAAGATCAGTCCTTGTTTCGGGGGTGTGAAGAAGAAAATACTAGTGCCTACATCCTTCTCTTTCTCTCTCTCCCTCTCTCTTGTTCAAAGGCATATAATTAACAAATTCTACTACAAAATTAAGCGGGAGCAAATGAAATGCTTTGGACGGAACTAAAGAAAAAGGCGAAAGTTTTCTTTTGTTTTTTTTTTTTCTCCTCAAGATCAAACGGGCCACAGTTAAATTAGAACAAACTCTATTGCAAATTTACTTAATTTTGAAGGAAAAAAAAAAATCAAAGATATAAACCGATAAACTATCACAAAAGATTGTTGCATTATAATTTTAGTTTATTGGAAAACGACAATTTTTATAGTTGCAAGTATAGTTTAGGGATAATTTCCCACCTGACTCAATATAAGGTGTAGAGTAAGAATCATCCAACCTCAAGTTCAAAAAAAAATTTATTCTCTTCTTTTTTTTTTTAAATTGAAAAAAAAAAATTTCTAGTGTCTTCCTACCTTCCACCTGGTGTTTTTAGTGGAGTTTATTTTGACCACATGCCAGATTTAAAGGGTCTACCAAGACATATAGTCTAGGTCAAGTGGCAAACTATTATGTGAGGTATGACTCACGATCTTTCAACAATTATCAACCCAAGATTCAAGAAGTCCACCAACACATATAGCTTGTTTGGAACTCGGTCTAGAGATTATTTTTAAGGCACTATTTAAATAGTTTTATATAATATTTTCTCTAGCAAAAATTTGTATTTACTTCTTAACATATGATCCAAAAGGAGACATATTCTATGTCAAAGGCCAAACTCTTGCATGTGCCATGAGCTCATGACTCGAATCTTGAACGAAAAATTACATAATAAATCCATAAACTTTTATGTTTTAGTATGTTTTACCCTATACTTTTGAAAATATGGGTGGCAATTTGTGTTGGAATCCATCGGCTCGTGACAGCGCACGGCTAGGGTCGATCACCTTCTCATAGTGGTCACCTACAAATTTATCGAGGGCCTTTTCATATTCGAGCTGCTGTGAGCATTTTGGGATGGGTGGTGTACATCACCACCTACTATGTGACTATCTCGAATGCGAGCAAGGTGAAGCACGACAAAGGACTCGGTGGGTCTCGTTGATGACCATTGAGGAAAAACAAGCATTAGGTTTTGTACTTTCATCACAATAAACGTGTAGGAATAAGAATCATGTCGATCAGACCTTGAGACGATATAGATATTGCAATTGAAAGCTATGGGTATTTCAACGACTATGGGTTGCTCCAATGGAATTGGCATTGACTTAGCACGACGTTATCCTAAGCGTATCAGCAACACCATGTTAAACATGGAGGTCCGTCCTAAATGGAGAAGAAAAAAGTCTCATCTATTTTTGTTAAATAAATATATTTTTATTTAAAAAACATTTCTATACTAAAAATGGTGTGATCTAGTACACTCATTAAAATATATATATATATATATATGTACAATAAAGACAAATATAACTATTTTTAACTATCCGACTACAATCAAGTGATTGCAGAAACTTACCCTTATCCTTTAATTAATTAAAAAAAAAACTCACCTTTATCACTAGAGAAAAGGTTCATGTTCTAAGGCTATGTTTGGAGAATTGGTTCAAACACAAATTTTTTATCTTAGTTTTTATTTTTTTTCTGAAAATTTTTTTTATTTTTTTTTAAATTAACAAAAATTATTATTAAAACTTAAAAATTTCAACTCAAACTCGTACATCAAACGGATCTTGAGTCTCCCCAAAATGTTTACCATTTTTATTTTCTAATTAAAATGATACACAGTAACACGACCACCAACCAGGCAAAATCCTTGGCAGCATATGACCAAATGCCCACCAATGACTTAACTACAATACGGCTGTGATTTTACCCGCACAAAACGACAAACAGCTTGTGTGCGTATAATCGGGCTCCTAGTGGACCCCACAAGATTTGTCGAAAGATTATAGTTCGGCAATCTAGCATGGGCGTGACTTGACAAACCAAACAGTGCTTGACACGTGGACGGACGACTCCTTTGTTTTGAGACGTCCATGTCTAAGTACTCCTAGCGGACGTGGCGTCCTTATCTTATTTTCTCCACTTGCAAGTAAAATAACAGAAAGCGGAGACCAAAAAAAAAAAAAAAAAAAAAAATTAGGGAAAAAAAACAAGATTTTATTGGTTTCTCTCTTTTTCAAATTTAATTTAATATAGCAAATATATTTTTATGGCCACAAAATTTGTACTTTTTCGAAAAAGAAGATTTTAAGAAATTGACTTTTTTCTGTTCCTCATCCATGGGGAGTCTCGGAGTCATTTTCTGTGCCACTGAAATTATGGGATATTTTCAAATGACACGCAACTTTAAAATTAATAATATTGATTTGTTATCATTTGCGTCTTTCTTTTTAAAAAAATTACAAATTTAATGAAAATAATAATAATAATCTCAATCAGATGTGACTTAAGAAGAGAATTTTCTTTTTATTGTGATTTTCCGCGTAATCCTTAGAAACTTTTCTTATGGTTTTTTTTTTTTAATTTTCTTATTTTCTCATGGTTTTGAGTTGACGTAATAGTGGATTATTTATCACGAACCTCTTCAGAATTTCTAAAGGCTATGACCGTGTCTTTGGATCTAAAGCGCGTCCCTAGTAAATGAACCTATTGACTATCATGCGCACATTATACATATACTAAAAGGATGGAGTGGATTACTGTTCTATGAACAGTTATACATATACTAAAAGGATGGAGTGGATTACTGTTCTATGAACAGTAAATTTACGGTAATGCCCTCCTAAATTAGTCTGCTGCCCTCTCACGCACAGAAAAAATGCCGATTCTACCTTCTTCATAGTGTTTTCTCTGTTTTGCCCTCCAAGCTGTGTCCATCGGTTGTTTTTTGCACAGTGGTTTGTCATTTTTGCCCCCAAAACCCTAAGGTTGTTGTTGCCTTTGCCCTTTGGGTTCTCTGCCGCCTGTCTTTCTCATTTATTGCATATTGTCTTCACTATTCATCTTCTTCTCTCTCTTTCTCGCTCTCTCGGTTCTCCTCTTTTTTTGTTCTTAATTTTTTGGGTTTTTGGTGTTCGGCTTGCTCTGGCCGCCGTTCTCCTCTCGATTTTGGGTGTATGTTTTTTATGTTTTTTGTTTTTTTGTTTGATTTTTGTATGTTGTTTTGGGGGTTTTTTTTTTCTCGGATTCGTTATTTATGTCTCCTTCAACTTCTTCTTTTTTGATCTTTTCTCATTTTCGAGTATGTGCATCAAATGTTGATCGCGGAATTTTTTTTTTTTTTTTTGGGTGGGAAGATAAATAAATTTTTTCAAAGTCATACGTTTTGATTTTACAGTGTTTTTTTTTTTTTTTTTGGGTATTTTTGAGTTAGGTTGTATAATATTTTTTTGTTGTTTAGTGTTTATGCATTTTTGTTTTATAAGTGTAGCATTTTCTTTTTATTGTTTTTGAAACTCTGTTTTCGGTTCCTCTCATGTTTTCGGCTGGTCTTTTGTCATTTTTTGTTGTTTTTCCATTTTTGATTTTGTCGATCTACTGTTTATGAGTTTGGTTTTTATTTTTCTGAGGGTATGAATAATTTTTTTTCAACTCTAGGTTTTGATTTAGGGTTTTTTTTGGGTATTTCCGAGTTACATTGTGTAATATTTTTTCCGTTATCTATTGTCCATGCATTTTTGTTTTAAATAAAAGTTGAGCATTTTATTTTTATTGTGTTGTTGGAATTTTTTTGTTCATCTCTATTGTTGTTATTTGTGATTTGATATTTTTTGGGGTTTTTTGGTTTTTTTTTTTGTTCCACCGGTGTATGTATGTAAGAAAAAAAAGGAATTTCTTAGTTTTGTTTTCTTTCTTTCAGTTTTTTTAGTATTTAAAGTTGATTTTTCTTTCTCACATTGTTTGGATTTATATTTTTTGAATTCTGGGTTTTGATATTTTGTTCTTCTTTCCTTTTTTATACATATTGTTTATTATTTTTATGAACTGTTGATTATTCATTTTTTGTCACCGGGATGTAAAATTTTTTTGTCCTTAATCTTGATTCTCGACTATCTTTATTTATTAGTCATTTAGGTTTTATATAATTATGTTATTTTTTTGTTGTTGTTCAGTTTTTGTTTTACAGGTTGAAGTTTTGATTTTTATTATTTGCTTCCACCTTTTTTTCCTGTCGTTTGTCATTTTTCCAGTAAACTTTATATGTCATTTTTTTGTTACTCAGATTTAAGATTAATCTCTTTTTTTTTTTCCTATTATTGTTATTTTACTTTTTTCTCAGAATTTTTTCCCTCAATCATTGAATAGAAATTGTTTCTTTAAATTTTTCCCTCCCCCATTATGGTTATTTACATGCTTCAATGTACTATACAGTTAAATGTAAAGAATGAAATAAAAGATTTAGGTATGTTTTCCTTTTTTCCCTATTTATCTTAGTATTTTTTCCTCTCCTTTTTTTTTCTCATAATTAATTGATTTTCAGTTTTTAATTTTTGTAGATTGGAGTTACAAAGCTATTCAGATTACTGAGGCGGAATACAAAGGAAAATATTGAAGATTTTGTTTATGTAATGTTTGTATTTCTCAATTTTCCCGGTTTTTTCCCTCGGCTAATAGTTGTTTCATTTTGAGTTCAAAATTTTTTTCTGTGTTTTTGTTTTGCTGTCATGTTTCATGTTTCAATTTTATGATTTAGTTAGGTTTCAATAGATTGTTAGCTTTTCTGATTACTCAATTTTCTAGATTATTCACGTAATTTCTATTGTTTGATGTTATCCTCTGTGTTTGCTGATCTGTCATGAGCATTAAATGCTTATATATCATTGTGTTTTGGTTGAATTATTGGTATTTGTTTTTCCTCTGTTGTTTACAGCTTGCTAATTAATTTGACTGCTAAAGATTTTTTATATCTTTAAATGTGTCATTAATATTTTTAATTTTCTTTCTTTTTGTGATATATTGTGACTTAATGCATTTCAGTTTATATATATATATATATATATATATCTGTTGAAAATTTCTTCTTTCTCTTTTTCACCGACCTTTTTTATCCAACTTTTTTTAAATAAAATTTTTAGCACATTTTCTGTTATAAATACTTTTTTACTCATTTATTACCTTACTCTCACATATTACCACTACTTTCTGTGAAATACCTTCTTAATTACGCTTCTGTGAATCCTCCTTAATTGTCAACCGAAATCCTCTACTCTGCTCTTTTCTGAAAACTAATTGTCTTCACATCTTCATATCTATGCAAAGCTACTGTTTTTAATCAGGTACTATTCATATTTATGTTTCTTAATTAGAATTTATTGTTCTTTTGTTTTATTAAGATTAGTTGCTTTATAATTATTGTTATTATCCTTATAATCATACTATATGAGGAACCATTTTCCTATTGTGTTTAGTTTTTTTCTTTTTCCTCCGTTTTTGTTTCTCTGTTTTCTCCCCTGCTTAGATAAAAATATTATTATGATTTTGTTCCCTTTTTTTTTAATTATTATTGTTATTATAATTTGTCATATAAAAATATTATATGATTTGTCAATTTTGTTTCACTGCTGTGACTATTACTGTTGTTGTGATGAATGTTTGGTTTTTTTTTTTTCGTCTGCTCCCTACTCCCTCTGTGTTCTGTCTTTATTTTCTGTTTTTTATATTTTAAATGTTTTGTTTACAAGATGTTGGTCCAAAATTTATGATATGCCATGATGATCTCTATTTATAGATATTATAATGCATATACCAAATATATTACTTAATTTGGTATATGTTGTTGAATTCAATAATATTCAAACTTTATGTTGAATAACTACTCTATGTTATTTGATAGTCTTAATTGATGCCGTGAGTGTTTGGGAAATAGAATTTCTATCTTTTCTGATAATAAAACCATATTCAATATATTACTGTTTAACTTATTATCTTATATTTGCTATCTTTACAACTTTTTATTTTTACTGTTTTGTGTTTCCTGTTATTTTTTCTATTTTTGTTTTAAAAGTTAAATTTTTGCCTCTGTTTTCTGTCTTTGCCGGTTCTTTCATCTCTTTACTGCACTTGCTATTCACTTTTTTCTTACAATTCTTTTCTTTATGTTATTTCTATTTTCTTCTTTTCAATTTTTTCTACATTATATATGTTCCCAAACATCTCACCTGGTGACTACTAAGACAAGGTTGAATGACATTTTAGTTATTCTTTATAAGTAATCTTATCATATGAGAGATCTGAGCATAATCTAATAAATTTTAATCTTCTTTTATTTCTGTCAAAAACAGTATGTATAAATTTTTTTAATATTTTGTATGATATAAACATATTCAATTCTTTATTTACATTAGTGTATATATATTGATTGTCTATATGTTTATTTGTCCCTTCTATTTTGTTGCCATCTTATTATTACTTTTGCTCATGATTTCTGATTATTTGGTTTTGTAATTTCATATAAGTTTTTCCCATCATTCTTATTAGGCGAGGGGATTTTTTTTTTTTTTTTTTTCAGATTGTTTAATATTTAGATTCATTACAAAATTTTATGTATATAAATCTCTTTATAGTTACAAATGTTTGTAATTTTTTTTGTATAATTTAATTTTTTATATTTTGTAATTTATGTAATTTTTATTATATGGTTCAATTTTTATACTATATTATGTTTTATTCGATGTTATGTTGTAGTAGAACAACAAATTTTTAGGTTATCAAAATTTAACTAATTTTTTAAATAGTTTTGACAGATTGTTTAGGTTCATAATTTCATATTTATATAAAAAAAACAAAAATTGTTTTAACATATTAATAACAACAAAGAGTGATAAAGAAAGAATCATAAGTTTATAAAAAAATTAAACTTCTGTAACTATCAATAAGTTACCATCCAAGTGTAAAATAAAATGTCCAAAATTTTTTTACAATATTTTAAATACTAAACAAAAATAATAAAATATTAACCAACAAAAATTTTCACCGAAAACAAACACCCAAAACACAGACCAAATTAATACAATTAATTTATACTTATAATTCAAACATCTTCTGTTGACCCATCTAGAAAACGGAAAGAATTAAGGTATATTTATCTTTTATATACAATTACATATCATATAATTATACCAATTTTAATTTTATTTATAAATATAAAATAATTATTCTTTTTCTCATGACAGATCGGAGGAAAAAGGGGAAAAAATTAAACACAGTTGATGATATTTTCAGTGGAAGATGTTCCTTTTGCAACAATTTTGTTTATAAACTTATATCTATATATGTTTGTCTGTATATATAAATCCAACATTTTGATATAAACTTGAATGTAAATATTCTAATATTATAATAACTAATGCTAAAAAAATATACTTATTATAATTATATTATTTATCTTAACTAATTATTTTTATTGTATAATATTCAATTATTTCTTTTTATTTTTTCCTCTACATTCACGTGCGTAGCACGGGTATTAACCTCGTTATCTATATACTAAAAGGGTGGAGTGCTACTGTTCTAGGAATAGTAAAGTTACACTCCTACCCTTCAAATTGCTGCTGTCGGTTCTTTATCCACAATTAAATACCGGATTTGTCCCCATTTTAGTTGGTTGACAATTTTGCCCCTGTGTTTATGACTAATGGTTATGTTGCTACAGTAGTTTTCCTGTTTTGCCCCTGTAATCCTATATCTTCCTTCTCTGAGTGCAAACAGTGTTTTTATGCACAGTGTATTTACGCTTTTGCCCTTGCAGCTATGTGTTGAAAGCCCGGATGAACAGTAAAATGCCGGGTTTGTCCTTTTCTGGGTGTTTTTCTGCTTTGACTGACGTTGACTTTTTTTTTTTTTTTTTTACTACTTTTGCTGCTGTTTTTTTTTGCTGCTGTGTTTTTTTTTCTTTTGCTGCTATTGTTGTTGTTGGTTTTTTTTTTTTTTTTTTTTACTTTTGCTGTTGTTGTTGTGGGTTTTTTTTTTTAACTTTTGCCGTTTCTTTTGTTGTTGTTTTTTTTTTTTTTTTTTACTTTTCCTATTGTTGTTGTTTTTTTTTTTATTTTACTTCTGTTGTTGTTTTTTTTATTTTTTATTATTTTACTTTTGCTGCATTACTTTATTGTTTAGTGAATAGTTTTTTTTAAAAAAACTTTTGTTGCTTTGCTACATTTGTTTTTTTTTTTTTTTTAACTTTTGCTGTTTTGTTACAGTTAAAAGATGCAATATTTCATTGTTTAATAAACCGTGATTTTTATTATTATTTTTTATTTTTGTTGCTTTTACTGTACAATTTAATAAACAGTGATTTTTATTATATTTCACTGTTGAATAAACAGTGATTTTTTTTTTTTTATTTTTGTTTGGTTTTTTTTTTACTGTTGTTGTTGCTGCTGTTGTTGTTGTTGTTGTTTTTTTTTTTTTTTTTTAACTTTTGCTGTTACTTTTGTTGTTGTTTTTTTTTTTTTTACTTTTGCTGCTTTACTTTACTGTTCAGTGAATAGTTTTTTTTTTTTTTTTTTTTTTTAACTTTTGTTGCTTTGCTACAGTTGTTTTTTTTTTTTTTTTTTTAACTTTTACTGCTTTGCTACAGTTAAAAGATGTAATATTTTACTGTAACTTTTGCTGCTGCTGTTTTTTTTTTAATTTTTATTTTAATTTTAATTTTTATTTTTTACTTTTGCTGTTGTTGTTGTTGTTGTTTTTTTTTTTTTTTTTTTTTCCTTTTGCTGCTTTACTTTATTGTTCTGTGAATAGTTTTTTTTTTTAACTTTTGTTGCTTTGCTGCAGTTAAAAGATGCAATATTTCACTATTTAATAAACAGTGATTTTTTTTTTAAATTTTTGTTGCTTTTGCTGTACAGTTTTTTTTTTCTACAGTAATGCACAATAGCTGCTTTTTCTACATTAAACTGCCGATTTTTGCTCTTATCCTATGTGCTGATTTTAGCTTATCTACAGTGAAAGGCCGGTTTTGTCCTCACATATTTTACTGTTTTGTTTATAGTGCAGAGACTTTTTTTGCCCCTTTGATTTAGTTGGTTTTCCTTCATCTACAGTGAGTTGACATTTTTACCCCTATTATGCAGAAATTGCCAGCTGCCCACACAGAATAATTATCGTTTTATGCCTCTTTTTTAGTTCATTTTCTTTTTCCTACAGTGTGTTACCGGTTTTACCCCTATTTAGAGTTTGTTTTCTTTTCTTAATATTATTTTTGCCTTTTTTTATGCTAAATTTTAGATATGAGATTCTAATCTATTGTTGTATTGTATTTTTGCTTAGTTTGCCTTTTTTTTTTTTAAAACGATTTTTTACTTTAAATTTTTTATCTTTATTTTGGATTTTGTTTTGTGTATCTTTTTTGTTTCTTTTGTTCTATTTTTTAAAGACCCCTTTTTTCTTAAGGATTCTGCATGCAATTTGTTTTTTCTTTTTTGTTTGTTTTGTTTTCTATTTTAAAAAAACATTTTTTTTAAGTTTTTGCATGTATATAACCTGATAAATTTTTTTTATTTTTTTTAAAAACAGTAAAAAAAAAAGGAGAAAATGAGATATATATTTTATTTTGTTATAATGTTTTTGTTAGGGTTAGTTTTTTCCAGTTATTTTGAGTTTAAAGATTTTTGTTCTTTTTTTTTCTGCTTTATTTTTGTTTTAATTTTTTTAAATGAGTATAATTCCAGAAGATTTTTTCCTTTTTTGCTTTTGTTTTCGTTTTTATTATTGTTAGTACTATTGTCATTTTGATTTTGCACCTTTATTGTTGGGAAAGCTTTTGAAAAGAATTATACTTATTATAATTATAATATTTATCTTAATCAACTGTTTTTATCATATAAATATTCTGTTTAATTATTTATTTTTTTCTTTCTTTCCCGTGCAATGCACGGGTATTAAACTCGTAGTCACTGTAAGGATATTTTTTAAGGTTTAATATTTGTCGATCTCGATATTAAAGGTCTTGTTTAATTAATATATTATACGGCACATTATCTATAGTAATTTATGTAAAACTATGTTCATGTTTTAACTATAATTAAATTGGATCATTTCCATTTTATTAACACGACCCGATAATTTTTTTTTATAGACAACGGAAATTAGGGAGGAGAAGGCACCAAAAACAAATCATGTAGACAATCTTTATTTTTTTTTAATTTTAATGCAACTAAATAGATGAAATAAATGGTTACATGCATATCTAACATCAATTTCATACTAAATTCTATCAAAAAGTACCCCCAAATTAAAAAAAAAAAAAGATGATGAAATAAGAATAATATGTATTTCATTGTTGGCTTAACGTAAAACCACACTCAACTTTAAAAAGGAAATCTCTAATATTTTTTTTATTTTTTAATAAAGAATCTCAAATTTGAATCTCTGATCACAAACATACAATCTAGCATTAAATTAACACTTATGACTTTAAGGTATGAAGTTGAAATCCTCCTATCTTTAAAGTAAAAAAAAAATATAATAACAATAATAAAACCTTTTTCTCTCTAAAAAAAAATGAGTACTTGAGAATCAATTTAGAGAAAGAAATAATAATTTTGGTTGTGTAATCTATAGACATAAGAAAAGGAAATGAAAAAGAAAATCCTATCAAACAAGTATATATGACATAGGGAACGTACAGGTAATATCTGGAAGAATTCAAGCGAACCAATATATTTTTTTTTTCCTTAATAATTCATGATTTTATAAACTTTTTGGCTAGAAGCCTGAAAGAAGCAAACTCACCGTCAATTTGAAAAATAATGATGGAGTTCGTCAATTGGGCATCTTTTTAGCTTAGACTGGAAAATGTCTCAAATAAACAACGACAGCAAACAAAATGAAACCAGTGACTTTGTAGGTGGGGCTTCGTCTACAGTTTCTTAAATTTGTCCTTTATATATAAATTATAAAATATTACTTCTTTTTTTTTTTTTTTCCTATTCTAACGAATATAATATTACTTGATAAGGACAAGATAATATACTTGTATATGTCTCCAACCTAATATGATAAGAATATGTGCATTTCTCATTCCTCATCTAGTCTTCATCTGTCCAATCGTAATTTTGAAATTTCTTGTCTGCATATAAGGATATCTTTAGTGGTGGAGAAAAGACTTATGTTTAAGGAATTGTGTAAAGGGTATGAATTTTGTGTGTGTGTGTGTGTGTGTATTCGATTTTGATGTGGCATAATTAAACTTTTTGGGACGTGAGAATGTTGAAAGTTTAAACTATTGGTTATTGTCTTACCGCATAAACTCCATGCATGATTAAAACATATTGAAAACCACTTGAAATCACCCAAAAATAAAATAAAAATAAAAATAAAAAAACACCCACACACACGCTAAAAGCAAGTCGGAAATAGAGTTCATGTCCAATCGTTGGTTATGAATTCGACAAACATATTTTTTTATGAGCACTCAATAGTAGGATATAATTAATCGATAATCTATATTTTAAAACGTTAAATCTGTTTAAAATTACTTTTAAAAAAATAAATGCGTCGGTGTAAAAGTGAGAGAATTTGATAAAATCTCAGGATATATATTTCTCCCTACGTTTTTGTGATGAAAATAAGTAGGAATTGGAATAAAAACTGTTCGTACTGAGAGATAGTCTCATCCATGAAATGTGATTTACCTATCAAGAATCAGATTACTAAATGAAATTGATTCCTATTAAATATGTACTTTTTAGTAAAGTAAGAACTAGGTAACAAAATATACATATTAAGTGATCATCCTTTGTTTTGTTTTGTTTTTTGTTTTTTGTTTTTCTTTTTATAAATTCAATATAGCAAAAGGAGGGGAAAAGTATTACTAATGATTTTAAATTAAACTACTCGAAGAAATATTTTAAGATCTTTCCATCCAAAATATCAAATTAACCAAAAATAATGTTTATAATAGTACTATAGTTCATGTAACCTTAAGAAGGCTAAGATTATTCAACCAAAAAAATGAAGGCTAAGATTAATGAAGCAATAAAAAAAATATACATATGTAGGATCAATAACCACCAGCCACAACCAATGAAACCCATAATTAAAGAGGAAAAGCTTATAAAAGAGTCCCTAATCACGTGACAGATGTACAGTTCAACATTCTGATTAGAGAAATTAGTAGGATTGCCTCGCAAAACTTATCTAGATTTTATTAAGTTATAATAGTTTCAGTTTTTTTTTTAATTTTTTTTATTTTTTATCTCCAATTAGATAAGTAATGCAGGGTTAAAAATCAAAACAAGCATTAAAAGATGGCAAAAAATGTAAACATGTATATTTATGAGGTTGTTTCAACAATTTTCCCCCTTTATATTATGAACTACACCCAAAAGATCAGCTTTTTTGTATTGGCGCACTCTAAATTTAGTGCAGAGTTACAATTTGCACCATGAATTTCTAATTATTTATTATAAAAAAAATTACTACACATTTTTAAGTAATTTACCCCCCATTGATAACAATGTTAATCTTTTAAAGGAAATTGAGATGTGATTTGTACATGAGTTGTTAATTAATAATATGAATGATCATTTTTATGTATTTTAAATTAGATTTATTAATTAAGGTTAAGGTTTTTAATTAAGTTTCATCAAAAATATATAATTCCGATCTAGTTTTGTTTTAAATATAAATTTGGTTTAACATTGATTAGAAAAAGACCTTTTATGCTCCCTATCTGCAAATCAAGTCTCAATTTTCATTAAAAAAAATCAACATTGTTATCAATTGTGGTAAATTAATACAGTTTTGCAAGTTCAGGGGTGTAAATTGATAAAATTAAAAATTTCAAGGCGCAAATTGCAACTGTGTACTAAGTAAATGTCCATTGGTGCAAAAAAGTCTATTTGAGCAAGTTTATTGACACAAACATTAGCCTGTCCAAAAACATAAACCTTATGCTCTTTTAATTTGGGGTTATTGTCACAAATGACACTCAAATTGTACACCTAATCACATATTAGTCTTGGATTTTTTGTTTTAAACATCACATAATTTTGAACTTTCATGTTGATACGTAAATGGTCCCTCGACCGAAATTCATCAAAAAATTGGATTGAAAAGTGTGACATGAGTATGATTTTAAAATCATTATTTGTTTCAAGGTCATTTGAAGAAAACATCTATGGAAAAATTAATTTTAAAAAAATTACTTTTGAAAACAAACCCCCCGCTTTTGATAGCAAAACCGTTATCACTAGCAGCAATACTTGGCACCAATGATGAACGATCGGAGGGCAATTGGAAATGAGAGGTTTCGAATATATATAATAAAGAATGATATCAAAATCGTCTTCTGCTCCGTTTGCCTCACCATCTCAACTCAAACTAAACAACTCAAATCTCATCATGTTTTTTGTCTTTTCTGAAAAAGTTTTTTGTCTTTTTTGAAAAAGTCAACAAAATTTACTATGCAAACTTAAAAATCTCAACTCAACTCAAACTGAACCTGCGATCCAAACGAACCCTTCATTTATGACGCTTTTCCATCCAATGTTTGGCAAATTATTGATAGAAGAGCCATTTGTAAAACAACATAAAAATTCAAGAAAATGTAATTTATAAAACAAAAAAGGTCAGAAGCTAGTATGAGATTGAGTGTGTAATTATTCAGTTATGTATAAAAATTACCCTTAATTTTTTGGAAATGATTGTGCTAATGATTAACGTGCTTTGCACAAGAAGAAATAGTTCTCTCTTGTACCAAAACGTCCACAAAATCTCCTTTTTCTCGGAACGTAAAGCCGATACTCTCGTCCTCAGTGAGCTAGGATTCTCAATTTCTCAGCCTAAAACATACAATTCTATCATAAAAAATAAAAAATAAAAATAAAAAATTAAAAAAAAGAGAGAGAGAGAGAGAGAGAAGCAAGTCAGCAGCATACATCATCCTAATGAAAGTTTTGCACAAGCTCCATGAACAGCTATTAGGATTGAGACGTTCCAAGTAAAGCAAAAGAAAAGCAGCAATTTCTATACGATAATAACAAACCCAAAAAAGAAAAAGAAAAAAAAGAAAAAAAAAAAAAAGAACTCAAAAGTCATCGTGAAAAATGCTGGCAATATCCTAAAGATTCCGATTTGTGGGGTCTACAGACAAGGATGGTAACTTCTTTCTCCGTGGATGACACGTCCAGTTTCAAAAATTGAAAAAGTTTTTTAAAAGACTGTTTATTTCAGCTTTTTTTTAATCATTCTTTTGTTTTTTTTTTTTTTTTTAAAAAAAAAACTATTTTATTTTCGATCTTTCTTTTAAAAAGCTTATCCTAATGCATCATTTTTAATATTATTTCTTTTAGTTCTAAATAATTTTTTATTTTTAAGAAAAATATTTTTTACACATTCAAATATTATTTTATTTTTAAAATGAAAATACTTTCTCATTTTAAAAAAGAAAATTTTCTTTTTAAAAAATAATATGTGTTCTACAGCCACTTATACTTATTTTTAAAAAACTTTGATCTTAATTAGTCTTTTTCGCCTCCCTATTTGACATTAATAAGGCAACGTGATTTCTTGGCAAATACAGTGATGCGACGCAGGTTCATGGAGGTAATACTTTCCGTTTCCGCAGTGGTTTGTCTTCTTCTTCTTCTTTTAAAAAAAAAAACGGATAGAAGTTGATACCGATCTTACAAGTTAAAAAAAAAAAAAAAAAAATCTACCAATAGGATAACATATTTAATTTTTATTTATTAAGCACATCTTGCTCTTTCTCTCTCTCTCTCTAAAAAAAATTGAAATCCTACATTTTTATGACAGTAGATTTTGTTTCTCGATCAATTCTTAATTTTAATTATAAAATTATCCAAAATATCATTGCAAATATTTTTAGGTTATGACCTTTTCATACCATGAGGTTTTCTTTTTATTAAAAAATATATACACACACATTGCAACAACAAGAAGAAAAAAAAAAAAAAAAACAAACAAACTCTTCCAAAAAATGCAAATAAAAACACAAGTACGATCCACTCCACTAATGAAATTTTAGTAGAAAAATATCTACATTCTCTATGATGGCTATCACAGCTGTCCAAACACCAAATTCCATCCGGAAACAAAAATCCACACTGTTGTTTACTAGTTTTCAGTAAATCTTGGGAATTCTCTCCTGATTAACTTCCCTAGTTTCCTTAAATTTTCCTTCAACTACAGACCGATTTGACTGGAACTTGAGACTTTGGCTGAGCTGATCTTTGTGAAGAAGTAGCCAAGGGAACAAAAGCTTCCTTAAAAAGACAATGGCAGCGATTTCTGTCGGATTTTAGGTGGCGGTCGCATTACTAAGAAATGTATAGCCAAGAACATCAAACATGTTGATGGAAAATTTCTTATTTTTCTGTACCTTTGTATCAGAAGAAGAAAATAAAAGTAATAATACTAGCTATATATCTATAGGCGGCTCCCAGCAACTTCTGTTTACATGTTTCTAGAAGATTTTATCAAATAAATTAACATGGTATTAAAGGAGCACGTGAAAATTGATCTTGATTCCCTCTTCCATTCTACTATTAATGTTGTCATGCGATGTTAGCTTCATGAATATCAGCAGAATGGTTGAATTGAAACCATTCGAGACCTGCGAAGATCAAGAAAAAAGACGCGATTCAGACATATTTAATCCGGAATATACCTATTACGTACATCTACAGAAACCTATGAAGCTTTGTCTAAATCATATTTCATTGTTATACCCAGTAGCACTGAGATGTTTTTTTTGTTAAAAAAATAAAAAAATAAAAAAAAAAATCCACTCTCATGTGTCAATTTAGTTGAACTAAAAAATGCTTAGCAAACTTCTCTGATCTCTGCATCCTGGTGAGGTCTTTAGAGTAGAGAGTAGTAGACTTGGACAGGAAATGGCTGTTAAAGATGACAATTTAGCACGAGATCACAAATTTCGACTTCATTGAAAGAAATCTTGCCTAACGGAGGCTACAAGGACAAAATTTTCCGATCGGAATATTGAGTACAAGGATGGCGTTCCGTTCCCGGGACAGTAATGGGGTTATTACAATCTTACATGGCCATATTCGACCTAGAAAATATTTAGTAAATATCACTGTTTGTGATGTAGTGGTTAGTATGTGTTTAGATCTGTAAATATGAGCGGGTTAAACAGGTTGGCCCATGGAACAGTCCGACCCGCATAAACAACATTAAGGCCGGATAGGCCGAGATTCTAGGTCCATGAACTGGCCCGACCTGACTTCCTTGGCATGGCATCCCGCTTCTTTGTATGGACCAAACACTAGTAGTCTCTTCTGATTCTTTTTCTGTGAAATAGATTTTAGGTTCGATATGTCATAATCTTATTTTGATGTCTCTACCTTATTGGAAAATGCGACACTGAGCTTGTGGTAGTGGGAGTGAAGCTGAACCTGTCATTTGAGTAGAATTTGATCACAATGTTTCGTGCTAGGGACGAAGATAATGAAGTAAGTAATAACACCAATAATCTCTCTTTTTTCTTATGAAAAAAAAAAAAAAAAGAAACAACAAACTGAAGCTATTTGGTAGCATCATGGAATAGATGATTTCTCCTTATTTTTAAAAACATTCCAATGAGGAGTTAGATTGTTATTTAATAAAGGATCTAGAATCTATAATTAGGAAAGTTTTAGGTATATCTTTCTGAAAGATTTTAAGTTTTTTTCCGCCTGCTACATCATTTTTTTTTTCTAATTGAATAAAAAGGAAATTAGTGTCATACTATTTTCGTTTCCTTCATCTCTCAGAACTATCGCGGATCGTCAATTGAGCCAAACCTAATCTAATTATAATTGAAGGATGAGTCTAGTTTTCATTCTCGCCAACCCGACACAGCCCATTTGTCAGGACTAATTTGGACTATCAAATATATCAAACTCTAGTTGTATCCTGAGAAATAAAGAAGAAAAAACATTATGATCATCACTACAACGTGCTACATCTTGTTTCTTGGAAAGTTATCATATCATGCATATATAAAAGAGTAGATATACTCTTTACTATTCCTTTTCTTCATAAAAAATGCAAGATTTGGTTGTGTTTTGGAGTCTTAGGAACTACACTTTTTTTTACTGATCCTAACTGCAAGTACATTAATGCATGTTGTTGATTGAAGCTTTTTTTTTTAAAACATTATTTTACTATCCTAAATGCAAATAAAGGAGACTGACTTTTTTTTTTCACATTTATAACCAAACAAGTTTTAAAATTTATGGGATCCACTCAAAGTAACTTTTGTTTTTTCAACTATTTCTCTCTATTTCCCTCTATGTAACTATGTCTTTCTGTTTCTTTTTTTTTTTTTTCTTTCTTTTTTTTTTTCATATTTCTTTAAGCTGTAAAGCATATAGGGTGGACAAAGGGAAGTAAAGCATATATTTTAAGACAACGAAAAACAATATATGTAAAGAGTCCTTTATAGTTGACGATATCTATCTTATATAACATGTCATTTAAAAAGAAGTTAACCATTTAAATATGTTAATAAAGAGGTAACATTTTTATTATTTTGCTACCAAAAAAACTTTTTTATTATTTGACAGAAGGTAACCATTTTAATATGTTTCTTAAAATTAACTAAAATAAAAAAAAATATTGCATACAAAATGAAGAAAATTTTTTTTTTGGATAGCAAAATCGAATAAAAGTGAGATCAAGATCAAATTAAAGAAAAATTAAAAAATAATAACTATATTAAAAGAGTGAATATGAATTTACTATTTATTTTTTGTAGTCAAATACACACCATTTTGGTGTTTCTTTCCTTTCTTATTTATTTATTATTTTTTTTTAATGTTATCCTTTTCTTGGTAGTTGCTTTATGCTTTGCGTCCCACACTGTTCCAAGTATTTTGGGACTTGAGCATAAAAAAGACCAAAATTTTAATATATTACAAATTTGTCAATGTAGTAAATAAAATACCAATATGGTTATATGATAAAATGTAAATTATTGACTTAAATTATTATCTTTTAAGAAAAATATTCTTAAATTATTATTTTTTAAGAAAAATATTCTTCCATGTTTTTACGTTATAAAAATCTCAATTACAATTCAATACGTGCATCGGATGTAGTTTAACTAGTTTTGTGAAAAGATGAGATATTGTGTCAAAGAATAAAAACCATTCCTTGAAATACTTTTTTTTTTTTGGCAAATCGTTCCTTGAAATACTTTACACAAAGGGAGATGCTAATCATATATTTTAGTGTATCAACAATTAATTATTCCTTGAAATGCTTTACACAAAGGGAAATGCTTACCATATATAGTAAATGTATCAACAAGTAATCATTTTTTGAAGCTGGTGGTTGTACTTGTGGTTATGTGTCGTGCCAAGATAATGTAATTAACAGCTTATATACTTGCACGATTTTACGTAATATACTGTCGTTGATATCTTTTTTATTATTTGGAACAAATTCCTAATTCCATTTTATTTATAATTAACGCCAATATAGTTTCTCTGAAGTAATGCTATTTTTCCCCCATTCAAAAAAAAAAAAAAAAAAAAAACCGAAACAAAGGATATCACCAAAATTCTACCTTGATTATTAGTGTGTCTTTGTGCATCACGTTGTTTAAGCAAAAATAATTAGTAAAATAAAAACGAGATTCATTCCTAATCTTGATACTCGCACACCTAAGGGTTTTATTTGTAGGACCCATTATTTGTGAGATAACAGAGATGAATCCCATCACTCTTAGACAAAAACTTTGATATATTTTTTTTAATAGAGTATCAGTTTTACATGTAACATATGAGAGTGAAAATTGTAGCATAATGTCAAGTCTTTTCAATGTAACAATGGTTTTGTAAGACGTAAACAACAAACAATTTCCTTATCACCTATGGGAATAAATATCGTATCTTTCTAAAATCATTTTACAGAAAATTTTTTTTTTTTTTTTGCTAGAAATTTTACAGATCCTTTTTATTCCTATTTAAGTGTTATAATGTAAGACTGGTGTTTGGTGAAGAAAAAAAGGCCCACTAATATTGAAGTATCATTAGGGACTAAACTTAATTAATAATTAGCAAACGAATCAACAATTTAGAGTAAAACATCTAAAAAATTAGCTTGGTGCTTCTACTTCAATTAATCAGATCATCAGATATGACACCATAAAGCAAAAAATATCTTTCTTCTTCAAAAATTATATTTCTAATAGTACTAGACACCAAACCAATCCACTCATGAACATGGAATAAAAAAAAAAATATCAACACCAACTTTTGTCTTTGTGGTGCCTATCATATTCATGGCTGTCCATCTGAAAACGAAATCTGGACTCCCATTTCGTTGGCTATTATGAATACTCTCCTTTTTATTAAAACCTTATCTGATTTTGTTCGTACGGAGCCATGGCTCAGTGCGGTCCGAGACTGGTCGTCCCAATAGACGTCAAGAAGAAGCCTCGTGAACAGGAGGTTCCTCTCCACAACCGGTGGCACCCGGCCATCCCGCCGGTGGCCGAGGTCGCCGCCGGCGAGGTTGTCAGGGTCGAGATGGTGGATTTCAGCGGCGGCGGTATTACCAACGAGTTCACCGCCGAGGACATCAAGCATGCTGATCCTTATATCGTGAGTTTGTTCATGTGTACTAACCAAAATTAGCCATATGGAAATTTCTAGTTTTGTTTGGCGCTTTGTCAGTTGCAAATATGGATTGAATTTGTTAGTATATTGGAAATTGAGCTTTCCGACAATGGAAATCAAAGATTCCGATACGAAGTTTGTGATTGCTGGGAAAGAGTGAAAGAGATTTTATTCCATAATAAAATCACACACACACATATATATATATATATATATATTTGTTATTAAATCTTTAGGAATCTTCTGAATCTGTGATCTGGTGATTCTTACTAGATGAAAAATGGTCCTCTATCTGCCTAGTTTTGGGGACCATTTTGTAATTTCGAAAAGAAGAAAGAAACAAAGAAAAGTGACTCGCTATCTTTCAATTTGGTTAGCCCTATTATAAAAAGTCTAAAGCCATTATCTCCGAGTCTTCGTTATAGTCTAAAGTTAGGTTTACATCACCAATGGCTCCTCTGACTCCAAAAGTAGTAGTGTCCATAGACCTCAAGAGCAAGCCATGGCAGCAAAAGATACCTCTTCACAACCGTTGGCATCCTCGGATTCCACCGGTTGCGGAGGTCAAGACCGGTGAGCTCTTTAGAGTTGAAATGGTGGACTGGACTGGTGGTGCTATTAAAGATGATGATTCTGCTCTTGATATTAAGTTCTTAGACCTCTCCTCTGTAAGTGCAGAAAATAACCTTTAAGTTGCTTTAAACTTTGGAACATGTACGATGTAAGACCAGCTTTTTTATTTTTGTTTATTTATTTTGAAATTTTTGTTACTATTAAGTAATGAAAAGTTCAGGATTCGAACCGCAGGTTACAAACTCACACACTACTCACGCACCCAACCACATGAGCTAGCGCCAAGTGACAATACTCCTTGAGATCAGCTTGTCAAGGAGAAAGGGGTCTAATTTAATTTTGTAGAAATAAAGAGTGATTTGAATTTTACGACGGATTAAAGGCTTAAAAACCGGTTGCAGGTTCATTATCTCAGTGGGCCTATCAGGATAGTGGACAAGGATGGGGTTGCAGCCAAGCCAGGGGATCTTCTGGCGGTTGAAATCTGCAACTTGGGTCCACTTCCGGGGGACGAATGGGGTTACACAGCCACATTTGATCGAGAAAACGGAGGCGGTTTTCTGACCGATCATTTTCCATGTGCAACCAAAGCTATTTGGTATTTTGAAGGAATATATGCTTACTCTCCTCAAATACCAGGTGATTTCTCAACCTCCGGGCCTTCCCGAGTTGATCAATGCCTAGAACAGCCTCACCTCCCATCACACACAAGGGTAGCAGGCTCAACACTACTTTCTAACTGTAATTCGTGCATTGCAGGAGTAAGATTTCCGGGTTTAACTCACCCGGGAATAATCGGAACAGCACCATCAGAGGAACTCCTTGGTATATGGAATGAAAGGGAGAGAAAGCTGGTCGAGAATGGACTTGAGTCTCTGAAACTATGCGAAGTCCTGCACCAACGACCGTTGGCCAACTTACCAACAACGAATGGTTGTGTCCTTGGAAAGGTAGGACTCATTGAACATGTTATAAAAGCAACCATAAAACAAAGTTTTAGTTCATCTTGCGTATTTAATCTGTAAAAATCCAAGTATCTATAGCGTCGTTGTTGTCCACATATAGATCAAAGAGGGCACTCCGGAATGGGAGAAGATAGCTAGAGAGGCTGCAAGGACGATACCAGGAAGAGAAAATGGTGGAAACTGCGACATAAAAAACCTTAGTAGAGGATCAAAGATATACCTTCCCGTATTCGTGGAGGGAGCGAATCTCAGTACCGGTGATATGCACTTCTCTCAGGGTGACGGTGAAGTCTCATTCTGTGGGGCGATCGAGATGAGTGGCTTTCTGGATCTCAAGTAAATTTCCTGTTTATTGATCTCTCAAAGTTTATGTGGTTATTTAAGCTTTATTTTAGATGCATATTTCATATGCATCGAAATAAGATTCCTTACATTTTACATTGGAATATCACAAACTTGAGTTCTTTTTATACACAGAAATCAGCTTTTTGATTATTACCTTTTTTTTTTTTTTTTTGCTTGAATGAAAAGAAATCATCTATGGTTTGCGGAATTCCTGACTGATGTTGTATCAGATGTGAGATTATAAGGGATGGAATGAAAGAGTATCTGACGCCGATGGGGCCAACTCCTCTTCATGTGAACCCGATATTTGAGATCGGACCCGTTGAACCAAGATTCTCAGAATGGCTGGTATTTGAGGGTATAAGCGTCGATGAGAGCGGGAGGCAGCACTATCTTGACGCAACTGTTGCTTACAAGCGTGCGGTACTCAATGCCATCGACTACCTCTCGAAATTTGGTTATTCCAAAGAACAGGTCTTCATTTCTCTCTTTTTTACTAGTACAATTCCTCTAAGAATCACTTAAACACATACCAATGTCAAAATTAGCATGTCTAATATTACTGTCACGGAATCTATAAACGACGAAAATTCAGGTCTATCTCCTGTTATCTTGCTGCCCTTGTGAAGGGAGGATTTCCGGCATAGTCGATTCCCCCAATGCCATGGCAACTCTGGCAATTCCAACTTCTATATTTGATCAGGTAGTTTCCTTTCTGCCTAGTCTCCAACAACTATGCATTTCCTGTTCATACTGCCATTTACCATCCTACCCAAGTTCTTAGTTGCTATTTCATAGTAACTGCCTAGTAAAGGATATTTCCCAAAAGCTTTGATAGGATAAATTAAACAGTGATGATTATATGCATCTGCAGGATATTCGTCCCAAAGCCGGCAAGGTGCCGGTTGGGCCCCGGCTAATGAGGAAACCAGACGTCCTGAAATGTAGTTATGATGGAAATTTGCCCACAACTAAGAACCCTTGTTCGAGCTCCACGATTTGAATCTCACCAACGTTACAGAATAAACCAAGCATGTACTTTCCGTTTTGTCTTCCATGAACTCGGGGATTTTTGTGTTTTAGTTCTGTGTGTGCGTGTATAAAGTGGAACGGAAACTGATTATTGTTGGCTATCATTTTCTCTCTAGACAAGCAATGGAACAACAGAGTAGTAGGAGACCATATAATTGTCATGTGGATTAAGATTTCAATCTAGATATACGTTCACGTCTAGCACAAGATTTCAAACATGATTAGCTAATAATTATAAGACAAACAAAATCGCATTTTGCATTAGGGTATACAATAAACCAATCTCATGAAATGATTGTTATGCCCAATTTCTTTCCTATCTAATAGTGGAAACATGTAGCAACAATGGCACTCTGTTCTGGTGCGCACTCAATAGTATATCGAAAGTGTTCGATGGTGTTTCAAAGACGGAAGCTGAATGCCGAAGGACCAAAGCCAAAGGTCTAGCTCCACACTAAGTACCTGAAAACAGGAAATCCATAAACTCGAACAATTAGATCATAAAAACGAAAGTGACAAAAAGAGCGGGAAAGAGAAGAAAACTGTGAAAGAACAACTTTTTCAAGACAAGGGCCAAGGTCATGCATTGTTTAAGCTACAAAATTCCTATCTACAATGACAATTCCATACCAGAATAAAGGTTCATATCAGAATAAGCTATCTTTAAATAACAAGTTTATATCATAATGAAAATCTAGGAAAATATTTCTGCTGCCAACAAAGACACTATCTATCACTATACCTGTTTCCCTGATTTTATACCGACCAACTCCCTCATTTTTTCCACTGCGTATATAGAACAAGCTCGAAGTTCAACTTCTTCCTCGCTGCCTGGAATTATTTCCTCATTAGCCTCAATTTTGTTGGTGAGTGTCGGACTATATTTCAGCACGCCAATCTGCTGAAGAACAGCTGGGACAATATAGTCCGCCATTATAGTAATTGACCCAATATCATTAAATTCTCCATATCCTCGACCCTCGAATGCACCCCATAAATCCGCAGCAAATATTTGAGCTCTTTTGTACAAGAATATCTGGTGTCCTTTGTAGAGTGAGTGGTCGCGAAAGCCTATCACAATTTAATAAGAAAATGTCAAGATTCAGCTTCAGTGCAAACTGATGATGGGAATTTCTTGTGCAAGTAAACAGGATACCGGGAAAGTGACGCGCAACAAGAGCTACAAGCTTCGCTGCCGATTTTCCACAGGACTCCACAAGCTTGGATGCTCTTCCATCAAAGCTTCTCTCCAGTTCGAGTCCAACCTTAGTGATTGCACAGCATTCACAGCATTGATTTTAGATCCAGGCAGGATATAAAAAGTAGAAGGTTATGAACTTAAGCAGTGTTCTTTACGCAAAGCGAGATAGAATACAGGAATTCAACAAGTAATGATTAATTTCACGCTGGTTTGTAGTAATTGTAAAGCTTAATATCACCTCATGCAGCAACCGAACTCGTTCGTCCTCTAAAGGAAGTGGTCTAGGCCATTTCAAGAGCTCACGTAACTGAGGACCTTGCAAAATAAACCAATCTCATCAAATTTACCATATCTAAGAAGGAACATCACGCTAATACGAGCTTGCAGACTATCAAATACAGAGGATAAAAAAAGTTTCAATCAAATCTTCTCCTGAAAAAAAAAATGTTTACAAAGAGCTAAAGAGTTAGCCCCTTCTCCCTGATCCAAGTTTAAATTTCTGCAAGTCATTTGGAGTTTATCTTAATAAGAATGTAAACTAAATAAGACTGGCATTAAAAAAGATAGTCTACTAACTAATCTAACTTATTTAAAAAGTAAACGAGTATTGAAAGCGAACTCAGTAACTCTGTGAAATGCAGAGCCAAATCAGATCAACCAAAGTTCAGGTCCATAAACCGTGCAATTTAATCTCATTATCACTTTGTTTTCATTTCTTCAATTGTGGCTAAAACCAACAGAGCCTTGGGGTCGATTTGAAGCTGAGAGAAAACTCTAACTAAATTGCTGTGCCAAATTTAGAGTAGCGGCATAGTGTCCTTTGTCTCAACTTAATTACGTTCATGTAAAGTTCGAAGAACCAGCAATGGGTATTCTTAGTGACATAGCCTTCAAGTTGCACAACAAAAATCCCTTATTGCAGGTTACAATTTTTTTTTCATCTCCAGTTCCATTTCTTTCTAAAGTATGTATAGTGGGGAAAGAAAAACGCTAAAGAATATGCATTAATTTCTTAACATCACAATGAACATATGCAAGTACCAGTGTATTTCTGCAAGCGGTCGGCATTAAAAGCCGACTTGTCCTTCTGCAGAGCTTCCTTCAACCCCGAGGCCAAATGATCATAGCTTAGATCCGCGTCTGCAAGTACAATGAACAAGAGCAAAAGTCAATCACTACATAAAAGGAACAACGTTAGCAAGGGAGAAAAAAAATCTCATAAGCAAGTAAACTTAAATTTTCTTCATTGATATAAAGTGGAAATTGCAATCACCTAGAGCAAGAACCAACTTAGAACTTGTCAAAATCCCATTTTTTGCAGAAAAATGTTGAAATCCCATTTTCTCCAATTTGTTTTTGCTTTCAAAAAAGTTACAAACCATACTATACAGATATATATATATATATATATATATTTAAGAAAGAGAAAAATTCCTCTTTGTTAGTCCCATTCCCATCTGCAACAACAACCCTCATGAAAGATAAAAAGGGGAATGAAGCAAATACACACACTTGTTGACATGTAAATACATATATATATATATATATATATTTATGTATTTATATATATATTGTGTGTGTGTGTGTGTGTGTGTACATACCGGGCCAAAAGCAGAAATTCAAAGCGTCCAAGACGAAGAGGTACTGAACGGAGAGAGGGCCATTATCGAAAAAGTGAATCCCCTCGAAATCCCACTTCACTTGCGGAATCGAATTGATTGTCTCTACCACTTTCTCAATCCCTGCATATCCATATTCACACATTCACACACGCACACAACAGAACTTCAAAAAAAAATTTTAAGGAAAAAAAAAGCTTCAAAAAATAAAAATAAATGTGGCGCAAATTTCCGAACCTAAAGAATCGACGATGACGTGAGAAGAGCGGCTGGCGACCCAAGCAGAGCTTGCCCTGACATCTTCCATGGCGCCCACTGAAACCCTAGCAAACATTAACAAAGAAGACAGAACGAGTTTTACACACACACACACACACACACTTCCTCGTTCGAAGTTTCCCGCTTCGGTTTGTTTGTTTGTTGGTATTTGTGGCCCTTTTTTTAATATATATAAATAAATTCTGAGATATCATTTCATAGCTTTCCGTTTTCCATATTGGCTGGCTACTGGCTGGTGAAAAAGTAATGCTGATTCTGAAAATGTATTCCTATAATTAAAAAAAAAAAAAAAAAAAAAAAAAAAAAAAAGTACCCGACCAACCCTCGCGTGTTAGTGGCCCCAATCCAAACCCAGTGAAACTTGAACCTGTGAAAAGCAATAGTTACTTTCTGGGTCATGTTTTTCACATTCTCACAACTTATCTTTGGCCTATAATAGTTGGTTGAAGATTTTTCTCTCTTTTCTTTTTTTTGTTCTTTTTTTTTTTTTCCCGGATCCTTCGTGAATTATTACAGTACACCTAAAATAGGTTATTCATATTTTATCCTTAATTTTTAAAAAGAAAAATTAAGTTAGGTGACCTTTTTTAGTCGGCTAATTTAATAAATTACCTAATTTTTTTTAAAAAAAATGACCGTATGTTATTTTTCAAATTTGGTCAATCAGTGATTGATTATGAAATTTGGTGATTGATTAACTATGAAATTTGTGATTTACATTATAGTTAATCAGTAAATGACTTACGGTCAATCACTAATTGACTATTATATTGCCAATCACTGATTGACCATTTAAGATAATCGATTAATTATTTTAGGAAAAAAAAAGTCATTTTAACTCATTTTTAAAAATTTTGGCCATTTATTAAAAAATTTCTTAAAAAAGGCTATTTAGCTATAAATCCCTTTTTAAAATTTCTTGTCATACTACAATAAATTTTTAGGAAAGGTCTCGCATACGGCAGCCAGACATCCAGCGGAGAGAGAGAGAGAGAATGGCAGGAACCAAAAAGGTCTTGCAAGACTAGGAACCTGTGGTTATCAGAAAGAAGGCACCCATTGCCGCTGCCAATAAGACCTCAATCCCGTCATCAAAGATCTTCGAGCCATCTCCATTTACGGCCATGTCTTCCACAAGATCTGTAACTGCACTCTCTCTCTTGGTGGGCTTGGCCAAAAGCCATTTGGAAGGCTCTCGAGAATTTTGCCGAAAATCATGGTGATCATCGTCGGAACTCATTTTAAGAGCAACAAAGGGCATGACGACAGCTCTTCGACAGTGCCAGACGCGGCAGAAGTCGAGGATGGGATACTTTCCGGCCGAGCAGCAACGCGTGGGGCATCTCCGGCGACATTCTCTCTCTTGGGTTCTATCCCAACTCTTTCTCTCCCTCTCATCTTGCCCTTCAATTTTCATCCAACTACTCCAGATTCGTTGCCTGACTACGTCACAAGTAGATGTAAGAGCGCGCCTAAATTTTTATTTTGTTACACTTTGTCACCTCCATTTTACATGTGCACTCATGAGGGAAGTTTTAAGTAGAGTTGACAATTCAGTTCACGACACGACAATACGACACGAAAAAAAAAATACAGGTTAAGATTGAGAAAAATAGATGCAAGTTGGTTTTGGGTAGAATCAACCTGACACAATTTAAAAAAAAAAAAAAAAAAGTGTCAAATTCAGGTCAACTCGATGGGCACGAAATCAAAACATGTTGATCTGGTGGTAGTTTTTTGGATAATGGCTTACATTTGATAGAATATTTGTCATTGGTGGTCTTTTGGAGGAACTAATTATGAGTTTATATGGTTTTGTATTTTTGGATTAACCTTTCACGATGAATTAATTATGGATTTATATGATTTTGTGTTTTGGATTGACCTAATGTGATGCATATTACGCTTAGAGAAAATTACCTAAACAACCATATTTTTTTATCTATTGACCAACATGACACAAATAGATGTAAGATTAGTTTAATTTTGTGTTATATTGGTCTAGTATTAATTTTTTGTGTCAAGTTGGTGCAATGATCTCTAAATTTATGTCATTCATGTGCTTTCCCCTATTGCTTAATTTGCTTGGTATGGATCTAATTGATTGTTAAAGTCTTTCTTTCTTTTTTTTCTTTTTTTTTCTTCCCCTTTACTCCCTTTACTTCTGGCAGGTCAGTGAATCAACAGTCGTGTTGTGTGTTTTTTTCTTCCTTATTTATCTCTTTTAAATAAGTTAGGTATTTTCAATTTTACTGCGCCCCACCCCCCCCCCCCCCCCCCCCCCCCGCCCTTTATTTGCCTTTTTTTCCCCAAAACGGCAAAGCTTCGATGGTGCGAAGAGATTGGTGCTCTGGTGGGATTGCTACGTGATTAACAACGCCATTATATTTTCCTTCCACAAATCGACGATGTTTGTAGATCTCAAAGCAAAAGTGCCCACTGGCTGGAGGAGATTTCGCACCACATTTCGTGCTTCATCCACAAAGACAGCCCAATGGAGCTCTGTCCACCACGAGCTCTATATTTGTCTTCTCCGGTGAATTGGTGGTCTCTGGTAAAGGCAGATCTTCATCTAAGTCGGTAGCCCCGTTTGCTAAGATAGAAGCGAAGATAGTTCAACGAAGCTTCGTCCACTTTGTGCTTCATATTTGTCTTCTCCAGCAAAAATAATAGGTTTACTAAGTGGATTTTCTAGCAATCCTTGAATTTTCTAGTAAATAACATATTTAAGGGTAAATAATAATAGGCTTTTTCTTACCACGTTGACGACTTCTCTAGAGATGACAATCTCCATAGACAAGTTTGCGATGATGACCCTCGCCTTCTCAAACAAAACCCAAGTGCTAGATTTGGCGACATGACAACAATGCATAGTTTTAGGTTAGAGAGAGAAAGAGAGAGGAAGGAGGAATTGCATTTTTAGTACTGTGTATGGTCATAAATCTAATTATGCTATTGATTTCATATGATATTAGTCACTGTGTCACTGGATTTTTATATTTAATTTGATAAAATTTACTTTGAGTTTTGGTATTAGTATAAGAGTCTATTTTCTTTATAGGTAAATAGATAGGATATGAAGGAGGCCACCCAAGTGGGGATTCTTTGACTCCAATCTGCATCAAATAAGTTAGATATGGAGGCAAATATAGGAGGCTAAAAGAGAGGTAGAGTTGGGGTGGGGTGGGGGAAGCATATCTATTTTTGTCCCGCATGAATATAATTCCTAGTTTAACATGATATTTCAATATTAAAAAAAAAAGAAATATGCATTACAAATAATATTATAGTAAATAATATTTATTTTTTATAAAAATCAAACTTATATTGCTTTTATTTTTTTACTTAAAGAAAATAATGAATTTTCTAGAAAAACATGTAAATAATTTATTTTTGTATT
The DNA here is from genome assembly GCA_008635985.1 of Ficus erecta. NCBI lineage: Eukaryota > Viridiplantae > Streptophyta > Magnoliopsida > Rosales > Moraceae > Ficus > Ficus erecta. Next base: position 701,964 of record BKCH01000005.1, read on the forward strand.
TGTTTTTGTTTTGCGACTTTGTTAAAAACAAACCTATTTGAGAACTATTTATAAAACACCTTTATTAGAAAACCGGAAGCTTCGTTTCAAACCATTACCAAACACCACCAATATATTTCTTCCCTTTGTTTTCATAATGCTAAATTGCACCGGTGCCTCTAAATCTATCACAAAGTTATAATTTACACCTTGAATTTTTAATTTCTACAATTTACACTTTAAAACTTAATTTTGATAATTTGCATCATAAACTTAAAATTTGTAAAAAAATTGACTCCCATTGATGATAAAATTTTTTTAATGGACATTGACAGATGACTTGCAACATAAGGCATCAATTAAAAGATGAAAATCCTTTTTCTAATCAATGTTAATTTAAATTTATATGTTTCTTAATTGATCCAAATTTATATTTAAAACAAAGTTATTTCAAAATTTGATATTTTTATAAAACTGATTAAAGGTTGAACCTCAATAAATTTCTATAAAATAGGTTAAAACAATAATTTATTTTATTAATTAATAATTTATGTACACATCATATATCAATTTTATAAGAAAAATTAATATTGTTATTAATATGATAGTTTGTTATAGATTTTGTTAATTCGGGTGTAAAATTTGAAGAATTTTGTAGAGAAATCATTTATTTAGTGGAAAACTATTTTCAAGGCATTTAAAAATTTTAAAAAAATTTAGAATAGATTCTAGTTCTAATTTTTTAATTGTCGAATCTATACTAGAATCTCGGTTTTATATGTTTATTTTTATTTTGATAGGATCATAGTTAAATTTTAATTTACGATTAAAAAGTATTCGTAAAGTCTTGTATTCAGTATCGTATGATATCCAGTAATATAAACTTCAGTTACTATAAATGTGAATTTCAATTATTAGGATTGTGAATTCATGTAGAAGAAAATGTAGCTAATGAATGTAAATTCCCCTTATGCATAAATTCACATTTATAGTAACTCAAGTTCACATTGCCAGATGTCATCTAGTACCAGATAAGAGACCAATCCGCATTCGTAAAGTCTTACAAAAAACTTAACATTGAAAAACAGACATATTATCTTCTCTTGAAGCTCTTAAAAACAATTTGGGTTATTTTCACAAATGGCGCCAAATTTTTTTTTCTCAATCTCTAGTTGGTCATTGACTTTTAATTTTATACGTCACACAATCTTGAACTTTTCTACTATTACGAAAACGGCCCCATATCGATATTTCATAAAAAAAAAACTAAAAGAAAATTGAATACATTCAAATCACATGAGCTTTAATTGGGATTGACATCATAATTAAATAATTTTGCAAGGAAAATTGTATCTCCAAAATAGCTCTATGAAGTTATGTATCTTCGATTAAAATACAATTTCTATATATGATATATATTTATTAAAGTACAATTTGCTTTAAAAAATTAAGAGACAAATTATTTAAAAAAAATTTAATTATGACTTTATTTATAAATAAAGCTTATGTGATAAAAATATGTTAAAATTTTTTTCTATTTTTTTTTACATAAGATTTGTAGAGGAACCGTTGGTATAACAATAGAAAAATTCAAAGATATATGATATGTAAAATCAAAAGTCAAGGCCAATAAGAGACATGATGTATAATTTAGGGACTATTAATAAAAAATTAAGAGAAAATTATTTAAATAATCATTTTTTTTATTTTTTAATCAAAAATAACATAAATTCCTATTTTTTATCAATATAATATTAATTTTAATTAAATTTAATTTAATTTTATATCATAATAATCTAATATTAATTTTTTTATGTTATATTAATGAAATAATTTTTAAATCTGTATCATTTAAGTGTTTTTTCCTCTCTAAAACAACTTGTCCAAAAGAAAAAGGGAAAAGAAAAGAAAAGAAAAAAAAAAGTGAAAAAAATGAAGTGCAATCTGGAGGACATGAATACGGCCGTCGGTCGTCTTCAATTTTCCAAATAATCAAAAAAAGACTTTTTCTTTTTGGGATTTTGGGATTTTGATGGCCAAAAGGCCCTTCTTCCAACAATTCATTCTCTGCTCCCACCACTACTGCCCTCACAGCCACTTCTCTCTCTTCTTCTCCTCCTCCTCTCTTTCTCTCTCCTCCCCTCTCTCTCCTCGCCTCCTCCTCCTCCGCCGCCGCCGCCGCCTCATATCCTCGGCGACGACGACCTTCCTCTCCCACCACCATCAGCACCCCTCCCAGAGCCACCACCCCTACCCTCTGCCGCCTCTCCCGCCGGAAACCCTGGCTCAGAAGATCGGAAAGTCCATCCGCCGCCCCGGCGCCGCCTCCAAGGCTAGGGTTTACTCCGATGTCAACGTCGTCCGCCCCAAGGAGTACTGGGACTACGAGTCGCTCACCGTTCAGTGGGGGTAAATTTCTAATCTCTTCCCGCTTTCTTTCTGGGTTTTTCCTTTTGTTTATTGTTTGGATGACGAGAAAATGAGAGAGAAAAGCGAGCGAGGCAAGGAAGTGAATCGTTCATTTCAATTACGGAAAATTTTGATTTTTTTTGTTTCGATACAGAGAGCAAGATGATTACGAGGTGGTGAGGAAGGTCGGGAGGGGAAAATACAGTGAGGTGTTTGAGGGAGTTCACTGTACCGATAACGAGAAGTGTATTATTAAGATTCTCAAACCTGTGAAGAAAAAAAAGGTGAGTTTTTGCATAATTGCATTGAAAACTAGAAGTATATACCTGCATATTAGTATGTATTTGAAATTGTATGGTGTACCAGTACTATATTGGTTCTATCAGCTTTTGTGGTCTAGGACTTTGATAGATTATTTAGTGGACCTAGGTTTGGAAAGATGAAAGAATTGTATAGAATTCTTTATTATCATTCATGCCTTTGTGTTTGTACTATATTATACTAAGACTGTGCTTGGTAAGAGGGAAAGAAAGGTATACAACTTAAGGGTATGTTTAGTAGGAAGGATGGAGTGGCAGATCACCTAAGTGTGGGAAATGGGAAAGGGGGTAGGGGTCCTTTTTCTTATGATGTTTCACATGCAATCCCTCCAACGATCTCGCCAATTTGGAGAGATCAAAATTAGGGTGTTTTGAAGGATTTGGAGTCCCTCACTTATCCCCTTTGTTCCTCTTTTCTCTCCTACCAAATAACCATGAATGTCAATATCCGCTAATCCCTCCACCCCTCTCCTTCCTTCCACTTTTCTCTCCTACCAAACACACTCTAATTGAGAAAAGTAAAGGATTTGAGGACCTTTCTCTTGTTGTGTTTGGTATAAATTTTCCTCCTCTAATTCTTTTGGCGGTATTAAAATTGAGGTTCGTAGAAGATTGATAATCTCTTACGGTCTCACCTAATATGTTCTCTTGTTTTTTTCCCTCTCCTACCTAACAATCATGGGTCTCAAAATCTTTCCACTAATCCTCTCTATCTCACTTTCCTTCCACGTGGTCTTAGTCATTGATATTTGACAAGTATTTAGTCAGTGTTAGGTTTTTTTTTTTTTTTTTTTTTTTAATTGCTTTGGGTTTGTCAACTGCACATTTTTGTACCTTGTGGCTTTGTTGTGTGTCTATAAAGATTTGCATAGGCCATTTGTTGCAGCCAGCCAAGGTTACGGAGCACAAGATAGCATTGAGTGTACATTTCCTTTTGTTTTAGCTCAATAAAAGGTTGGGAAATCGTTTCCCGTATATGTTCATGTTGTTTTGGCGTGTGTTTAGTTAGGGAAAGATGAAATAGTATCATACCTATGTTTTGGTGTATATTAGACCATCCCTGATGTATATGTCAATGCCAGTGCTATATTTGTCACCAAAAAGTGTGAAATATAAAATATCTACTTTGTGCTCCAATTTATAATGCTATTTTTACTTTTTGTCATCATTCTTAAGCTTCAAAACTCATAAAAGTAAAGTATTTGTATTTGAATAATTTAAAAATGAAAATATTTAAATGACTAGATGAAAAGTTAAGACACCAACTAATAGGAATCAAGTGTTAAATTTGACATTGGCTATATTTGGTGGTACATTTGCCACCAAGTTTACCATATGGCAAATTTGACATCAAAGATACCATTCTATTGGAGCGTACTTGAAAAAAAAAAAAAAAAAAAAAAAAAAAAACCCAAATGCCAAAATTTACCGTTGGTACATCAAGTTAGGACTCCGTTGGAGATGCTTTTGTCCTAAGAGTCGATTGTTGTTGTGTTTTATCAGCTTTTGTAAAATGAACTGCTCTAGGTCATCGATAAAGCTATTAAGTGGAGCTAGCAATAGGAAGATGAAAACATATGGTTACCTCTTACTTCTTGTACTCTCTTATGATAGTAATGCATTTATATGTTTTGTTTTCTATTATGACGATGATGAGGAATACTAGTTTGTCAACTGGGCCAAGTTAACAAGGTTATTAAAAGTTGGATGCTTATAGTGGTTCTGAAGCGTACTTGATTGCAATGTTCTGCTATAAGTTTTTTTTAATTCTATTTTTCCACAATGAATGCAGATTAAGAGGGAGATCAAGATACTACAGAATCTTTGTGGAGGGCCAAATATCGTGAAGTTGCTTGATATTGTTAGAGATCAGCAATCAAAGACACCAAGTTTAATATTTGAATATGTGAATAATACAGATTTTAAAGTGCTCTATCCAACACTCTCAGATTATGATATACGATACTATATCTATGAACTCTTGAAGGCAAGCTCCCTGTTGGCTCATTTTATTTTATTTATAATAAAGAACACATTGTGGTTGCTCTTGTCTAAATATTACTGTTTTTTCGTGCTCAAGTCTTTATAGGCATTTTTTATTGACATGGTAATGCTAGTGCCAGTATTATTGCTCTTTCATTGTACAGTAAGTATTAAAGCTTATGTTTCTGTATGTCATGGTAATGTGATATTAAAGTAACATTTTATGTTTCAGGTTTAAGTTTCCGAGTACGTATATATGGTCATATTTCCCTGTGTTTTGGATTGGTCATTTTAGTTAGAGGCTTGGTCTATTTGGTTAGAGGCTTTGCTGTCCGTGTTATTAGTGGCCGTGTTAGAGGCCCATTCAGGTTTGTGTATACTCAGAGAGGTAGGAGGGGTAGTAAGAGTATTGTGAGGGGTGAGATGGGTAATTCGGGTGAGGTGGGAGCATTGCTGAGTTGGCAGAGTTTGTTAGGCAAGTTGGTTAGGAGGTCTTAAGGAGAGTGGAGGGCATGGGGAGGGTGCGAAGGATATTGTGGAAGTTTTGGCTTAGGCCTTGGGAGGCTCCCTCTTTCATTGTTCTTTTCTCTTTGTTATCTATATGAGTGCTCTGTGTATGTATTGAGAGCTGTAGATAAAAGGAAGCCATGTCTATGTTCTGATTTATTAACCTTTTGTGTTCATTGCCTGTTGTGTGTTATGTTCTTGAACAGGTGCCTAACACGTGTCTTATTTTTTTGTTCTTTTCATTGCCGGTCACTAACAACTTGAGAATGAGCACAATTTTCTTGTTATCATTGTGAAAATGTCTAGGCAAGTTGATTATATTTGTTTTGCCACCAGTGCGATCTTTATGATTTCCTGCGTGCAGGCTTTGGATTATTGTCATTCACAAGGTATTATGCACCGAGATGTGAAGCCTCATAATGTTATGATTGATCACGAGCAGCATAAGCTTCGTCTTATAGATTGGGGCCTCGCGGAGTTTTATCATCCTGGGAAAGAGTACAATGTTCGTGTTGCATCAAGGTTGTACTAGAACAAAGAACTAATATTTGATTGGTTTTTCTTTCAATTGACTTTGATTTAAAATTGTAGATCATGCTTCATAATTTTTCCTGTCCTTACTATTGAGTATGATCCGCAATCCATGTTATCTATGAAATTGAACTTTGTGTATTCGAATTTGGCTTATACGTCATGGGATTTGCTTTTACAGATATTTCAAAGGCCCTGAACTTCTTGTTGATTTACAAGATTATGATTATTCGTTAGATATGTGGAGCCTTGGTTGTATGTTTGCCGGAATGGTGAGCATCTCTCTTTTTCCTATAACATATAGTAATATCAATGTCTGCCGATTGTATACCATGGCACCTTAAAGCATCATTTTTGCATTTTGAACTGCCATTTCAAGTCCGTTCTTGCAGTCTGAAGTTTTCTACCTATGCGTGTTCTACTTCTTTATGTGTTCAGCCTAAATTTATCCCTAGTAATCTGATCTTTAACCATGCCATACTGGGCACTTTCTGAATGGCTTGCAAGAACTTTTCTATCTATGCATGTTCTATGTCTTTCTATTTGTATTCAGCCTAAATTTTATCTCTAGTAATCTGGTCTTTAACCCTGTTATAATGGGCCCTTTCTGAATGGCTTGCAACAATTTTATTCTATAACATTAGTAGTTAGATAAGTTAGCTAGCATGTCATTCATGTTGCCTTAAAGAGTGAAGGTTGATCCGCTTGCCTAATCATCCATGGGTGACAGATTGCAAGGCAAATTCAAAATTGATATTATGTAAAGGTATGTTAAACTTCTTCTGTGATGCTTATTCTTGAGGGCTTGTGCTATACAGATATTCCGTAAGGAGCCATTCTTTTATGGGCACGATAACTATGATCAGCTAGTCAAAATAGCAAAGGTACACTTATTTGTAAGAAAAGATTATTCTGTTAGATGATCATTTTTCCTGTAACACACAACTTACACCCAATGAGTCAATATCGTCCTCTCTTACTACCATTTTTTCAACTGGATTGACTTTTCACATTCAAATCAACTATATGTAATGACTTGATGGCTTTATTCATTTGAGTAAAACTGGAGCCGCATGTGGCAGCAGTGAAATGGGAAAGTAGTTTATTTGGAGTTTTCTTTGAGAAGAAGAGACTATTGTAACTTATCTACCAAAATGGGAAAAGAATAAAAAAGAGAGAGAATTCTAGCTGGGAGATAACTTATCTACCAAAATGGGAAAAGAATAAAAAAGAGAGAATTCTAGCTGGGAGAGGGAGAGAGAGAGGTCAAAATTGAGATATGATTCAACATCTGAATCTTCTACTTGCAACAGGTTCTAGGCACCGATGAGTTAAATGCTTATCTGAACAAGTATCGCATAGAGTTGGACCCACATCTTGCAGCCCTTGTTGGGAGGTTAGTCCCATCACATGGTGTACCTTCTCTTTTCTTTTTGGCTGTCTTGGATTATAGTTCACTCGAAACTCTAAATTTTGTACAGGCATAGCCGGAAGCCTTGGACAAAGTTCATCAATGTCGAAAATCATCATTTGGCAGTACCTGAGGTAATGGAAGTTATGGTGCAATATATTTCTTCATTTTCAGTTTCAGCATTTTTTTGAATTAGTTGCCTATGGTTTCTTCGTGCAGGCTATCGACTTTGTGGACATCCTGCTACGATATGATCACCAGGAAAGGCCAACTGCAAAAGAAGCAATGGTAAAGTTCACACCTTTACACAAACAAATGTCTTAACATATGTTACAATTGCATGTTATAGTTGGGGTCTCTGTTGTTTCTCTTTGTTCATTCCTCTGGGATTTTTATCCAGTAACATAGTTTGTGTCACATAAAAATGAATTCTGTATACGAACTAGTACATTGGAAGAAACACTACTTTTGCACATGATCATCGACTTTTTACACTAACATTCTCCTATGTTTTGCCTAAATTATAGAGACACCCCCTGCATTGGAACATTTTACGTTATCAACCCTTTTAAAAAAATTTAGAGGACATTCCCGCTGTTAATCAACTGACGGAAAAGTCTATTTTGACCTTCCAGTGTTTTTTTAATAGCGGAGAATGCTCCTCCTTCCATTAGTTATATATTCAGCTGCATGTCGCATATCTATACTTTTTTTCAACCCTCTCAGAAGCTAATTATAACACGCTTGTATGTTGCAACCTAATCTTGCACTCTAACAATTGGAAAAAGGGGACTATTTTGTCCTTTTTTTTTTTTTGAACTTTTTATCCAAAAACGTACATTTTAAATAAACTTTAAAAACAATGAATCCAATTTATAAAAACTATTTATTCTTATAAAAAATATAAGAATTGTTTATATTTTTAATTATAATATTTAAACTATGATTTTACTTTTCTAGGGCACTTATTTAACTATTTTATTAACTTATAAAACCATTTTATTTCATATTTCCAAAGATTAAGATTGTAAAATGTGTGTGTGTATCTGTGTGTATTTGGGAGAAATGTCTTACAGGTCGGGTGGGGTGGGGTGGCCCTGGGCTATGAGGGTGAGGTGGGGGAGGGGACTGGGCTTGCAGGGGATGGAGTTTGCTTGGGCTGCGGGGGGGCAGGGGAGGTCGGAGGGCTTGTGACGCACTTGCTCTGGTGCTCGTCAGGTGGAGGGCGCTATGGTGGGGGAGGGGCAACAGGGATGAGGGGATTGCGAAGACTAGGGTTTTACTTCTAATCTGAAAACAATCAAGGGCTAAGATTGTGTAATATTTAGATTGCCCACGGAGATTAATTGAGTATTTTTGTTCGTTTATATAAAAAGCTGACAGAGTTAAGGATAAGGGTGTTGATGTAAATTTTGGGGGGTGTCTTAAATTTTATGAAAAACAGAAGGGGTGTAGTTCTCCTTGTTTTATATGCCTGACTTATCTTCTAGTTGCTGAGTAAAAGGTGTTGGTTCTCCACTTATGTACATTTGCCACGTTAGGTTTGGATCCATCATCTGATTCTGAATATGGCATTTATGTTCAGATTCTGATTCTGATTCAACAATCTTTTGCGGCAATCTCTTCTGTTCAAAGATTAAGGGTGTTTAACATTTGTGTCGTGCAGGCCCATCCTTACTTCTTACCGATTAGGAATGCCGAAAGTAGCCGAACTCGCACTCACTAGCTTTGAGTTCCAGATCCTTGTCCTGTATTGACTTCCTGACGGAGATTTCCATCTGATCTGATCTGCCCTTTGTTTTTAAACTTCTGGTGGTTGAGTTGGGATCAAGGGTTTGCTGTATTCAGGTGTAAAATTTCTGGTTTGTTTTTCCAATTATCATCTTTTTTAGATCTATTTAAAACTTGGAATGTCTATTTATTTGTGTGCCCGTAATTTGTGAAATGAGTTACATATTTTTAATCTGATTCAAGGCAGGATTTTGTTCCCCCTTTCTTCGCTTCCATTTCTCTGTCAAATGAACTTGGGATATTTGGCTTTTTATACAAGAGATAACATTTTGTGATAGAAAGGGAAGTGGTCTCTAAAGATTACCCTTTTAAGAGCTTTGAAAGTTATTTTACCTTGACAGCAAAATATTTACGTGCGGAAAAAAATAAAAATAAAATTAGAGGCAGCATGGTATCAGCAGCTAAAGAATGCGACTTAAATATGTAGACTGGTGAGCAATATAATGCTTTAGAAAGAATAAAGAGGGAAATTATACTGTGTAAAGTTTTCCAGGGTCACCAAATGTTTTGAAATACTTTAAGAACAAATTTTTGAATCTTTTTTTCATAACTGTGGTCTCTTGACTAACCTTTAGTCGATTTTTTGTTTGTTGGTAAAATTTTGTTTGCTTATATTGTATTTTTTAAAATAAACAGATTTGTACATAATATTTATGAAATGGAAATCTACAAACAATGATTGATATATATGTATATATAATTTTTGTTTTTGTTTTGCTTACGATGATTAATAATTATATCATCAGAATTATACCAATTATATTAAGTCAGATCATCACAATTATAGGAATTATTCATAATTATACAAAGGAGAAATTTTACCAATTCCCCTCGAATTAAAAACTATGCCTCTTTTTCCTCTTGATGTATAATATGTGTCAAAATACCCTGTGTTTGTTTTTGTTATTTTTGTTAATATCACGATCTTTACATTTGTATCAAAAGACCAAAAAAAAAATGATGATTTACTTGCGCATTTAACTGAAGTAGTTTATGGCAGGTCCAATATCCCTGAGTGACCTAATAACCGGAGCTTTGAGTTTTGCTAATTAATTTTACGAAATTTCCTATAAGATTTTAGCACTTTTATTTTATGATTGAATGACCATTTGCAGTGCCGGCCATGGTCGAAGAAGACAATATTTTCAGTTGAGGCAATTTTTTTTTTTTTTTTTAATGTTCATTAGATGGAGACATAAATCCTTCTATTTTATTTTATTTATCAGCATTTTATTAGCTAAATAATATATTTTTATCATCTAACATGCTTGTACATTTTATAAATTAGAATGTTATGGTATCTTGAATTATAATGAAATTTCAATTTTTGGTAATGTTGATCATTTCGGAAAGGTATCGTTTATCTGTATGTCTCTGTGACCAAAACAAGCAAAGTGGTCTGGTTGCAAGTCTTTTCTTGTAATAATTGGGTCACGAGCGTAGGAATAATTTGTTGAATTGCAACAGTTAAAGTGCTATTTACTTAGTAAATACTCTTGTTTATCTTGCTAGGAGAAAGTACATACAAGTTCATTATCACTTTATCATATCAACTTTGGAGGATAGAGCTTTATCACTTGAAAAGATATTCATGTGATTCGGAATCGACTGAAATGTTGATGAAGACTGTTTTTATTATTTATTTATTTTTTTAGAGATATCTTTCCCACCCTTTTTCTTAATTGAGATCTGTTAATCAGTTATATATTTTGTAATTATTTACCTACAAGTAATTTCTATTTCCATTTTAGAAGTATTATTGATAAGCAACTTAGTTTGTCATAAGCAAATAACACTTATTAAACGGTATACATACTAAACGTGATGACCTTTTAGCTCCTCGAAGGAGTTATATTACTTAATTTCAGCCATATTTCTCGTTGGATTTGAATTGATCCCTCAAAAGTAGTCAAAATTAGAAATTCTTCCCCTTGGAAACTCGGAAAACTTTACTTTCATTAAGAAAATCACTTTACTAGCAATTTTAGAGCACAATGATTGTTCTAATTGTCGTTATGGACGTCGTTATCTTTGTCGTTTTTGATGCCATTATCTTTGTCGTCGTCGTCGTCATTGTCATCGTAATCGTAATCAATTTGTTTGAGAATAAAATGTTTGTTTGAAATCCTTGATTTGACAAATAATGAAATCATCAGCATGGATTTGTACCTACAATATTCAGTCATGCCGGCGCCGTTGACTGCCGAAAGCGAGAAGAGAGAGAGAGAGAGCGTGGGAGACAGAAATCGCCAACAGAAAAAGAGAGCTGGAGGGGAGAGAGAAAATGGGAGCAGAGACGCGGTGGCGGCGGTTGGTGAATGACGATCTCTGTTTGCAGGGCAAGAAAGTGCCAGGAAAAGGGCATGAGAGCGAGAGAGGGATGGGTTTTCCGTTTGCGTTTTTTTTTTTTTTTTTTTTTTTTTTTGGTGGTGGTGGTGGGGGTTGGGGGGGAGAGGAGAGAAAAAACATATAAGACAATTTTTTTTTTTTTTTTGAATTTATGATATCACCTTATAGCTTTTTTTTTTTTTTTTACAATATTTTTTATATTGTGATAAAAATCAATCCAAGACATAATTTTGTGACACGCATCATAATTAACCTAGTTGGATTTAAATCGATTCCTCTAAAGTAGTCAAAATTAGAAATTCTTCTTGGAAAACTTTTATTTCATTTGTTGCTTGCGATTTTAGATTTTAGTGCACAATGATTGTTCCCGTCGTTGTTGTCGATGTCATTATCTTTGTCGGCATTGATGTCATTATCCTTATCAAAATAGTATCCTTTTGGATACGTATACACATCAGATGGTACAACAGCTAGTTGGGTTTTTAAGTTGTAGCATAAGATGATCGCTATTTCGACCACTAAGGCAAAGTATGTCACTGCGGCCAAAGCAAGCAAAGAAATGGTATGATTGCAAGTCTTTCTTATAAGAATCGGGTCATAAGCAAAGAAAGAGTGTGTTGAATTGTCACAGTTAGAGTGCTATTCATTTCATAAAGAATCTTGTTTATAGTGTTAGTAGAAAATATATACACGTTCGTTATCACTTTATCATATCAACTTTGGAAGATGAAGTTTTATCACTTGAAAACATTCAAGTGAGTCAGAATTGACTAAAATATTGATAAAGATTGTTCCTATTGAGAAACTAAAGTTATGTGCAACTTCAATTGGACTTCTCTATTTGAGGATTGAGGAGTTGTTGTAGAGCAGTCATTGATTTAGGATTATTTATAAGTGGGAGATTATTAAGTTGTGAAGCCTAATTATTATCTTGACATTACACAGATTTTACAAAGATTACACAGATTTTACACATGTAGTTTCAGTTGCTCTAAGGGTAGTTTGGAGATTTCATATTTGTAATTTAGATTATCCTAGTTTTCGTTATAAATAGGGGGAGCCATCATTAGAGTTTATCATAGAGAGAGGTTAGAGGAAGACACTTAGAAAAAATGAGAAGGCATGTCTCTCTTTGTGCTTCTTCCTTATCATCAAAGTGGATTACTATAATGATACTTAAAAGGGTACGTAATTTCAAATTAAAACGAACCTCAATAAACATTGTATGTTTATATTTGTTTTATTTGTACTAGGATTTTATTTCTTTTGGCAATATAGAATTAGGTTGTTTAATTTTAAACATCCTGGAGTCAGGTTAATCTTTTAGGATAGTAAGAGAGAGATTTTTTTTTATTTTTTTTTTTTGACCGAATATTAAAGATAGATTAATCAAGATTGAATTACTTTAACACTGCTGGGCTTGATGGGCTTATCTCACTGGATGAAAGCCCAATTTAAAGTCAACACCTTTTTCTTTTGAGGAAAGTACCTGCATAACACTAATTTACGTATCATTACGTTAACATAATACAAAAAATTAATATTGGATAAATATAATACAAAAATTAACTAAAGTAAACTAAACTTTGTGTCATGTTAGTCAATATGGGGGAATTTGTGTTAGGTTGGTAAATAGATGAATAAAAGATGGTTATTTGGGTAAATTTTTTTTTCTTTTCTTTTTAATTTCCCTCCTTTTTTTTAAAGGGAAAAGCGCCTGAATGACACAACAAATTTAAAAACCACTATACCAATATGATACAAAAACTAACACTAGATCAATATGACAGAAAATTAAACTAAAATTATCTAAAATTTACATCATGTTGATTAAGGACGATGAATTTGTGTCATGTTAGTTAATATATGACAAAATATATGGTTAAATAGGTAATTTCTCTTTTCCTTAATTAAGCTTTGTTTCTAATTATCACTTTGAAGTACTATTTTAGGCAATTTAGTACAAGCCATTAAATAGCACTAAGCTTAACTTAATTAATTAATTTGGGGACTCAAGTCTATTTTTATAATTACTTCCCCACAAGTCATTTCTGTTTCTATTTTGAAAGCATTATTAATAAGTAACTTAGTTCGTCATAAGCAAATAACACTAATTAAACGGTCACTTTTTAACTTTGTTACGTATGGATAACAAAACCGTCACTGTTTTGTGTACATACTAAACGTGATCACCTTTTAGCTCCTCGAAGGAGTTATATTTGAATTGATTCCCCAAAAGTAGTCAAAATTAGAAATTCTTTTATTTCTTTTATACTAAACTTAATTTTAGCCATATTTCTCATTGAATTTGAATTGATTCCCCAAAAGTAGTCAAAATTAGAAATTCTTTCCCCATGGAAACTTGGAAAATCTTAATTTCATTAAGAAATTCACTTTACTGGCAATTTTAGAGCACAATAATTGTTCTAATTGTCGTTATCGACATCAATATCTATGTCGTTATCGACATCATTATCCTTGTCGTTATTGATGTCATCATCCTTATCGTTGTCGTCGTCATCATAATCGTAATCACTTTGTCTAAGAATAAGATGCTTATTTAAAATCCTTGATTTGATAAATACCGTAATCATCATCATCATGAAGATTGAGAGTTTCATGAAACTAATATTTGACGTGGCTTATTGACCAACACTTGAAAATAGAATTGTACATGCTTTACATTTTAGAAAAATGATAAATGCATTCACGAGTGCCGCGAAGGCACGATCTAAGCCTTTCGTACGTTATCAAATCAGTGGTCTAATTTGTATATCGCGATACTCGCGAGTGAATTTATTATATTTGTCAAAATACATTTACATAAATGAATCGACGTCATTATTCTTATCGTTATTGCTGTCACCCTAGTCGTTATCATTTTGTTAGAGAAGAAGATGTTTGTTTAAAATCCATGATTCAACAGTTACTGTAATCATCATCATGCAGTTGAGAGTTTTGTTGAAACCGCTATTTCACCTATTGACTAACACTTGAAAACAAAATTGCACACGCTTAATGTTATAAAAAAAAATTATAAATGCACTCTGCGAGTGAATTTATGGCATTCCTCTTACATCATATTTGCATATATATAAATATAAATAAATATTATATGTGTATATATAAATATATAATAAGCTATGTTTCCGGTGAAAGTTGTTGAATGCAAGCAGTTTTGCTTGCGCACTCTATTTGACTTATAAAGAGGTGGGAAATGGTTTTATCTGAACTGGATTTTTTTAATAACTCCATATATAATTTCCTTACCCAGATCAATAAAAAAAAATAATTAATTTCAAACCGTTCCCACAACTAATTTGACGTAATGAACACTTGTTTTTGGCAGAATACTATTAAATGAAAAGGTTAAATATTGGAATAGTCGGTGTGTATTGTCATGTTTAGCCAGTTTTAAAAGACTTGACAACTCAGTTTTTCAAAAAAGGAGGGTAAGAGGACTTGACAGCTCAATTTCCTCCATGCCATCCATATAATTGTAATCCTTTTATTTAATTTGGTTAGGGGTTGCAAAGGATAAGGGGAAAAAAAAAATATTTTATGGAGCTTTCTATAATCCTAATATTTCCTATCTATATATATTTATTTATTTATTTAACAGTTCAAAACAAAATTCAATCAATAGGCCGTAAATTCTGGAAATTTTGTTAATAATACTCTACTATATAAATCTATTAAAAATTCCTTTTGTAGGAAGCTATAGATGATTTTGTGCCTCAGCTTAATGACATTATTTTAGTCATCGACTTAGAAGGGGAAAAAAAGATAGAGGTACACATTCCTTCCAATAGAATTGTGATGTCAAATTGGTAGAGAGAGAGAGAGAGAGAATTAACAAAAGAAAAAGATGGGTTTGACCCTCCAAAGACAAAGATCCCCCAACCCCACCAAGCAATAGCAAGTGAAAGGACATATCCCTCTCTCTCTCTCTCTCTCTCTCTCTCAAAACCCAAGTTTTTATTTAAATTTTTTTTTTTTTTGGCTTCCAAAGACCAAATTTATTAGTTGGTTTTGAAAGGTTTCTTTCCTTGGATCTCTCTCTCTAGCTCTTTGATTGGTCCTCTCCTTATGCACTATCCTAGAATTTCCCCTCAACAAAAAGAGAGAGAAGGAAAATTCAAATCTATTGCCTTGTGTCATTTCTCTAGGCTGTTTTGTATTCCCCACTTTTAACTGTTTCTTGAGCTTTGTGGTTCTTTCCTAACCTCCCCACATAATCCATTGGCTTAAGGGATGTGTCCCTATGTTTTTAAGGGCATCTACCCCAATCTCCAAACGACATTCCCCACGCACATCTCAAGCGCGTGCCTCCATTCCTTGTAATATCGTTAATTATCTTGATTTTCTGCTGAAAAATATTTGGGACACTATCAGTGTTAAATACCGCATTAACAGAAGATGAGTCTTATTTACAAGCCTTGAATGTATGGTCCAATTTTTCTTTTATTAATCGGTGATATTCAATAATTCACCCAAAAAGGAAAAAAAGAAAAAAAAAAGTGATATTCAACATCACCGGTGCACTTTAACAACATTGTTGGGATTTGATAAGATAATAGAGTTAATTAATAGGCTAAATAGATGTATATAAGTTTATTCAAGCGCGTGGAGATTAAAATTAGGGAAAGAGGCAAAAGGGCAAATAATAATTGGAGACAAAGTTAAGACATATGAATCTCAAAACTTTACTTTTGTTGATGAAACATTTGGCATATAATCCGATATTGGGAACCACGATAATGGGGACCATCCACCAAAGACAAATAAACACTAGCTTCTATCAATCTTTAGCTGTTAATTAATACACTTCACTTGCATTTGTTTAGATGATAGTTGCCTTACCTTTTGTCCCTTAAAATAAGAGATAGTTGCAGTAAATTATATCCATATCATTAATTTAAAAATAAAAAATAAAAAGAGTAACAAATATAATATGTAACGCCTAAAATCCTACATCATATTTACTACCATACTTTAATGGGATATAGTTTCTACGATTTCAACAATTTCCCCTTTTATAGATGTAATCTATTATGTAAATACATTTTAAGGAGGGAGTATATCATGTAGCATGATCAAATTTTGTAAAATTGATATTATTGTTTTTATTTTCAATTTTGTTATTGTAAAAATTTTGTAATTTAGTGTCAGCTTGGATGTTCACTTCCAGTAACTATTATTCAAATATAATGTATGTTTGATTGATGGTAGAATATTTAAGTGCATTCAAATGGTTTTATTATTTAATAACAATCCAACTCAAAATTACTGTGAATTTGGAATTTCTTTACGAACTCAAAACCACCTCTATCAGATAGCAAAGACTTTAGTTTTGATCACGCTGAAATTGTCTATTTATGGTTAATGAGTGCGGTACAGATTTTCAAAAAGTAAAGATTTATTTAGATTTGAATTATTCAAATATTACACTCAAATAATAAGATTATCCAAACATATGTGCAATTTAAATACACAAATCAAATTTTAATTTAGCTTGGAATTATATAAATATTACACTCAAATAATAAGATTATCGAAACAGATATTCAATTTAAATACATAAATCAAAATTTACCTTTAGATTCTTACGTTTATTTTAAATATAATATTCTAAATTTTACAATTTGATTCAAAGAGACAAATAATTTTATAATGTTCTGAAACTGTCTTTCTTAACGTATATAATTTTTCTTTCGGTGTTTTGGGGGAAAACGTTTTCCCTAGGCTATATATATGATGAGATATATATATATATATAGTTATATCATGATGATATCGATAAGTATCCTGCATGAATGATGATGATGAGGATGATGATTATGATCATGGTTCTGCATGAATATTGATTACGTGTTGGAGTTTCTGATGTATTTGTTCTTATCCGCAAAATACAAGAGAGTAAGAGAGATAGTCCCATAGTTCTATGCTTTCCGTTTCACTTTCAAGACCTTTTCAAATATTTGTCCTTTTCCCCCGACGATTGAGCGCGCGCGCACACACACACACATATATATATATGTATATACATACACACACACACTATTATAAATATCATCAAAAGGGCATTCTCGTAAATATATGATATAAAACTAGAAAGGTTCTAAAATGACCTTGACAAAGCAATCAGTAAGAATCTTTTTTAACCACAGACATTTTGACAAACATTGACGGAAAATTATTGAAAACAAACAGCTCATAGCTGTCTACTGGCATTGCGTGCTAATTTACTGTCGATTGGTAGAAGTCTTTGGTGTGATTTCTTTATGGAAGTCAAAATTAGCCGTTTTCCCAGCTGAGCTGTTACATTCTTCAATTGGACCGACTAGAAATAGGCCAAAAATATTTCAGCAAAAGAGCATTACATATGGGGTTAGTTTTAGACTTGGTTAGGGTTTTACAAATAATAATTATTAAAAAAAAAAAAAAAAAAAAACAGGAGACAAACTGGGGTGCTTCGACTGTTGCTAATGTTTGTTTATCTGATCATGATGCAGTGAAATTAATAAATGATGTTACGCCAAAAGCATTAATGTGAAAGCATGTTCTGTTTTTCAATAAAAGATCGGAGGGCTTAAATGCAAAGAAATAAAGATAACGAGACGCCAATCTAATTTTGTAGTAAAAGTTGGTCTTATTTCTTCTTTCCCAAGAGAAAATATTCTCAAAAACTTTTTCAAACATGTACTAGCAAGAAATGTACTTTTGGATACTCTCCAGGGATATTGTCGAACTAAAGCAAATGGTAGCTTTAATGTTTTTCAAACTTCACCTGAGGAATTAAAGAAACTTTTTCAATATTTTCATGCATGTCGAACTAGGAATGGCGTTTATCTTTTATCTTTTTTTTTTTTTTTTTTTTTCTGACTTCTCTCTCTCTCTCTCTCTCTCTCTCTCTTATCTTTTCCATTTTCCTTTTTACTTTTATTGTTTAATTAGAATTCTGTCATTAATAACCATTAATTTATATGAGTTACCCTGTAGAAGATAAGATTTGAAGGTTACTACAATTCTCTATATATATATTCTCAAGAATCTCAGAATAATAGAACTTCGTAATTGTTAATCATTCTTTCTTTTATTTAGGTTGAGATTCCGTTTCGTATCCTTCTGGCTAGTTTCTCTTCCCTGTACACATGCATGTATCACTTTTTTTTTTTTTTTTTTTCAAACGTAAAATAATACTAGTTGTCCACATATATATATATATATATATCTTCCCCTCTAAGTGCTTATAAAAAAAAAGCATATATATATTTTATACAAGATAATGATACAGACATCAATTCTAAGGGTTCGTTTGGTATTTCGATTGAGTTTGAAATGAGATTAAATTTTTAAGTTTGAGTTTGTTGATTTTTTAAAAATTAGTTATAAATTTTGTTGACTTTTCAGAAAAAGACAAAAATTAAGATGAAAAAGTACAATTTAATTGAAGTTAAATTTTGTTACCAAATATAGACTAATTCTTTATTTAAAAAAAATATAATTCTAATTTTTTAATACTAATATACGTAGTCAATTTTTTATTAATAAATATAATCATTTTAATCGATGTGACATTTTTAAAGAGTTACTGATTAAAAAAATGGTAACTCAATATGTCACGTAAATTGATATTAAAAACTTAAGATTAAAATTTGTATTCTTACTAGCATTATTCTCTTCTATATGAACATGGTTATAGAAATAATTAATAGATCTGATTAAATTGATATCTCTTTAATATTTTATGATTTAACTGTTTATGTGTATTAAAATGAACAAAACAAAAGTAATACAATAAAATAAAATAAAATGATAAATGCGCATGCAGACGTCAAAAATAAAGTAATTACGAAACGTCGACGTCAAAAGAAAGACAAAATGTAACTAACAAACCAATAATTGTTGATAGTCACAAACAATAGTTTATCAATTATGTTCAATCTAATTATAACAACCCATTCAATTAAAAGGAAAGACAAAAAGAAGAGAGAAAATGTAGGGGAGAGAGAGAAACTAGGCGGAAAAAAATTGGTTTTGCTTGTTGTTTGGTAGTTGGTACATAGAGAATGGAAAGAAAATATGTGATTAATGATTAGTACATGCGTAATGTGATTTTTTTTTTCAATGACAAATATGTATAAATGTATGTCACTATTATAAGCTTCAGTTTCAAGTTTTGCATGACCTCCAATTCATGGATGGATCAGGGATATTTCAATTATGATCTCTTAAAGTTTTAATTGATAATAAAACAGGTAAATTACTCGTTTAATTTCTAAACTTTTATATTTATGGAATTTTGATACATGTTCTTTTTGTTTGTAGCTTGAAAGACCTTCCCATTAATTTCATATCTAATCCGTCAATAATTTAATTAAAAAGTGAAATTAATTAATGAATTTTATTCAAAATTTAACGAAAAATACTGCTGTAAAATCATTTTTTTAATACACTTTAAGATCGCTACAATTACCAAAATATATATATATATATATGAAAATTACACAAACTTATGTATCCATCATAACTCTACTTCTATAGGCCTCTCAGGCCATCAAAAGACTAATATATATATATATATATAGGGGACCGTACGCAACCAAAGAAATATCACAATACACTGAAAGATATGGACACAAACCAAAATAGTTATCCACCAATCATGCATAAATATACATACATATATTTACAAATATAAAACGACGTGCATTTTTCTGTGCATGAACATTGAGATTTCTTTTCATGATTTCAAATGGGGGTTGAATATGATTCATGGCTAGACAACTGAAAGGTCATATCAGAGAATAATAATGAAGAACCTCAAGAGGATATGGGTCATGGGCAAAGGGGCATAGGGCACGTCTCAATGAGAGAGAGAGAGAGAGAGATCAGGGAGAGAGAGAGAGAGAGAGAGGAGACATGGTGCATATTCTTGGGGATTTGGCCGAGCCAGGGCCGCACCCTGGTGTCGGTCTCGTAGCAAACAGCAAAAATACACTCCAAAACCCTTCTAAACGACAAACGACCCGAAATGACAGCTCCTAAAATACGTCTCCCCCACTAGTCCACTTCATATTACTATAGTCCAAGAAAATTTATAACAAAAAATAAAAATTAAAAAAAAAAAACCTTCTCTGATCTCTATCTCTCCCCTCTCTCTCTCTCTCTCTCTCTCTTTCTCTCTATGCACAACAAGTACAGTACTATCACCAAATCCCAGCCCTATCTCTGCCCTTTGTCTCCCTCCTCTGCCAAAGCCCCCAGCACTCAAAGCTGTATCCCATCTATGCAAATGGCAGATCATGGGAATATGGCTTAGCTAGCTTGATCACTTTGAACGTTGAATAAAATTGGGAAACTCAAGGAAATTAAATATTATACACAAAACAAAAAAATATACATATCTACATCATGGATAATCCAGAGTGAAAACTTCAATTGTTGAATTAATTTTTTAACAATATATATTTATGAATGATAATTTTTTTTTTACTTTTGCTTTTTGTAACACGCATTATAAATTTTTAATATAACTTGCAACTCAGTTGATAAAGTTAATTTAGCATGTGTTTGGTTCATCCGGGTTGAAAATTTTGAATTTGAGTTATTGGAATTGAATTGAGTTTTGAAATTATGTGTTTGATCGATTAAAGTTAAAAAGTATTAAAAAAATCATCTTATTTAGACTATGTAAAATCATAAAACTTTTAGAGTTTGAGGGTGAGTTTGGTTCACCCACTCAAACTCAAAATTTTCAACTAAATTTTTATCTTTTCTGAAAAAGTCAACAAAAATTACTATTCAAACTTAAAAATTTTAACTCAACTAAAACACCAAACACCCCCTGAGTTTTTAACCTATAGTTAGAATTGTGAATAGTTAAACTGAGTTGACTTTTCAAAAAAAGACAAAAATCAATTAGAAATTTTCAACTCCAACGATTCCATGGAACGCAATCTTAATTACTAAAACTATGTTCTATTGTACGTAGTGAAAAATTAAAGACAATCCGTTCCACAAAAACTCCCAATAGTTTTAATACGCTTAAATGTACAAGGGAGTTAATACAAAAGATATGCTTGTTCATAATCAGAACAACATTAGGAGACACAAGAATTATCATTCACGAAGTGACAAGCCGTTAACTTTTTGGTCTACAATATGAGATTAATTAGCTAGCTAGCTCTAATATTGTCTTAATTTATGTTATATTATGTTATTTGTTCTTCGTTTAACAGGTCATCTTAGGTCATTTGCATGTCACCGACCACTAAAAACATGCAAGAGGGGAACAAGGGTCTGTATTAAGGTCGGGTTCATTACGTCGTAAAGTATTACAATATATTATATTATATTTGCAATTTTATATAATTGTCGGACCAGAAAATTTCAGTCTTTGCCGGAGAGGGGGTCAATTTATTTTTAGGTCTCGATGCCAAAAACCGACGTCCATAAGTCTGTCCAAGTGATGGTCACCTTTGCCCTTTTCTTTTAATTTTAAATTCAAGCACAAAGCACATTGCATATTTTATATAATTCAAAACATACAAATTGTGTGAAAAAGGCAATGTGAACTAATCCCAAATCTTTTTTTAATTATTATTTTATTTATTTGTTTCTTGTAGCTCCCTACCCATATCATTTTTCGAGCCACTCAGTGATACCCTAATGATCGAGTCAACTTTGTCAAACCCTTGCTTATACTCTTCCAACTGTCTTAATTAGTTTTTAATCAAACCCCATTAACAACTTTGCTATTTCGTTGCTCGCCCCAACAATGCAAGACAATTTGGCTACATTATTGTCAACATGTTTTTCTAGTCATTTATTATTAATTTTGTTTAAAAAAATATATATAATCGCAACTTTTTATTTATATTAGTTTACGTAGCGTTGAGTTATATTTTTACTTATTTGGATCTTTTTTTAAATTAGCATAACAATTTTTAGAATACCTAACTATTAGTTAAAAAATGACAATTCACGTATCAGGTAAACTTGTATTAAAATTACAAGTACCTAGCATATTTCTTCATAAAAGACGTTGAAAACCAGGTTATTATATTAAATCAGTTTATGTGGCACTAATCATGAGTTGCAATTTTAAATTGGCATGGTAATGTTTAAAGCAAAGCACCTTTAACCAGAGTAAAAGAAAAAAAAATGACAACTCGTGTATCATATTAACTAGTATTAAAGAATTGAGATTAAAATTACATGTTGTTAGCATTTTTCTTCATAAAGAGGCTCAAAACCATATTATTAGATAAATGGCTAGCTCTTCGATGGTTTTGCTCCAATTTTCCCCATGTGGTTTCCTAGAAGAGACATAACCAAATATGTGTATGTGGACTCATTGTTTCTCATCGGCCCTACAATCTTGGTTGTGCTTAAGAATATATATTAGTTATAATGATTGTTTATACATGATTATTTGAGGGTTAAAAAGACACTACGGAGCCTAAGCTTGGATTTGTAAGGCAAAGGGAACAAGATCCCTGACACAATCACTCCGAGGAAATTGTCTTGGCATTTTTCCCTTCTTTCTCTATTTATTTTATTGTCTAGGTAAAGTATATAAACATGATACGTGTCGAGGACCCATGTTCTTCTTTTTGGCCGGGACAATATTTTAAGCCTTTTTTTTTTTGTTTTTTTGTTAAGTATATTTTAAGCGAAAATTGCTTAATGTTGGAAGTGGTTTCTGTAGTATGCGCATGGGATTTCTATACAAACAACGTTGTGGTCCTCCTCCCCTTGCAAAGGGCTTAGTTTAGCATTGATTGGCTACTTAAGAACCTATTGTATTGGAATAAACATCGGATTTTTTTGATCCATCATCGACCTAATCAATATTTAAGAGATTATTCTAAAAGTAATAAAACGAGCATAAATTAAAAATGCAAACAAAAGCCATAAACCTCGCGAGAATCATGTGTCGAAATATAATTATTGAGTCCATCATCTCCTCTTTGGTCATCGCAACAACTTTTCAGATCGGATCAAGTTTTTATTCGTGTTCATTGACTAATAAATTTTGGAGATTCAGAATAATATCCATGATAGAAAGCACCATTCCTCTTGTAGGATTAATCTTATCGAATGCTAATAATTAAATCAATATCTCTCTTTATTCCAAATCCAATGTAAAGTTTAACGATCATCGTCATCTCTAGACCGAATAATATTTGGTTGCAAAGTGAAGGGTGGATTCTTCGGATCACGTTATTCACGTAAAGGGATTAATTATAAGAACAAGAGAATCTCATAATGCATAGCTTATCTATGTCATTGTTGATTTATTCTAATCCCGATTTTATTTTACTCTTTTTTTTTTTCCAAGCATATACATGTAATATGCTTATTTACTTTAACTATACTCAATCATTTGAAAGAAATGCTTTTTTTTTAATAACAAAAGCAATGGAAATGTTCTGAGTTCTCTTATACATAAAATATATATTAGTAATTAATTACCATATATTGTCATGGTGAAATTAGTATTATTTATTGATCAATCACTCTTTATAACATATAAAGTTGTAACATACGACAATGCCATTGCCATCGTCGTCGTTATAACATATTAGTGTCTTCATCGTTATCATCATTATTTCATAATTAAATTAATTCTTAGTTCTAATTTTGTCATTTTCATCACTTTTTGATCTTATAATTAATTTGTTTTCTTTAATTTTGAACAATTAGTCCTTTCTGCGACTACAGCATTTGAGCAACAAATATTGCCCCAGAAACGAACTTGTTTTCAGAATAGAAAATTGCTCAATAAGACAATATGTCAAATTATTTAACAATTAGGTACTTTCCGCGTGTGCGTGTTCTAACTGCTAAGTCCTTTCATCACGGACCTATAGCTAGTTTTATTATGAATTATAATTTAACTATACGATAAAAATGAATAAATTAATGTGTATATATATTATAGCTGAATATTTAAATAGCAAATGGGAAGAGTACAAGACATAAAATCACATCAGTACAATATATATATATATATGTATTAAATTGACTAGATATATAATTAATAAAGTGGAATTTTTAGTGGAATTTTTAAAGACAACAATATTTGTTATGGGCTTCCAGTACAATTGTGGATTCTCTATACCTTAATTTATAGGCGACGAAGAGAATATAGATTTTTTGTTCCGAAAAGTCAAGCACATCTTGAAAATTAATCAATTGAAAAAAAAAAAAAAAAAAAAGAGAGGGGGGGTAAAAAATTTAAATTAAATAAGCAAAGCACTAAGTAGCAGGCATTTCGCTGCATTTTCACTTGGCTTTTTATAATGTCGAGCTTGTAGGGACATAATTAATTAATTCAAAAAAAAAAAAAAAAGAGGCAAGAACTCTCATTCATGCATTTTCCTCATAATTAACATCAGCCATCAAGATGACGATACTTGTTCGATGATCAATTGAAGAAATTGATCGACAAAACGAAAATTTCTTGGAATTTTCCTTTGTTATTGGCCCTTTCTTTATCTTTGACCAAGAATTTAACCTTTGGTGGAAGCAAATATTCTCCAACGTGCATCGAAAATTTCCTATCATTGGTTGGTCACCAATAATAGAGGAGAAAAGTATTTCATTGATAAGCAAGTTAGTTGTTTTTATGTCTACTTCAATTGGAGCATTCAACGTACATAATTAAAAAAGAACAAAATACTCTCTCTCAAGCTTTCATTCGAGTATATATAATTGTGCTTTTTGTTTATACATCAATTAAGACTCTTCATATGTATCGTTCTTATATATCCACATCACATCCCAATCCAATTGGAAGACTAATTTCTCATAATTAGTCTTAAGATATGCTATATATTGGACACTAATTGTATGGTTTTTAATTGGACAAGGATCAAAATCACGTCAATGGTTATAAACTAAAACAAACTACACGTTAGACAAAAACCATAGATATTTTTTACTTGAAAAAAAAAAAAAAAAAAAAAAAGATATTTCAACGAGACCAATCTAATGTAGGACCCCATGTATCATTTTCCGTACATTTAATCTATTTCTAGTATAGACAAACAATGGCATTGTATTTTTAAGATTCTCTCTCTTCACCTATACATAATATATATATATATATATATGTTTAATTGTCTAATGCTTGTCTTATAAAAATTAAAATATAGGTCTCCACCAAATTCCAAACTTGGTGAACCTCCAAGTGATCTACTTTGTCATTTGCCTTTCATTTTCCACATATGCTTCCTCTTTTTAAATTAAAATAAAAAAAGGGTCAGTACTCAATAATTTTGAGTCGTTGTCAGAAAGTTAATTCTTAATTTAGAGGGGGGGGGGGGAAAAAAAAGGAATAAGAAGAAAAACTAGACGGTTCTTATGCCCCATAATTGTGCTCTATTAATGTAGCTCCTCATACTAAGTTTAATTTGTGTTAAAAAAAATAAGAAGAAAATGATTGAATAATTAATAGAGTTACTTGAAAACAAAATTAATGGTGTCGTGTCCGCTTCTTAATGCCCAATCATTATCAAAACCGTTTTCTGCCTGCATTTAACACACTCATTGGCTTTCACTACTAATAATCACAAGGAAAGTGGCCATTAAAATTGCATGCTTAATTTAGCATTTGAACACCATTATGTGCGTCCAATGAAAACCCCCCCTATTTAAAAACTCCTCCTTATTTCAATGAAAAAATTATTATAATATTTATTTTCCAATAAAAAAAAAAAGAGAAATATTAGAATAATAATATTTCAAACTTTTTTTTTGGTTTTTTTTTTTGTTCTTTGCTAAAATATTAAAAATGGAAATCTTCCTATTGAAAAACTTCAAATTAATATTTCTTTCAACCAAAAAAAAATTCAAATTAATATTTCAAATTTATTTTTTATTTTGGCTAAAATACTAAAAACAATTAAAAAAAAACTTTAAAAACCCCTCTTGTATTTTTCAGAATATTGCAAATATACCCCTACGTGTAGACTGCCAATCAAGTAGTTGTAGGACTGCGGTGTGGTACATCTATAGCATAGGGCTCTAGCACAAAATCTCAGCCGCTAATGATATGATTGTGCCCATCACAGCCGTCGACTCAGATTGCGATTGGAGGATAAAATATAATCATCATTGGAAAAGCCCACTCTATCAATATCAGGTTTTTGCGAAAAGGAAAATCACTTTTGCAGGGATCAATCAACGGCGAAAAATCCAGGGAGTTTGTCTCTCTTAACGGACGGTTCTCGTTGTGCCACGTCCCCACTCTCCCTCTTCCGTTTGGGGGGGGGGGGAGAGAGGAAAATTTCATGCATCCCACATATACACACACATGATATATATGTATATTATTATATATACACATGACATGAACGCGATAGATACAACCATAGCGCACAAAGCATGACATGGGTCATGAGTGATAAAACGGATTAAAATTTAAATCCATCGTGGAAATTCTCCATTTACATATGATGATCATGATGATCAACATGGTATGTATGTATGTATGGATGTGATGTGTAAAGAGAGAGAGTGAGAAAAATAAAGGTAATGATTACAAATGGGGTATGATGCAAACGCAACTTCAGAGGAAAAAAAAAAGAGAAAAAAAATAGTAATTAAAATTCGTTTACATTAAAAAAAAAAAACCATATAAAGAGAGAATAGCAACGACACTAACAAGACTGCGCAGCCATAGCCGCCATTTCCTCTTGTACGCCTTTTCGCTATGATCAAAATTTTTTTTTTATCCTTTTTCTTTTATTAATATTGATTTTTTTATTTTACTTTTATTTCATTCCATATATTTCCCTATGATTATATATATAGTAGCGGTATTATTTACTAGCAGTACTACTAGTTCTTAGGATAGAGAGAGAGAGGAAAAAAAAAAAATAGTGTAGACAGACGGAAAGAAAAGAAGAGATAAAGACACCAAAGAAAAGCATTAAATTTTGAAAAGAAAAAAAAAAAGGAGAGAGAATTTGATAACAAATTATTTTTTATTTTAAGAAAAGAAGGAGGTGGGTGATTCTAGAGAGAGAAAAACAAAATAAAAACAAAAAACAAGTGTATAAAGGCATTATAAGAGCACTCGCGCGACTCTCAATTGATGAACGACTCACCACCTAAAGAAGAGAGAGTTCGAAGAAACTTAACGGCCTCTCAAAAAAATAAAAAATAAAAAATTGCCCTTTTTCTGTGCCTGGTCTATAGGACTTGTGAATCATCTTCAAATTGAGCTTCTTCTTATAAATTTTTTTTTATCTCCAACTTCGAAGCCTGCAACTAAAACTCTTCTTTTGCTTCAAACACACGTTATTTGCTCTTCTGATCAGCCCACCTCTTCTGTCCTAATCATTTCCCCCTCCTATAAAAGCTACCTCTCACTTCCCTTCCTTTTCGGCACAAACACAAAGCACATATTCAAACATATACAACAAATACAAACTTGTGTGTGGTGTGGTGTTTTGTGTTTTGTGTTATTATTTTTGTTTTTAATTTTGGTTCACAACAGTAGTAGTTCCTTTTGTGTGTCTCTGATTATTAAAAGTCAAGCGAAGGGAAAAAAAAAAAAAAAAGAGAGAGAGAGAGAGAGTCATGGTTGGAGTAGCAATTGGAGAAGAAGAAGAGAAAGTAGTAATAGTGATAAGAGAATACGACCCAAAAACAGACATATTGGGCGTTGAAGACGTTGAGAGAAGATGTGAGGTCGGCCCCAGTGGAAAGCTCTCTTTGTTCACCGACCTTTTGGGTGACCCTATCTGCAGAGTCCGAAACTCTCCTGCTTTCCTCATGCTGGTAAAATATATAATTTAAAATATATATACACACACACTATTCCATTCAAACTTCCCTTTATTTCTATAACAAAATAAAAAAATAAAATAAAAGAAGAAGAAGAAGAAGAATATTGTTTACCAATCATAACGTGGGTAATTTAGTCGTTACATGTTTAGTTGGTCTACTTTTCATTGCAAATAACCCCCACTAACTTTCTCCCTACAATCATGTGCATTTTTATTTTTATTTTTCCTGTTACAGGTTGCTGAGATGGCCGGTGGTGGTGGTGAAGAGAGAGAGATAGTGGGCATGATCAGAGGCTGCATCAAAACCGTTACATGTGGAAAAAAGCTCTCCAGAAACGCCAAAAACAATCACAACAATAATGAAACTAATTCCACTCTTTCCAAACCCCTCCCCGTCTATACCAAACTCGCTTACATCCTTGGCCTCCGCGTCTCCCCATCTCATAGGTATTTTTGTGTTTACATATATATATATATATATATATATGTATGTTCTTGGGATTCAATACTAAATAAACAAATGTCGTTTTTTGATTTGTTGTAGGAGGATGGGAATAGGTCTAAAGCTGGTGAGGGGAATAGAGGAGTGGTTTAGAGAAAATGGGGCTGAATATTCATACTTAGCAACAGAAAACGACAACCAAGCTTCGATAAACCTCTTCACCCACAAATGCGGCTACTCCAAGTTCCGTACGCCTTCCATACTCGTCAACCCCGTGTTCGCTCACCGAGTCAAGGTCTCGCCCCGAGTCACCGTCATCCAACTCGGCCCCCGCGACGCCGAGTCGATATACCGGGCCCGCTTCTCCACCACCGAGTTCTTCCCCCGAGACATCGACTCGGTGCTCAGCAACAAGCTCACGCTGGGGACTTTCCTCGCGGTGCCGCGTGGCAGCTACAAGGCCGAGTCGTGGAGCGGGTCGGAGCGGTTCCTCGCTGACCCGCCCGAGTCGTGGGCGATCCTGAGCGTGTGGAACACGAAGGAGCTGTTCACGCTGGAGGTGAAGGGCGCGTCACGCGTGAGGAGGACGCTGGCGAGGACGACGCGCGTGATCGACAGGGCGTTGCCGTGGCTGAGGGTGCCGTCGGTGCCGGAGGTGTTCAAGCCGTTTGGGCTGCACTTCATGTACGGGCTGGGAGGGGAAGGCCCACGCGCGGGGAGGATGGTGACGGCGCTTTGCGGACACGCGCACAACCTGGCGAAGGAGAGAGGATGTGGGGTGGTGGCGACGGAGGTGTCAAGCAGAGAGCCGCTCAGGTTAGCGATTCCGCACTGGAAGAGACTATCGTGCGCCGAGGACCTATGGTGCATCAAGAGGTTGGGGGAGGACTACAGTGACGGCTCTGTCGGTGACTGGACTAAATCACCCCCTGGCTTGTCCATTTTTGTTGACCCCAGAGAGTTCTAAATTTCGTAAAGAATCCAAACTGGCTTGAAAGCAGCACGAGCTAGGGGAAAAAAAAAAAAAAAAGATTGCCCACCTTTTTTTTTTCTTTTTAGATTTTGGATTAGATTTTTATGGTTTTGTAATTTTTTTTTATAATATTATATTCTCGTAGGATAAGCGATTTTGATGGGAGGTGGGGAAAAAAGAGGGGGTGTTCCACTTTGCGCAAAGATATGGGTCTTTTGTTGTAAAAGGGAATATATATATATATATATATATATATATATAACAACCTTTTGTTTTTGCTTCCATGTTATATTGTACTCTCTCCTCCTTGTAAATGAATGTGTCTCTTTTCTGGATCCTCTCCAAGCCAAACGCAGCCTTAATTTTGATGTGGGGTTGTGTTTATCATCTTTTTTTTTTTTTACCCTTTTTAATGGGGATTGCTTTTTTCAATATATATATAAATTTATGTATCTATATATCTAAAGTCGTCGTCTGCTCAGCAAGTGTTCTCCAAATGCGATTGGGAAAGGCTGCAATATTATTTTTTCTTCTGTTATGTTTTTTTTTATTTTATGAGAATATACCAGTGGAAGTGCAAATGTGTGCCAAGTTAGAAAAAGTTTTTCAGTGAACTTTTTGGAACCATATCATTTGTCCTGGATTATATGCTTGTTGTGGAGAAGGCCCCCCCTTTATGTCATTCACTTTTTGGTTAATTAGGTTCGTAGTATCTTTCTAATTAAGGCCGAGTGGCCCTAGTGGACGTATCTTGGTTTTTTTTTTCTTTTTTCTTTTTTTGATGGAACAGGAGTCGTGGACCATTACCCGTCCATGTTGAGGGCAATTTTGACTTTCTAACCATTCAGTATATATACACACACACACACACAAACAGTATATCTATATGACATGATATCACATAATGGGGGGTTTGTTTTTCTTTTTTTTGGATAAACATTTGGTTTTTTTTTTTTTTTTCTCCCCTTCCATATGATATGATGATGATGATGAAATATATAGGAGATTTGGCTTTTAGCTGCTGTGTATGTTTTTGCATCAAATTTTGGTAGTGGAAAGATAACAAGATAACG
This sequence comes from Ficus erecta, assembly GCA_008635985.1. Lineage (NCBI taxonomy): Eukaryota > Viridiplantae > Streptophyta > Magnoliopsida > Rosales > Moraceae > Ficus > Ficus erecta. Next base: position 732,540 of record BKCH01000005.1, read on the forward strand.
AGAGACAGAAAAAGAGGGGGAAAAAAAAAGAGTAAAGAGAGGCAGATACGAGTAGGGTATTAAGGTATTTTGATCCTCGTCTCTACCTTATTTATACGCCTTTCGCTTTCTCCTTGACCATGACGTTTTCACATAATTTGTGTAGATCCCCACCACCACAATATTTCCACACCCCCCCTTCAATTTCTCATAGTACTTCCTATCCCTTGTATAACCAGAGAGCTATCTATTCATCGTATTTAAAAATTAAAAAAAAAAAATTTATTCTAGTGTGAAAAGAAGAGTACAAAAATATCCAATAGGAGTGAGTATAATTGACATTTGTCCCTTTCGGTATAATAATGTGAGAATTTTATTGTACCACATGAAAAAATATCATTGTCAGCTTTACTTTTTTTTGATGTGATTTAATCAGATTTAATGTTTAAGAGATACGTTTGATTCGTAATATGAAAAAGTTTTATTTTTTGATGTGATTTAATCAGATTTAATGTTTAAGATATACGTTCGATTCGTAATATGAGGTCAAGGTCTGGCATGCAATAAATGCCTTACAGATAAGGCAAAAGATTAGAAGAGATTGTATTGGGTGTATGGGGTCTTTCACGGGGTTTGTACACTAACAAAAAGATCATATGAATCATGAGTAGTGGAGAAGTGGGAAATATGGTTGAAACTACAAATTAATGTGAATGCTTATTGTACAAAAAGCCACACCCAGCATTATCTAAACTCTACTTACTGCTGCTTTTACTTTGCCATTTGGCGTGATTATTAGTCTGCCTCTATGAGGGGTCTTTTTCACAAAAAACTTAAATATTGGGATCAGATATTGAAAAGAGAAAAAAATAATTCAAGTATAACTCCTATGTTTTTGGTCTTATTCCAACACCTGTTAAAAGTACTTTTATGATAACAAAAACACGAGGATTTTTTATTTTTTAATTTTTAATTTTTGTTTTTATTTTTTGGTTGAGGTCATGTTTTGCGAGTGTCTGTTTTGTAACAATCTAGCCAGACCATAATTTCATGTTATTCCTCTTTTTTTTTTTTTTTTTTTTTTTTCCCCCTTCAAAAGTTTCATGTCGTTCTTGTTTTCAGTGATATCTTACCCTTATTTGATTGGTTATGTTTATTTTGTACGAAATATTTATTAAAAAAAAAAAAGGAGTACTATTTTTTTTTTTTTGGCTAGAAAAAGAGTACTGCTTTTCATGAATGAAACTTGTACGTACGTTCCTCTGGAGACTTGGCTTAATAACATTAGAACATGTGGAATATAATAGGACAGAACAAAGATATTTTTAGCAGAAAATCAAGTCACATGAGAGAATCATGTGTAACCTTGAGCATTTTTTTTATTTTATTTTTTAGCTTCAAATTTGTTTGCATAAATCATGTTCTACTGTCAAATTTGATCATTCTATCTCTAATCACACTATAAGCTGAACTCTTGGATGTATAGCTACATTTTTTGGAAGCATCAAAACTTATTTGATTCGTGATTATGCACATAATCTAACGATAATTTCACATTTGATTCCATCATTAGATGTAATAGAATTCGAATCCAGTTAACCTAAAAAAAAAACAAAAATAAAAAAACTCTTTTCTAAGTGTTCGTTTGGAAACCAAGTTTAAACTTGGTTTTTCAAGTTCAAGTTTTGTCTTTTACCTCAAAAGTCTTTGTCTTTTTTCTAAAAAGTTTTTTGTCTTTTCTGAAAAGTCAACAAAATTTACTATTTAAACTTCAAAAACTCAACTCAAACTCATTTACCAAACGAACCCGAAGGGCATATGTAAGCAGCCAATTGCAAAGACAAAAAAGACATAAAACATGAGTCATGCGAGAATAATTGCCAAATTGACTAACCCCCCTAAAACACCAAGTCTTTACACGATGTAGATAATCATTCAATGAATTAAGGGTTTCTCATCCTGAAAATCCTGAGAAAAGGTTTCCATCAACCAAGACAAAAGGGAAAAAAAAAAAAAAAAAAAAAAGAAGATCATAATTGCAAGTTTATTGGGTAATATCATCCCTTTTGTTCTCCTCCATGATCCATTTGGGCAATGAAAAATAAACAACCACAAAGGCATAAACAAATACTTTAATTTAATTTACTTGTCAACAAGACTGATTATTCTAAAGTTAAAAAACATGAAAAGTTTCAATTAGGCAAAGTTGGTGAAAAAGTTGACATCTTTAGGTAACTTTTGACCCCGGGTTTTCTTTGTTGGTCCATGCTAAACTAACCTAATTAAGTGATAACAAATAATTAAATATAGTGTGGAAGCTCACTCTCCTAAGTCCAAACTTTAACTTAACTAAGAGAAAAAAAAAAAAAAAAAAAAGGTGTTCCCAAAAGAAAAAGGCTTACCTATCAAAAAGGCCGAGGGAGACAATGAAAAGGGTAATTTACTTTTGTTCATCCCATTTTTTGGTTGAGACTTTCAAAAAGTACTTTGGTCGATTAGGTTTTGAATTTTTTATTTAAATTTTTTTTTTATTAGGAATTGGTAGTGTTAGAAACTTACATAGTGGATGATATATAAATGGTGTTAGTCAAATTTGGTCGGCAGTTTGTTTTCCTTATCTTTTGCCTTGGTTTTCTTCTTTGGCGAGTCAATGACCGAACGGCAAAAGCTATTTATTAGTGCTTGGAAACGCCTCCTTTTGGACTCAAAAAGAATGACCTAACGGCTTGCTTTCTTGTATTTTTTTTTTTTAATTTGTTTAAAATTTTGTGGTGGGGGTGAAAAATATAGTACTTGTTCGTTACAAATTTAAATCATCGAACCATATCATAATCATATTGGAATAGAAAAATATGATAATATAGTAAAATTTGATGAAAATCTAACAATTTAAATTTATATCTTACTAATTGACAATGACGGAGCCACAGAGGTGTGCTTGAATGAGTGAGGGCTGGTCATCTCATTGATTTTTGTTTTTCTTTTAAAATAGTTATAAATTTTAATGATTTTTCTATTTTATCCAAACTCAAAATCAATTATTTCATGTCAGCCTTCACTAAAAACTTTACTATTTATCTTAAAAACTCATTAGTTATATAGAAAATGACAAATAACTCTAAAATATTTTAATTTGTACTCTATTGAACTAGAAAGTTAGTTCCGCCATTATTGATAAAGGTAATCTTTTAGATTTTTTTTTTTTTGGAGCTTTATAGATATTGGAATTAATAAGGGAAGTGATGGTAGGTGTATGCTTGATGTGAGTGTGGACTAAATAAAAAAATCCAAAGTAACAGCTTTGATGTGTTAGATATTAAAGCATCTTCTTTTTTAGGTGGTCCACTCTGTTTAAAAGGATTGATCCCCCTTTTTTTTCTTTCTTTTTTTTTTTTTTTTTTGGTCTTTCGAATAATCCCCATGGAAATTGTTTAGGAAAAAAATCAGAAAATTTAGAAAAGAAACCTGCATTGACTTATATATAGACCATATATATTGCCTTTCTTTTCCCCTAATGATGTGATTTATTGGATTTGTTTAAGTTCAAAACACGGTTAGAATGAAAACTTGTTTGGTGGGGTAATTAAACTTTGAATCAAACTTTTGGACAAAGACTCTACGAGAGAGTGTGTATGGCTTCCATTAAAAAATATAAAGTCAAGGTCAATTCAGAGTTCAGGTTTTATTTTTTTATTTTTTTATTTTTATTTTTTTTAGGCAACATGTCTTATCCAGGAAGAATAATATATAAGGCATCATCAAGAATTCATTTTTTGTTCATTTTTAGAGCTGATAATACTACTACTCCCGGGGAATATATGATAGAACAGATATATTGGAGTTTTTCATCCTTTTGGGACCGTTGGTTTTTTTTTTTTGGGGCTCTTAGTAATAGCCTAAACAGTAATTTCATGACTCCATTTTTTTTTTTCAGAGTCCCAAGATTATATAACTATACTAATGACCTTTTTTTACAAGGGGAAAAAAAAATCTTCAGACATATAGCAAAATCTAACAAGTGGAATTAAAAAGTGGCAAAAGATTTACAACATTTTACAAGTAGCAAAAGTTTTATTTATTTATCATGGAATTATGTGGTATAAAACCCGGAAATCATTTTAATAATAAACTGTAAAATCATGCTATTTCTAAAGTATTTTAACAAATTGTTATATTTCAATTCCGTGTGTAGATATGTGTAATTTTCCAAATTTTTTAAAAAAACTAACAATTATGACCTCCCCCTGTGCTAATGAGGTTGTATGAAAATTAGGATTAAATTTTCTATAAAAGTGAAGCATTTGAAATTTTCAAGTCCAAAATTTTAAAAGTGCTGCTTCTAAATATTCCCCTTTTTTCCTTCAAGTTGGCTTAGGCTTTTCTATTGGATCGGGCTCAGATGAAATCCCCACTCGGTAAACGGCTCTTCCACTTAGATTGGTCCAATTTTGTTTTTGCACAATTTCTAAGAGGGATTACTCTTTTATGACCCACACCGGTCACTAACCAATCATCTGTGTTGCGAATGTAAAAATAATCTAATAGTTTAATAACAAAACAATCTAATATAATATTTTTTTGGTGACCGGAGTAAGAGACTGAATGACAATTTTCAATTAAAAATGAAAAGTAATCTATCATAATACTCTGATAATCGGAATACAAGATGGCCGACTATATTGTATAGAAAATGAAAAAAAAACAAATACACAAAACAAAACAAAAACTAATTTGGTAAATTAACATAAGTAATATATAAGAATGCTCTCTATTGAAATAGCCGACTGTTTGGCTTTGAAAATAAAAATAATTCAATAGAATATCAAAAGTAATCTATTAGAATAAGTTTGGTTTTGAAAATAAAAATAATTCAATAGAATATCAAAAGTAATCTATTAGAATAAGTGATCCGAGGCCGACATTGATGATCGGCGATGGCCATGTTGATGCTGTCGGTAAGGTATAAGAGCCCATCAAGTATCTAATTGAAGGGATTCGAAGCTTTTGAGATTGGAGTAATAACCCAAAGATTTTATTTTTATTTTTTGGGAGAATCTTGCAAGTTACCCGAATGCATAACTTTGAATCAAGTTAGTCGGATTGAGATTTGGCATATCATTCTGTAGTTCAAGAAACAACCAATTTTCACTCCCAAAAGAAAAAAAAAAAAAAGAAAAAAAAAGAAAAGGGAGAGAGAGAGGGAGAGGGAGAAGAAAAAAAAGAATCTAATCATCTATATTTTGTTCCAATTAAATAATAATAATTAAAAAAAAGAAATCAAACGTCTTCAAACCCACAATTAGCATCACTATAAGAATCTATTAGTACCATAGATGAAATGGAAGGACCTGATCCATATTTGAGTCCAAAATCACCAATACCCTGTCCAACTTGACAGGCATTAAAGAGGCATAATTGTAGCCTTAAGAGCGGATGATAAAATTCGCTCTTGGGATGTTGTTAGACAATAGAGCCTTGATAGGTCATTCTCTTGCCCCATGTCCTAATTAGTTGACGAAAAAGGATTTCTACTTTGAGACTTGACACTAGAAAAAACGTGTGGAAGTTTGGCATGCTTTTGCTCTTGCCATATGCCGCTTAGAAAAATCAGCTACCTAAAAATAAAAGCAGATACAATTACATTACTGAAGACGTCAAGGAAAGCCCCCTAACTTAAACGACCCTTTGGATGTCACCAAAAATCTCAGCTCATAGACACCCACAAAAAGAAAATTGGCATTCCCCTTTTTTTCGGTTATGGTACAGCAAAACTGGGTCATCATCAGAATCTCACTCCAAAAACTCTTACGTGAAAGACCAATTCCAACAGCTCTTACAGGAAATGCCGCTTCCCGGGCACTTTTGTTTACCTTCTCCGGCCACCAAAAATCAGCTAAAGAACTTGTCAGCACATCCTAGCATTCCTAACGTCAACTTGAATGAGATCACCTTGCAATCCTGCAATGCATCATTCTCTCCCCTTCTGCTAAGTCCCACCCTGTCACTACGACACCGAGTGCCTCCCACTTCTGGCCGAGGGAGTGGATTTTGTCTCCTCGGCGTTTGTAGAACCAGGGCTTTCCGATGTCTCAGAGCTGCTGTTCTCACCGCTCCTATCTTTGCTCGACCAGAGCTTCGACAAGATCCTTTTCGACATGATCAAGCCTTTCTTGTTGGCTGCAGCTCTCTCTGCGTTGCTTTTGGCCCCGTCAATTCCACTTCTGTTGTTGCCAACTCCAACATCACCGCCTCCTAACCTTAGAGTACCAAGCTCCCCTTTCAAAGCCTTGATATCCTCGGCCGTTGGCACGGAATCCCAGTCATCGTCCGTGTTGGTTGTGGTGGACCTTGAGCTGCCATGAGATCCACCGGGGAGTAGGGCCCGGATGGATCCTGGTAGGTCTGGTGTGCTGTTTCCAGCTGATGTTGTGGCCCTAATCTGCTCAAAGAAAAGGACTTGCACAACAACTCGCAAAGGTAGACGCTCGTTTTGTATGGCATGCATACAGGCCTCTGCGGATAATTTCCTGCAGTCCATCAATCTGCATATTCTCTTTCTTTCACTCTTGCTGATCCCAGGGTGTACCTGCAAGAAAGCACAATCAGATAATTGCAATTTAGTTTTTAAACTCAATAAATTAAACGAGTAATGTGAACTAAAAGGCACAGAGAAGCTTCAATGACCAAAACTAGATCGATTAGCAAATAGTTAAGCCAAGAATCACCATGAACTAACCTTGAGATACATGTCAATGGCACGGTAAATTCCATCATGAGATTGTCTGGAAAAGCCAGAAACCATTTCAGCAAGATTTACAAACTTTGACAGAGGTAAGCTAGGATCTCGTGCGATTTCAGCCAAGTAACCATCAATCAGTTTTGCTACTGCAGCCTTGGAAGCATCTGGTGCAAACCTGGGGCTTCTGATCTCCTGAAATTCATTTTCTATGAGAGAATCAGCTCGAGCGTTCTTTTCATGCGTCACGAAATCTTCAACCAGGCGTTGCACCATATCAACATCGTAAATGGTTGTTTCCTCGGCTGGGGCTCGAATTAAAAGATCCATCACTGTGGCCTCTTCAAGCTGCTGGCCTACTCTTCTCATCAGCTCATGTCTTTCCACTTCCCCGCATTCTAATGTCATAGATGCTTTTAATAACTTAAGCAAGAAACCACATGGAACACTGCCTTTCTCCGAAGGCAATAGCCGTACAATGGTCTCAACCACTGATCTATACTTTAACATATCACCTCCTTGAATCATGCCCTTGCTAAAACCCGGCAGCTTTCTGAGAGCATACGCATGCAAGGCTTCTCCAATTACATCTCCGGAAATTCTACCTTTTGCCTTGATCGTTGTTATGACTCGCTTGTACAAATCAAGTTGGAGCTCAGAAAGATCTTCTACCCACCAGTCCTTTGGAACTGTCGGTGATTTTCTCACGCCATTCCAGAGAGGATCGGTACCATTTTCAGATGGGAGCTTTTTTCTGTTATAGGTATAGGACCACTCCACCTTGGAAGTATCAATGGATGCCTTGGAAGCAATGGAGTCGAGGCAATAACTGACCACCTTAAGTTCCTCAGACCATGGAAAAAGAGATTTTGTTGTCTGAAGCACAATAATGGAGTCTTTCCAGCTCCTAAAGATGCTGGAGTTGAGGAATACGTCAATCTTGTAGATAAGATTTCCTTTCTCGACGGTTTCATACATCTCAAGGTACTCTGCTGCACATCGGGCTGCAACCACGTTATAGGCATTCAGCGTGACTGTCATACCATAACAGAACTTAGCACATATCTCAAAAGCAGCAGGACCACCGGGAATATCATGAATGTTAATTTCATCAGTGTTTTCTTCATTCGAGTTCGAGACCAGTTTCTGCAAGCGTGCACTCTTGGACAACAGGGGAAACTACATACATTACAGGATACAATGAGAAAACACGCATAGGTACCAAATAGTTGATCAATCAAAATTAGATGACAACAACATCCGAAGACCCTATAACCTTGTTCTATCAGACTACTTTCGCTTGTTAAGTTAGGCCATCAAGTGAAGTCACTGGCTGGCTTTACCTTGGCCAAAACAAACCTATAGTCCAGCGACATAAAGATACAAACATTTTGGCGCATGACATTTTATTTTATTCCCCCATTCTTTAAAACATTTGAGAGATCAAGATCATGACAGTTGATATCCCTTATCACCGACTTCAAAAGAGAACCCGAAAAAGAAAAGGGATACATCATTCTATTTCCCTCACTAAATGGGAGATTCACAATATTAGACTCTTCTCAAACCTCATTAAGCGACAATTTAATTTTTTGAAAAAAAGTTGTAGTTATAAAACATGAGGAGAAAAAATATTATTATTGACACGGTTACTTCAATGTGATAGACTAATTAGGCTACTTTTTAAATAGCTCTTCTTCCTCTAGACAAACTAGGGTTCATACCTTATGGAGATAGAACTTCACGCTTCCAACATTAACGACTATGTCCGCTGCCAACTCAGTTGCCACATACCTGGATATGTCAAGGCTAACCAAATATTATCCATCACTCGTGGAAATTTGAAAGAACAAGTTTTGGATGTAGTTCTCTGTTCACTTAATTCTAAGTCATTGGTAGGCGGATTTCAAGCCAAATTAACAGAATACTAAATCACACCATCTAGTTTAGGAACAATTTTCCAAATGAATTTAGGCAAGAGAGATTCAATATTCACTACAAACAAAACATTTACAAACGTGCCTTGCACTTTAGAGAAATAGTTGCATTTAAAAATTTTATAAAAAAAATCCCACAAGATTTTAAAAGGTCTAATTTAACCACTAAATATCTCCAATTTTTTAATTTGAAAAACAAAAGATTAACACAACAAGGGGAAATTTTTTTTTATCACAACCCAAAAAATAAAATACATTTTTCAGCAGATTAAAATTAAAAAAAGCCAAGAAGATCTCATACCTAATATTGTCCTCATCAGTCTGAAATGAATCAGGCTTAGATCCAAGTTTCATAAACTTCATGTTTGGCAGTGTCAAAGATCTGCTCTTCTGTTCTCCTCCACAAATCTCAATATCAAACTTCTAACAAAGCCCCCACTTGGAGACCCAAAATCACCCCCAACCAATACCCAAAAAAAAAAAATTGCAACAAAAACCCTTCAAAGGTAAAGAACAGCTGAATGCTTCTTGACTTTGAGAGAGAATGAAGAACAAATGGATCCCTTAAACTCTTGGATCTTTTTCTCTCTTAGTATGACCGAATCTTTCCCACAAACCAAGGAGAGGAGATAGATATATAGATAGATAGAGATATATATATATATATATATAGAGAGAGAGAGAGAGAGAGAGAGAGAGAGAGAGAGAGAGAGAGAGAGATGGTATTAAGGTTTTTTTTTTTTTTTTTTAAGATATAAATTGTTCACTTGAATGAGAAGAGACCAAAATCAGAAGTTGCTTCCCCAACTGATAACAAAGCCCAAGTACTCCGGGAGAGAAGTCAGCTTAGTAGAAACACTGAAATGCCAAGTGCCCACTTAGAAAAAAAAAAAAAACGTAATAATATTTATTCTCAAAACTCAGAGAGACACACCCACTTGCTCAAACTGACACATACTTTTGTTTATCCTTACAGATATTTACTCTCCTTTGTTTTCCCAACGGATAAAATCAAACCCACCAGCTAAGAATAACCTTGTTTTTTTAATTTTTTTCTTTGGAATCCGGTTAATAAAAAGATTCACAAACCCAAAACCCAGACAAGAACAACAACAACAACGATCCTCATTCGCTAACGAAATCTTGTTTTGTCTCAAAGTGCACCTGCATATCAGAAAGACAGCATTTCTCGGTATCAGCTATTGGATTAAAAAAGGAGCCAATATTTGGTGGTTTTTCGATGAATATTTGTTCAAATGGAACAGAAGTCTGAAACTTTCAGCAAATTGCCATGAAAAAATTTAAAAAAAAAACAGAAAAAAAAAAAAAACCCCCCACCTCAGATTATGCAAGGAATATCAAACTAAACCGGTTGATTGAAGCAAAACATGAAAAAATCAGTACCAGCTAGAGAGAGAGAGAACTAACCTTTGGGAGATATAAGTTGGTTCTCCGTGGCGTTTGGAGAAGTGGAAGCGAAGAATCAAAAATCGGCCGAGGAACGACGAAGGAATGCCGATGTTCACTGCACGAGCACAACTAAATCCGCAGAGAACCCCACACACCCACTAGAGAGAGAGGAGAGAGAGAGAGAGAGAGAAAGAGAGAGAGATAGAGAGGCCTAAACCAAACAAACAAACCACGACCAAACAAAAGGAGGAAAAAAACCTCTCCCTAAAAAGAAAGGAAAAAAAAAAAAAAAGGGGACATAAAAAAGATGAGCTGTTGCTCATCATCTTTGACAGCCACCAAAGCCCAACACACTAAAAGCCAACCTCAGACTGTTCCCACTCTCTCTCTCTCCTCGTCTCTCTCTCTATCTCCTCTCTTCCCTTTGAATCAGCACCACCGCCCCACCAACACCACCTTTTGATTTTCTCTCTCTATATATCCTCAAAAACAAAAACCCAAAAATAAAAAGGTTTTTTTTCTTTTTTTCTAGCAGGGCTGTTTCAGAAGAGAGGCGTGAACAGAGAACACACATGCACCCTCTCTCTCTCTCTTCTTTCTCTCTCTAAAAATGTGCAATAGTAAAGCACGCCAATCTGACAAAGGGCACAACTTTGTTGCTCCCTTGGCCAGATACAATTACAATACAGAGATAGAGAGATAGAATGAGTTTTAAGCTTTTTTATTTCTGGTTTTAGAGAGAAAAAGTGAGAGAGAAGGGAGAGAGAATGAAACAGGAACAGCTCCCTTTGTACCAGAAAACGACCCTTCCATCTTCCCTCGCGTACTTTCATAATAATGTCATCCATTCTTTATTACGTCTCTTTTTTTTTCTTTTTTAAACAGTCGTTGGTTTTTTTCAAAAGCGATGAAAAATATTATTTTACACAAGCGACAGTGTTACGTGTCCCTTATATCCCTAATCTCGTGTTATATTAAAATTAATTCATATTTGATTAGCTGGTTTAAATTGAAATTTTAAAGTTAGAAAAAGATAAAAATTAAATTTGAAATTGATAAATCAAATAATTTATGAATCTCCATTATAAATTCTGGTATTTTAAAATTTTTATAAAGTACTAGTTGTATCATATGCATGGATGGAGTATATAAATAAAGCAAAATAAAAATAAAAAAATAAACATCACTTGCATTGAGTGGACTACCTACATAGGCAGCTACATGGCGATGAGGTGGTTGTTACATGACAATCATTGAAGGTAGGACGAAAAACATATTTATACTTTTAAATAATGGTAGAAGACTACTTGTATGAAACACATGTGGAATAGACAATCAAAATAAAGCAAAAGCAAGCAAAAAAAAAATTACGTGATCATGACGTGATAAGTAAGGAAGGCATAATAAAAAAAATTATTAGTTTTTTTATTAAATATATATACATAGATAAGAGATAAGAGATAGATAAATTATATATATGTAAGAGATAAATAAATCTTCGTAGTAATCAAATTATTGCTTTTATTCTCATGTTATAATTATTCTTGTACATTAGTATCAATACTATATAAATTATCAGGTTTAGATAACAAATTAAACTTCATTGGTTGTGGAAAACATCATCATAAAGAATATTTAAGTATAAGTAAGAGCATATGCAATGCAACATTAAATTATTATGTTAATGATAAATTTTAGCGTTTCGATGAAAAAGTATTCTTCAATAAGGTGTTATCTTTGATAAAAAAAAAAAAAGTATTCTCCAATAAGGTGTTATTTTTTATGCTAAATTTATCATATACTAAACTTTACTACAAATTTATCTCAAGATATAATAAATGACAAATTTATTATTTGACCTTTATTAATTGTTGCCTTGATATTCATGTAATTTGTTATGAGATTATTATTATTATTATTATTATTTTGGTATGTAAGCATCTCATGAACCCCATGAGATTTTTATTTTAAATTTATTTAAATAGTAAAAGTTCATTAATTAAAATTTTTTTTATGAGTTTTAAAACATTATAATAATGACAAAAAGTAAAAATAGCAATACAAATAGCACTATACATTCATATGTAAAAGTAAGATAATGTTATTTTCTATATTTTTCTATGATAAATATAACATTTGAAATTACAGTAAATAGACCTTTTTTAAAAAATATTTAAGTAAATAGCATATTTCAAAAATGCTTGAAATAAATAGTATATTTATGATAAATATTTATTTACGATAATTTTTATGATAAATTTTTTTTTTTTTGTAAATGTGTTTCATAAATAAATTATTTATTATAAATTAATATCATATTTACTACAATTATTTTATTTAAATGAATATTTTTAAAATAATTTCGTTATGAATAATGTTTCGTAAATACATTATTTATCGTGAATATGTTATTTACCGTCACTCAAAAATTTTTCTACTATTTATCATAACCTAAAAAGTTTTTGACCTAGATCTCTTTTTCTCGTATTGATATAGACAAATGCCTTAGAGATTGTTTAATACGAATGTTTTATTATAATTTATAGAAATGATAGTAAATAGTGGGGGAAAGTACTTAAATGACATAAATTTAAAGATCATTATATCAACATAACAAAAAATAATAATATTAGACTAATATAATATAAAATTAAACTAAAGTAAATTATATTTTGTGTCATATTAATTAAGATAAGAAAATTTATATAATGTTAGTTAATAGATTAAAAAATATAATTATTTGGACAATTTTCTCTAAATTTTTAGTTTTTTAATCAAGCAGATAAAGCTCCCTTCCTGCCAATATATATATATAGATATAGAGAGAGAGAGAGAGAGAGAACTGGCTCATTGATAAAAGGGCCTTGTCCCTGGGCCAGAATGTGCCCATGACATGGCTCTCTTCGATGCAACTACTAAACTGATCGTTTTGAAGGAAGAGAAATAGGTAAACAATTTTAAACAGATGTGCATAATAATATTTTTTTTCTTCTTTTTAATTTTTCCTTTGGAGAATGACATGCATATTACCAGCAGATATTATCATTTTAATTATTAGATTAATTTTTTTTAAAATTTTAGATTAACTTTATTTTTAAAAGGACATCAGATTAACTTTTTAATAATATAATATTTGAGTATTTATGTTGAAAATTTATAAGACATTGATAACATAAATTAAAAAATGATTAAAATAACAATAGTTATCAGTATACAAAAGTACAGTCTACACCAAAAATTTTTCCTTTTTTTACCCCTTAAACTTCATATTATAAGGTTTTGATTGTTCCACTAATCTATATTTATTTTAATAATATCTTTGTTATGAAATATTTTAAAATATCATATTGCCTTAATCACGCTCTATGGAATATTGAAAATAATTTAAATGACCAGACACACTTTTTTTTTTTTTTCAAGAGAATGATCACGCACACTAAGCAACTGCATTTTGGCTTGAAAGTGTATCTTCTGGAGGCCAAAAAAATTGATGGGATATGGAAACACTTCAACTTTTCTAGATGAAAAAGTTATTATATTTATTTTGAATAAAAAATAATTACCTTTAAGTTCCATCGGATTTCGACATTTCGCTCTCTAGTTTATATTATTCATTAACACAAGTACGTACGATGTTATATTTTTATATTTATGAAACCGTAATTATACACTTAAGTCTATTATAATACGTGTAAATAAGTAAGTAAACATACTCGTATGTTCACATTCATGGATAAGGTTTGAGCAATTAATGGGTGGCTCCACTATTTCTTACAAGAACAGGCTTTTTTTTTTTTTTTTTTTTTAATTCACATAAGTAAGAACACACATAATCTCACAAGGTAAATTGACACAAAGGCCTTTAGATCGACCACAACAATAACCACTATGACGAGTCCTACATCTGCAATGAGTTAGGACTTTGAGTGGCTTATAAGTATAACAAGTATTTTTTCAATTAACAATTATATGAAAATTATAACTTAGTGTGGCCCATTAAATTCCTTATCTTCAATATTCTTGATTATCTGCCTCGTATGATTATTGTGTTCTTGTTTGTGTGAATTAAAAAAAAACAAATAAAAAGATAATTCAGTGGTAGAATTTTTTTTTTTTTTAATCAAAATGAGAATAACAAATAGTTTGATTGAAAAAGATGACGCCTTTTCTGCGTAATATTAGGAATTGGTTTGGCAGTGTTTTCTGAATTATTAAAGAACAATAATCGTTGTCTTCTTCTCTCTCTTTTTCCCTCTCTCTTTTTGCATAGGTTTTGGTTGCCTGATTAGGATAGACGCACACACACACGTATCTATACATTATTAGAAGTGTGAATTTTTTTTTACTGAAAACAGTTTTTCTTTCTTTTTTTTTTTTTTTCACCCTAAAAATTTATTTATTTTTCATTTTAGTCCATTTTAAATAAGTTTTTCTTTTTTAAGTCCCTCATTTTTTTTTCTTTTTTGCCCTGAAAACATTTTTTCTTTTTTTTTTACCCAAAAATTTATTTATTTTTTTCATTTTAGTCCATTTAATCAGTTTTTCTTTTTTAGTCCTTCATTTCTTTTTTTTTCTTTTTTGCCTTAAAATTTAATTATTTTCTCATTTTAGTCCCTTCTTTATATTGGTCCCCCCTTTTTTTTCATTTTAGTCTTTTATCATTTTTGTTTTTTTTAATTTTATATTTTTACTATTAATTTGCTTTATTTATCTATCTCACACGCGCGAGTGCACGCCCTTTTTTTTTTTTTTTCTTTCACCCCATTGTTTTTCATTTTTTTCATTTTCGTCATTATCTTTTTTATCTTTTTTGTCATGCCTCCTTTTTTTTTTTTTTTCAGGTACTTTGTTGATTTTTTTTTTTTGGTCTATTTTTTTACTTACATATTTCTCCTATTTAGAAAAATTTTCTCAAACAAAGCTCAAAATCAGTTTTCTTTTTATTTTTTCACCCCAATGTTTTTTTTTCTTTTTTTTTTTTTATTTTAGTTCTTTTTTTATATGTTAGTCTATTTTAACATTTTAGTTATCTTATCTTTTTGGTCTATTTTCATGTCTCTATTTTTATTTTTTTTTAATTTTAAGGTACTTTGTTATTTTTTTTTGGTCTATTTTTTACTTATATATTTTTTTCTATTCAGATAAATTTTCTCAAACATATCATATAATGTGCATCGCACATGCTTTTTAACTAGTATTTATATACAACGCACTATATATTTTGGTCGAAAAATACAAACGCACTATTGAGCATTTGCAAATGCAAAACCACTTATTTTTTCCTCAATTATTCTAAATTTTTCTGTGGCGAAACAAAGCCTTTACTACCGCAACAAAATCATTATATATATATATATATATATATATACAATTATATAATCCACAATAAGTCAAACCTTTTATGGTGTGACTTTATAAACATTTCACCCAAATTAATGATACTTGAATTCAATACGCCATTGGGGATATATACGAGTCAATGACCACTATCTTTAGTGTAAAATATAAAAAATAAAAATTGATAAAACGATTAAAAAATAGAATATTTTATATTAAAAAAAACCCAAGGCATGAACATAGCAAGCCTGCAAATTTTGGTATATGATCAATTTTCTCATCTGTTTATAAATATATATATATATAGATATATGTATATATTGATATTTATCGACAAGTCCAATCAAATAATGAACTATATACGTATATAGGACTAAAAATATATATATATATATGTATAGTTTGTTTATATATATATGACCTCCTCCTAGTGGACAAATTGTGACCACAACACCTTTGTTATTATCCTCTTTTATTCCCACCACCTCACATGCAGTGCTAATCCACTTCTCCCAATGTCACTTATAAACAAAGAAAAAATCAATCAAAAACTTTATGCTATCATCAATTGGCCTTTTTAATCGTATAAAATATTCTCTTTGTAACACATCCCCATAATAATGCTTACATTTCTTAATATTACTTTGCATCAAGAATCTAATAACTTGCGCACACATGCATATAAATATATACACACAGATAAATATATAGGAATATATACATATCTATATAAATATATATATTTATATATATATGAGCAACACCTGCTCAAGATGGCAATATCAAAGCCTTTAAAAGTTTAACCTTCAAGATCTATGCAGAGATATATGAGATTGATTAAAAAGAAATGCCGGGATTCTTAACTAAAACTGACAAATTTGGCTCACAATCTTTGGAAAGATCCTTTCCACGAGAATTGGTCGGGTTGAAATGACTATCTTTAGACTAATTTTGCTTTCAAAAGGGTGTTTTCATATATAGACATATTTCTATATACATGAACTTGTCCATACTCGTAAAATAATTATAGTGCTATGTTTGATGTAAGACAATTATAGTGTATTATATAATTAATATTAATATTATGTTAGAGTTCTCATTTTATAATTTATTACGGATGAAAGATAGCCCTTCTAGTAAGACATTAATAGACAAGACCTATATATATAAATATATGTATATATGTGTATCCCACAAATTCAGGTCATATAATCCATCTTATTTTCATCTCCTTCTATATTTTTTCAATAATCTTAACATATATCATGACTTTTTAATTAATGTAATATAATATTATAATTAAAATGTAATTTTCATTATACATATTATGATAGTATTGGAAGGACATAAGATGACAAAAATAAAAAGGATATAGTCAAATCTGTATCCCACGTGATTTGGTCAAACGATTCATGATCATATCGGATACCAAAACACAATATTATTGTAAAATTGTCACGAGTGTAGTGTCATTGAAATGAAAAATTTTAGGTCCTACCGATGCAAATGAACAGCTGAAATGGAAGTTCTAGAATCTCCAAATATAGAACACAACACCAAATTGTGGGGTACGTGCCCACTAGAAAGATAGGGTGGGGAACATATATATATAGTGAATGTCAATTTGTATTTGGACTCTGTGTGTGTGTCTATATATATATATATATATATATGTCTATATATATATATATATGTATGCATATGCGAACTTTGACCCATAGCATGTGGTTTGCTACTTGTAGACTATTTTGCCCAACATTATCTAATGCCTTTTGTCTGGTTAAACTAGTTCTCTCCAGCATATACAATGGAAAAATTCGCAATGTAACATAAGGGACCACAGATTTTAGTAGTATGATCTAGAGAGATAAGTGTAAACGTCATCTTCAATAACTCTTGACCATATTTTTAACAGGATATAAAAATAAAGTGTGTAAATATGACTTTTACTTTTGTAATAATTAGGCCTAGTTGTTGTTTCTAATTCAAAAAAGAAAATCGGAGTGAAGTGTTCAAGTGGTGAAGGTCAATATGACTAAGAAAGAATGAGTTTGAAAAAGTGTTCTACTGATTTGGAATAAATTATTCTATCTTTTGTTGTTATACTTTATAAAATTGTTGTTACATCTTTAAAATCATTATTACATAGGATAAATATCATGTTATATCAGTTTTCACATGTTATAGATAATCTTTTCTAATTGTTTATTTATTTATTTATTTATTTTTTGGGAAAGGGGTTTATCCATCTATTTTCTAATCGGAGGTTCTTAATAGTATGGTATGAGCTTGAATTTGAGGCAAAACATAGAGATGATAGATTTCAAGTCTAAAAACAATAAAGGTTAAACTTATTTTGGTCACTAAAACTTTCTGCTACGGAGTGTTGATGACCAAGGGGCGATGAAATTATTTTGGTCACCAAAACATCCGATGACACAAAAACAAAACATTATTTTTAAAAATGATAGCAGAAGGTGAAAATTCTTGTAGTGTTGTAATGAAAGTTATATGTTTAAAGTAGAGAGCAATCACATTTACACCTCACGAACGAAACCTTTTTTTCTTTTATTTTTTTTATTTTTATTTTTTGTTGTTGCAAACAACAGATCATAATTAAAAGAAGAAGCTTTTATTGTACTAAAATTTAGGTTAAAATTATGGCAAGTCACATGGTCACAGATTCTTTGTTCTTAATGTTAATTGCTTTGTTTAGGAACTAGAGCATGAACCAATTATGATACTCAATCTTTCCCCTAACAATAGTTTTAATTACTGCAATATTCTCTCTGCAAAATAATCTATAAAAAGTAAAATAACATGATGATGACGATGATGATGATGATGATAGTCATGTACTTATAAAGTTTCCAAAAGATTAACTATTATATATGTGTTAATTATGAGGTGCAATGAATGTGGGACTGCAACTTCTGCTTAATCTTTGATTATCCCTGAGAATTTTTAGGATTAGAAAATTTGTTAATTCAAAAGTAAAATTTTTCACTGCAGTGACATTATATTAAAGACAGAAAAAGATGACCATCCTCGCATTGGCCATTAATTATTATTGATTAGATTAAATGATCACATCATCTCTGGCATTACATTATATTATTATACATATACCATATATAATCCAAAGGCTTCAACTTATTCATAGCCTAAGTTTTCTCTTCTATTACATTTCCTCTCTTCATTCACATGCAAATATCTGATATATCTCAGACAAAACCGGTGCATGTACTTTGACTTGAAATAGTAGAAAATTGGAGCTTGATCAGGAATGAACAATTGTTGCAGGTATAACTTATCGATAATGTTTTATTATAAATTACTTATAACGAGTGGAATTTGAACAAGCCCTACTTTTAAATTTTATTTATTATTAAGTTCAGTGGATTAATGCTAAGATTTACTAACTACTAAATGGTAGGCTAGGGATGCATATCAATGGTGGAAGAAGATCGTAAGCCTAGGTTAGGTATATTTGCACGTTAGAAAAGAAAACATGATGCTTTTCTTTTTCTTTTTTATTAATAAACATAGTGTTATTACATAGGTCATAAATTGCAAACCTGATTTGTGTTGATCACACATCATCAAGAAGGAGAAAGTGTATGTTCTTATATTTACCGCACAAAAAACTCAGTTTTTGAAAAAATAAAAAATAAGTTTTTTGGCTTAGATAACTCATTTAGTATTTTTACTTTGTAATCCCATTATTAAAATGCTTAATAAGATACTTAATTCTATCAAATAAGTGCAAAATTACATTTGTGTCTATGCAAATAATTTATTTGGATACTTCTATCAAATACATTGCTTACACCCTATATGCGAAAGACTTTTATAAAACCCTTAAAAAACAATACCAAACCGATAGAGTAGCGATAATTCAGCGGCCAGCCCGTTTCGATTCCCTTTGAATGTAAAATACTTTTCTTACTTTATTCTCGATGAAATAATTAAGAGTAGAAAATAGAGGTTTCCTCTGCTACAAGTTTAAAAAAAAAATTTTAAATCTCCGGACCAAGACCATTAGACCAAGGTGTTTTCTTAATGTATAATTGTTATTTAAGAGAGATTCCCAGCGGGAGTGTTTATTGACGTGATAGTTACATGCAAGGCTAATCATATTAGTTTGAAGACACTTTTGAAGCCATTGAAACTTTGTGGTCCAAACCCTGAAAGATCGGCTTTTCCTTTTTAGCGTTTTTTAGCTTTCTTTTTCCTATCGAGTGCCAAAGTACCGACCAGAATAATGATTCGGGTTTTGTTTTCCAAACAAAGTACGTTAAAACCATGATTGCTCCACGACTCTCCACTCACCCTCCAACTTGTAATGCTCTCTTTTTCTTGCTTATATATATATATATAAGTTGTATAACACGCGTTTCATACATACGGAATAGACGAGCAAAAAAAAAATTTCACGTGACAATGATGTAACCACCACATGGCGATGACATGTTTGTCACGTGGCATGCAGGGAAGGAGAACGAAAAGAGCCATTGACTCTTTTAAACGATAGTATATAGAGAATCCACATCTCTTCTAGCTTGGATTTTTGACACTGTTTGTGAAATTTGAGACTTTTAAGGAATTGAGCTTTCATATTAAAAAGTCAACTAGTTAAATATATTGTTCCAATACCTTAGTATATGTATGCCATTGGTGTTATATTTTTATAATATGGGACTTGAGTTTCTTTTTATCCTTTTTATGCTCTCGCAAGATGGTACCCTATTTGGAGTCACCAATTATTTGGAGTCACCAATTAAATAACCAACCCTAATCAATAACCAACCGGTATCCTACTGATGTAGGTGGTTACTGGTCAGTTTCCAGTCAGTATCCTACTAGCAGAAGTGATTACCAACTAATAACTAGATGGTATCCAGCCGGCAATATTGGTTGCCAGCTAGTATCACGGTGGATATTGGATGGTAACCAACCGATAACCATTGACTGACCAGTATCATCTTGGATACTTGTCTGTATTATCATGTTTAGGTTATCTCTATTAAGAGTCATTAAAAGAGGAATGGGCATTTGCTCGTTCGATAAGCCAAGGAAAAACAACCACCCGCTTGGTTTTGACACTCAAGCAACTAGCCCTACCACACATCAATGCAAATGTTAGATTTCACCATCTCTATCTCCCCAACTAGTCTTATTTGGTTTTGAAAATCCAACCTGGAAATTGTATCTCGCCTAGAAAACCCTCTATCTCCAAATCCCTTTACCAGGATGGAAAACTTTGATGACTAGTAGTATGAGATAAAATCTCATGTAGTTCTTCCTTACTTTAGCTGGTCAACAAACTGTTTTCGAAACACAGATTCTTTAAATCGAATGACAACTGTAATAGATGTCCGCTTGATCTGAAAGAAATTATGCAAAAGCTTTACAGAATTATTATGAAGCTATGCGACTAGAAATTGATCTTTGTGATCAAAGCTATACCAACTAATAACTTAAGGACATAATTGGTATTTTATTTATACATAGTATTTGATGACATGTTAGGCATTTTTTATGAGAGTTTTTTGTTATAAAATCAATCCAAGGTTTGAAGTTGTGGCATTTCTCTAAAGATCATAATGCTTATTAAGCTGTTAAAAAGTGAACCAATAATAATGCATGTCTGACATGGACAAACATGCAAATAAATATTTAATAAGAAACTCTAATATAAATAAGAAACTCGAAACATGTTAAAGGTTTAACACGCGACAATAATAAATCGATTAAATAGTGCACTTATAAAGGTTCGGATTTAGGACTTGCGTTATGATATCATGTAAAAGTTGAGACTTTAAAGGATTAGATTTATATATTAAAAGGTCAATCTGTTAAATGCAATGTGTGAATTGGATTTCTTTTTACCCTTAACATAGCCAAATGCGATGCGATAAACTAATACTATTATCTTTCAAACTTTTTGATTTTTGATAGTTTGTCCTCTAAGCTTTCTCAAATTATCACATAATTTTCCTTTTTATTAACTTTCCTTAAATTCATAATTTGAAAATGTAACATTTACATAAGATTTCAATTGGATTGCAAAAGTTTTGATTGGATAATTTATCTGTTTTTGTTTTTAGTAAAAAGCTGGATTGAGATAGAGAGAGTCAGACCGGCGCCGGCGGTAAAAAACCAATCCAGAGGCTCATCAAGGATTTCACCAAAACTCATGATGATCGTCGTCGAAACGCACGATGAAGACGCAGCACCACCATCGTTGATGGCCCTTACAAATATCAATGGTCTGGAGGTGGCAGTGCTAACAAAGATGAAGGTCTTCTTTTTTCCCTTTTTGGATGTTGTTACACAACGCCATAGCCTCTGCAACCGCAGTGCCTTGGCCGAGCAGCAAGGCATTGGACATCGGCAAGCCGATGAGCGACGGTTCATGGTGAGCAGCTTAGCCTGGCGCAAACCATGCTCGATAGCTCTTCGACGGCGACAACTCTCCTTCTCTCTCTTGAAGTTGTATGCTAGCCCACTTTCTCTCTCTCTTTCTCAGTCTCCTTCTCATCACTGCCCTCTATTTTTGCATCCAACTGCCCAAGTGAACTGCCGTTCGTATCTGACAAAAAATGAGATGCCGGACACAAGAGTGTTAGTATCTTTACAACAAATATTATGGGTTGGAAAATAGTGCAAAAGTGATATACTGTAGAAAGGGTTAAATTGATAAAATAGTAAGTTAATTTATTTGATTACAATCACGCAATAGTGTACATTATAATACAAACATACAAACTACATAATTAGGTTAAAACATTTTTAATCCATCTAAAATTCAATTCCAAAATGAACTCTTTATAGATTTTCAGACGTATAGATGAATACTTATGCTTTATGAATATAGTTCGAAAATATCGGTAGTTTGTAAATATTCAGAAAAAGAATATCTTCACCTCTTATTTTTAAATCGAGAGTCCTATAATTACAAATATTATCCTAGCAATATCAATATAGTTTTCATTTATTAAAAAAAATATCAATACAGTTTTCGAAATTTTGATCAATGCTTCTACTTTTTTTTTTTCTTTTTTCTTTTTTTCCCCCTCCTTTGGTAAGTATCATAGCTTTTAACATTGATAGAATAGAGTCAACTTGAAAAGCTAATTAAACAAGGAGGTTCGTGGGCAACACTTTTCCTGTTCTGGGAGTAGAAATGAATTGGCTAATTAGGCCTAGGTGGTTGTCCTATATGATCCAAATAGCTTATAACAATCAAGCATTATCCCATAAAATCCAAAATGCTTAATGCTTATATTTATTATGCAATTTATACTCCAAAAAAAAAAAATCCCTATTGATTGCTTGTTGAAAATTTATATTAATTTTCAATTGATGAATCACATTATTGTAATTATCAAGAGTAAATCACTCAAAAAATAAAAAAGTAAATCAAAATATTTATTGAAAATATTGGCCCGACTTAAAAAGAAAGAGATGTCAATTATTTCAAATTAAGATAATGTAAGATTTAATTATTTCAGCAAATAAGGCTAGTTCAGAAGGTGGGATGGAAGGGGTGTGAATAGCAGTTTCTAGATTTGAAAAATATTTTCGTTTCTTTCAGCAACCGGAAATCATATGTTTGATATCGTTTAAAAAAAATTAGGGAATTCAAAAAAAAAAAAAAAAAAAAAAGGACTCTTCTTAATACATGAATCCACTCTCTTATGGTTATAGCCATGTATGAGTTATTGATTATATATTATGCTTAATTGGAGGCCTAATTAGCTAACCCTTTTATGGTTATAGATTAACTGGAGTTATAAATATCCTTTACCTTACAAGCGAGCGTGCGTGCGTGCGTGTGTCTTTTTTTTTTTTTTTCTTGCAAAATTGTGTCTCGAATCATTATTATTGAATACGATTAATTAATAATGATTACATACATTGTTCCATGCTAAGATAACAGTAAATTCATACATAACTTCATTTTAACGTGTATAGTTCAAATCTCTTATCCAGGGACAAAGGCACGAAGGTCTTAGGGGATCTCTTAGGGGGGCTTAATTAGTCCCCTCAACTTTTTATTAATTGTGTTTTTGTAAATGTATTTGATCAAAATCTATAAATAGTTCTCTTAAAAATTAAAAACTTCATTTCACTTTTCTAAAAGTTAAAAGTTTGTAGATATTAACCCCCTAATTATTAAAACTTCTGATTTCGTTACTACTCTAACCCCAAGTTTAATATTAAATAATGTTTTAATACAAATAATTATTTTTCCTAATTGTTTGTATTATGAAATATACAAATAATATGCTACTTCCACTTATAATTTAAGTCTAACCTAAAGATAAACTCGAATAGATATAACCAACCTATAATTTTTCAAATTAAAAAAATAATATCACTACCCTTTTAAGTTAATAGAATGAACTTATTAAATACAAATTATTATAAAATGACTGATAAAAAACGTTCTAACACATATAAGATAGCCGAAGAAATGGACTGATAAGTTAAAATATAATATTTAGGGGGTTTCTGATCTGAAAATCAGTGGGCTCAAAGCCCATCGACTACCGCTTAAATAATCTTAGATTCATTACAAAAATCAAACACATGTATTTTAGAGAAACTAATTTGAATATTATAATATTAATGTGATACAAAAAATTAATCCTAAATCAATATGACATAAAAATAAATTAAAATAAACTAAAATTTATATAATATTGATCAAGATTAGAGAATTTATGTCATGTTGATCAATAGATGAAAAAAATGTGGTTATTTAAGTAATTTTCTCTAGTAATAAATTTAAGATTTTAAGTGGGTTTCCAAACTACCATTTATTAGTGACTTGGGTTTGAATTTGGACAACGAGTCCAAACTTCGATTTTCTTGGCATATAGGGTCCCAGTTTAAGAATTGGGAAAAGCACCTCACACAAATTTAAAAATAATTATACCAACAGAACACAAAAATTGATACTAGATCAATATGACACAAATTAGACATTAATAAAATTAAAATTTATGTCATACTAGTTAAGAAGTAGGAATTTGTATCATGTTAGTCAATGAATAAAAAAAAAAGTGGTTATTTAGATAACGTTCACAATAACGAGAGAAATAAAATAAGATTTATAGTGTTTTTTTTTTTCCCAAACACATTTCATGTTTTACAACCATTCAAATATTATAATTCATTTTCAATTCACATTTTAACCAAATACGCATTTACAATCATTCACTCATTTCGAATAAAAAAACTTCAAAACTCCAACTCCTACTTGTGATCCAAGCATGCCCTTAATTTGTAAATAGTTAACTTATTTTTTCGAGAAATTGTAGTAAATAATATTTTTAAGAAAATAATTAAAGTAAATAACACGGTTTTAAAATATTTAAAATAAATAGTAAATTTACAAGGTCAATAGAAAATTTTCTGGATAAACGGTAAATTTACTAAATAAATAACATATTTATATTTACAAAAAGTAAATAAATCATTTACCCGATAAATTTATTATTTATTATTATTTACTTCAAATATTTTTAAAACATGCTATTTACTATTTTTTTTTTTATAAATTTAAACATATATCTTGAGAAAATTATCCAAATAGCAACATTTTATTCATCAACTAATCAATATGACATAAATTCCTCATTTTTAACTAATATGACACAAATTTTAGTATTAATTTGTATTATATTAATTTCAAAAAAAATATTTATATTGATCTAATATTAATTTTTAATATCATGTTAGTGTAATGATATTTAAATTTGTGGTATTTAGGTGCTTTCAGCTTCAAAACCGGGCTATTTCATCAAGTCAAGACTCTTGGGCTCCGGTCCTGATCCTTCTGGACTCTAGCGTGCAGGCCCATTAGAAAAATGTTCAGGCCCATAAGTTCAACGTCTGGACTCCCAGACCTACTTCACCACCGCCCAGAAACTGAAAGAGAGGAGAAACGGAGTAGGAGGGAGAGATAAAAACACGAGTTTGTTCTGGTTTCTCTCACTTCCCCTTTGGCGCTAAAGAATAATAATCCAAGAAAACCGCGTGTTTTGGGACCAAAATTTCGTGACTTTGTTGGTATGGCTTTCTTATTCGATTGTTGATTATTCTTTACCCCTCCAATCTCCATTATCTTTTTAGGTTTTTTTTTTTTTTTTTTTAATTTTTAATTTTCTCTGATTTCTACAGTTTCAGACACTCTCCTGAGCTCTCGCTATGGACTCCAGACACACCGGAGATATCTTCAAGTTAGTTTGTTTCTCTTTTGACTAGGGATTTTTCTGATTAACTTTTTATTTTTATTTTATTTTGCTTATTTTCGTGTAATTTTATTGTTGGGTATGTAGGCATTTGGAGAAGCAGAATGAGCTACTTATGGAGGCCTACAGATCAATGTCGCATGAACTGCACAAACTTCAGGTTTTTTCTTCAATTCACCTTTTGGCTTTAATAAATTGTATTGCTTTTTAAGTTTTTGTTGTAAATAATTTGAGTTCGTTTTTGGCGATTTGGAATTTGGGTAGATAGAGAGATTGGTAAATTCATGCTTTCACAGGACAGCAAACAAGTTGGCCTATGTTAAGAAGTTTTCTTCAAGTTTTTTGAACTCTTGTTTCTAGAAAAGTACTATAAGAGCCTATGAGCGTTTGGTCTAGTGGCACCGGGGTTTTCGGGTCGGATGAGGCTTTCGAGGAGGCTGCGGGTTCTATCATAATTTATATATATATATATATATATATACATATATATATCTTGTTTGACATTGTGTTTATGACTTATGCTTGACTAAGTTTATAAAATTTGTATCCTCATAGCATCCATCGGTATAAGATGATCACTGTTGTCAATCTAGATTCTAGTTCTTTAATTTGAGGGCATTGTCGGATCGATCAATATCAAGTTCGTAAAAGGAATGTGGAAGTATTTTTTTTCTTTTCTTTTTTTTAATGGAATTTCTCAGTGTATATAAGGTGTTAGATTCAAACAAAACGATTTATTTTGAAATATCTGTTGACTCAATAGAGGGAATAATTTCACATGCACTCTTAAATGAAATTTGTATGCATGATCTTAACCAGAAGGCTGAGAAAGGTATTCTAACTTTATAACTACCTCGCACAATGTTTGCCTCGTTCATATTTTGAATCGGTAGGACTCCTTATTAAACTTCTACAATTTTGCAGGTAGAGGAAGAAATGTTGATGCGCAAGTTTTACGAAATAATGTCTGCTCATGGTAAAATTAAAAAGGTATATTTTTTTTAACTCATATATCTTCTTTTTGCTCTATGATTCCCCTCTTAGACAAGTGCTTTGTTAACATCTTGAATAGTTAGTGATATTGTGTTGGGGAAATTCAGTAGAGGAAATATTTCATTCTCTGTCTTCCTTCCATTTTTCTGTAGCACCATGTACCTAGGGCTTCTTGTCAACCTATCGAGTTGAAAATTGTTGGGGATGATTGCTAATGGCCATGGCCCTCTACAAATTTTGTCGGTTTGTTTGCTTAAAGGTCTTTGACGTTAAAACCCGATTTGCATTTCCACAGATTGAGGATGGTAGTAATGTCTCGGACGACAGCAGGGTTAAGGACTCTACTGCATTAGTTATTTCAACTAACAATGAAGAACAGTGAAGACTTCTAAAAGTTTCTCCTTTTCACTTCTCTCTTCAAATTCTTGAATTACTTGTAAATGCTCCATTTTTGAAAATGATGTTCCACATGTACTTAAAATTCTCTGTAACAATTGGTGAAATGCGTAATTTGGCCGCGCCTTCCTATTCATTCTACCGTCTTAGATTATGAGTAGAGTTTCATTTTCAATTAAATCTTTGTAGTTTATTCCATGTATAATATGCCTAGATATTTTGATTTGGTGATCTGATAAGTAAGAAATTTTGAGTTGTTATACTGGTGGAGCTGATATGAGATCAGCTGAGCAAACCATTCTGTGTGTTTTAATTCATTTGGAACTCCATCATCACCATTTGATGATGCCCAAACTTTATCAGCCCTGAGAATGTTAAAAGGCTCAATACTCTACCATGTTAAGGTTCTGTTTTTTTTTTTTTTCTTTTTCCTTTTTTTTTTAAGATGCCGAATATCATCGAAATAACACAGTTTTGTTCTCTCTCTCTCTCTCTCTCTATATATATATATATATATATAAATATTTGAAAGATTTGTTCAAGATGTTGTATGCCTTGGATTTGGCATTTGGATTGACTTTTATTAGATTAGAAATAGAATAATGAAAGCAAGCTTCCAGCCAAAAAATAAATAAAAAATAAGAGTTAATAAGTGCTCAGTAATGTCAACTCGTATAATAAATATATGAGGAGTCACGTACACGGCAGTGGAGTACGTTTGGCAACTCAACCATGGCCGTTGGATGAAAATTGAAGGGCAAGATGAGAGGGAGAGAGAGTTGGGATACAACTCGAGAGAGGCCTCCACGTTGCTACTGCTGCTCGTCCTTAGGGTTTGGCTTCCGTCCTCGAGTCTCTTTCACCAGAGCATGCTGCAATCGGGAAGGTGAAGAAGGCTCAGCAACAACCCTCCATTGATAGTGGCGACGAGGAGAGAGGACCATGCGTCCGGCTTGGCCTTTTTGCCTTCGATAATGGCAGCGACAACGGGGAGGACCAAGTGTATATTTGTCTCCGACGACATTCACCACGAGCTACCGAGGAGCTTCCAACTTGGCCACTTCGCCGCTCTCTCTCTCCCTCTCTCCATGCTGGACGTCCAGTTGTTGTATGCAAGATTATTCTTTAATATATACATATCAATTCCAATTACTGTATTAAATCTACTTTTATAAGATAAAATAAATTATAAGAGTCTAGATATAATCTAGTAATAATTTTATGAATAGACTTTAGAAATGTTCAAATTAAATAAATTACCAAAAAAAAAAAAAAGCACTGATTCTCCCGCATTACCACTGCATGATCTTCATCCAAAGTGTTCAAGTTAAAAACACCAAACATCTATTTAAGCTTTAAAATATGGTAAACATATTACTGGACCCCTTTTCTTCTTTGGTGAATATATTACCGGATTCCTTATTCAATACCGGAAGTCTACTTTTGCAGGAATTAAATGAGCTACTATTTAGTCCTTCAATTGACAAAAACTAACACCAAATCAGAGTGGCGCAGCGGAAGCGTGGTGGGCCCATAACCCACAGGTCCCAGGATCGAAACCTGGCTCTGATAAGAGAAGACTTCCAGCCCACATTTTTTTGCCCCACCTCTCTTCAATTCAAATTGAGGACCATTCAAATCAATGTGTCCGGACAACTATATATATATATATATATATATCTGTACATGTACCGCCATATCTCGAATGGGACCATTTTAACCAGCGAATCGATTTTTACCCATTTCCTACTGTTAACAGGAAAAATAAATTTTGTTCTATCTGCTGAATGGATCATTCACCTCGATTCGATTATGAGGACCATCTTAATCAATGTGCAGGAACTGCAGAAAACTGGGCACTACTTTTTATCAGTAAACAGATCATTTAATATAGGACAAATTTTAATCAAGGGAAATGATTCTCACTGACCACCAAGGGAAATCAAAGAATAAAAACAATTCAATAGGGGACCAATCAATTCAACGAGCATGAACCACCGAGTCCTCGTTTAGATCATTAGTTTAAACTCACAAAAAGTTTGAAAAGCGGGTGAAAAAATTATGAAAAACTATGTTGATATCTATCCAATTAAACAGATCATTAACCCAAAATCTATTTATAGAAAAATAACGACCATATATATCTATATATATATATATAATTAACAGAAGAGAAAAGTAAAAGGAGAGTATTACATTACATAAAAGAGAATAGATGAGTTTTTTTCATTTGTGCATAGAATACTACATAGCTAACCAAGGATCATACACACTCAACTCCCAAACTAATTACTTGCAACTAAAGAAAAGGATCAAAAGAACAAATTCAACTCAGAATCCGAACAACAATCTTAAATACACCAAAACAACCTAGAGAAGTCCCAAACGCTCAGTTGCCACACTCCCACAGCTGCCCTTCAGGTGAGAATAAACTGGCAGTGAAGATAGCCTACAAAAATAACCCCATGTCAACGTAACATTCCAAAGGATATTAACACTAACACCACTCAAACCCGCCATTCTTTAACAACTTGCCCTCCAAATATCTAATTCTAGCATTTTATCTTCGAAACTTCCAAATTAATTGCAATATACCCCCATTAAACTAATTTTATTGAAAATTGAAGATTTAAATAAGTTTAAAACATTTGTATTAGTGTTTGTATTATATTTGAAAATATTGAGTTGGAAATGAGATTTTCCATATTAACAGGGTATATTGTAAGAATTTAGCAAGTTTAGACGAAAAATTACCAAAATTATAGATTTAGGGGATAAGTTGAGAAAAGGTCGGAGATATCAGTACTAAAAAAAAAAAAAAAAAAAAAGCTTCTCTTACTTGGGTCATTGTTGATCAACATGGCAGTGCCACCAAAACTGCAAGTCCCACCATTCCTCTTGTTCTTCTGCCAGTAGCTATTGAAGGCAAAGGAAGCATGAGCCACAACAGTGTCAGGGGAGTAACAGTTACCATTTGGCATGATTTCGTCACAATCAGCACCACCTTCTCCACAGGCATAGTCCATGGCAGCCTGGAGTGTGTCTGCAGGGACAGTGGGCTTGGCCACACACCACAGCTTGTGGATTATCCCATTTCCATTGTTTGGTGGTGGAGAAACTGGGTGAGCATGAGACGGGTTGCAGGGTGGTAGTGTGTAGCTATATGGTGGCCTCGCTGGGTAAACCACTGGTGGAATTTCTGGTGTGGAAGGGAATGAGAAATGGGGTGGCGGAGAAGAGTGAGAGTGAGAGTTGGAGGCTATTTCCGGTGGATTCGCCAAATGGGCTTGTGGGGGTTGAGGGTGATTGGCCACATTTGAAGGGACTGAGAACCCAACTGAGGACTGCAGTGGTGGGTCTGATGTTTTTGGTAATGGGTTTGGTCTTGTTGGGAAAGATGTGAGCTTTCTTTTCTCAACACTTTCTTTTGGGTTGGTGAGAAAGAAATTCATCTTTTTGAGCTCTAAAAACCCAATCTTTTTCATGCATTCTGAGTGAGAAGACACCAATTTCTTGGTCTCATCGAGGGAAGGGGAGAAGTTTGGGGGTGGGTAAACAGAGTAAGTGGAGTTTTTGCTATGAAGAAACTCCAAAAGTGGTCTGGTGAATTTGTGTGCAAAATGGCCATCAAAGTAAGTGGAGTTTGGGTGTAAACAAGAGGAGGAAATCGAAACCGAGACCTTGATATCTTTCTCCAAACCCCACCTTGTGAGAGAATGGTGAAGGTTCTTGACAGAGGGTAGGACCAGAGAGAAGTTGCTCTGATGATCTTGATCGGTGTGGCAAAGAGTGTTTCCGACAACAACGGTGGTGATTTCTGTGGCAGGGTAGTGAGCCAGGACATGGCCTCTGAGCCAACTTTCCGCCATTAAAACACTGCTCGAGACCTCATTGAGGTCTGTGGTGGTTACAGAAACGGCAAGCCCATTAGAGTAAGGAGCCTCTGGAGTTGCAGTGTAGACATGGAAGAGTTGAATGGATTCTTGACCAGCAACTGCATTAACAGACACTCAAAAGAGTAAAAACTAAAGAAAAGACAGGAAAAAAAATGTACGAAAACTATAAACAAAGCAAAAGAAATCAAGGAGGACAGAAAAGAAATGGCATTAGCTTTTACTACATACCAGTAAGACCTAAGAAAGACAAAAAGAAGATGTGAAAGATCAGCAACACCATCTTCAAGTTCAAAATTTTTTTTCTTTTTTTTGCTGTGTTGTGGTAGTGTTAGTGGACTGACCAGGATCTGAAAGAAGAGAAGGGAAAGAAAGCTAATATATAGTGATGTTTAAAGCACAAAAACACTACTACATATATATATATATATTATGTGCTTTTCTTACTCAGAAAGAGAGAGAGAGTATAAAGCAAAGGTTAGAGGGGAAAGCAAGCAAATTGATGCCCGGCCATAAATTTTCTCTACAGTCTGTCAAACACCCACTCATACTGGTCGTACTCGACGGTAAATAAAAAATCTGCACCTTGTAAAATGATATTCATTTTAAAATTTTTAAGCCTCCAACAATTACAACGGCTATAAAGTGAAAGAAACTTTTGTATTAAACTCCGTTCGGTGGGATGGAAAGAAAAGTAGTAGGAAAGAAAACATATTGTAGGAGAGGAAATGTGTAAGAAAAAAGAATTGTTTTTTTTTAATTCACACAAAACAATATATACACAATTATTCTTACAGGATATAGGGACAGATCGATCACATGACCTTCAAGAGTAAAAGTGAATACTAAAAAAAACTAGTAGTCATTTAAGGTGAGTCTCACCTCAACAGGGAATGAGGAACTTAAATGACTTATAAGTAATATGAGTTTTTTCTTGTCAACAATTATTGAAAATTATTATTTAGTGGGATCTATTTATATATCAATTGTGATCTTGAAAGCCTCGTGGTCGATATGTCATGTGCAATTTCCATCTCAAAATCTCTCTATTTTTTAAGAGATAAAAAATAATGGGACCTATAAGTCATTTTTTCTTTCACTTGTTCTCTTCCATCCACTTTTTCCTCTCACTACTCACCTATATCAAAAATAGCATTAGGAGGTAAACTATAAACTAATACCCTAAGAGGGGAAAAAAAAAACTAAACTAAACTAAACTAGGCGCTTAGAGTTCCATCTCTATACGGAGTTTTGATTACTCAACTCAAAAACTATCAAATCTATATCTTACTTTCTCTCTCTTCTATTTTCAAAAAACTCAAACTTTAAAAGTTCACATCTTTCTTATTTCAAATCGAAATTAGGTGATTATTGTATTAAAATGCTCATAACAATAAGATGAGCGAAATAACATCCATTTTACATAGTTTTTTTTCCGAACATATTTCAAACTTTTACACTATTTTCTAAATCACAGTTGATTTCTAATTTACTTCAACCAAACACACATTTCCATCAACATGCAAAACTTTGTATGCAAAAGTACCCCCAAATGGGCTCTAAACTTATGTCGTTTGAATGACCATCTTGAGAAGGATGGGTCTCATTTTAGAATGTAAATCCAAATCTACCTCTCAAACTTAAGCATGCATTTGGTGCTAAGCTTTGGATTGCAAAATTTTGTTTTGAATTGATGGTGCGTTTATCGATGCATTTGAATTGTTAGAGTTAAAAATTGTAAAAACTTAAAATGTGTTCAGAAAAAAAATCAATATGGAGCTTATTTCGTTCGTCTCGAAATTCTGTGCAATTTTTAAAAAAATCATCTCGTTTAGACTTGTCTATGTAAAGTTACGAACTTTTAAAGTTTAAGTTACAAAATTGTGTTAATAGTGAAGCTGAAGGAAAAGATAAAAAATGGATTGTAATTGTATGGCTTGAATTGTGTGTCCAACTACATACTTAAAAAAATATATATATATATATATATAATTTTCTCATTTGAAGTCTTTTTTTTTTTTTTTTTTAACAAACACCCACAACAATGAGCGGAATGAAACAACATTCATATTACTTATCAAAATCCAACTATATTTTAGATTTTGACATTTTATTTTTTAGCCTACGATTGGTGCTAAAGTTTAGATCGTAGAATTTAGGTTTGAATTGATTGTGCGTTTATCAAGACGTTTCG
This sequence comes from Ficus erecta, assembly GCA_008635985.1. Taxonomy (NCBI): domain Eukaryota; kingdom Viridiplantae; phylum Streptophyta; class Magnoliopsida; order Rosales; family Moraceae; genus Ficus; species Ficus erecta. The sequence goes on from BKCH01000005.1 coordinate 765,680, forward strand.
AATTGTTCGAGTTAAAAAATGTAAAAACTTGAAATGTGTTTGAAAAAATATATATTAATACAGAGTTTATTTCGTTCGTCTCAAAATTATATGCAATTAAAAAAATCATATCATTTGGACTTGTCTATGTAAAGTTATGGAGTTTTAAAGTTTGAGTTATAAAACTATTTAAATAGTGAAGCTGAGGAAAAAAACAAAAACAAAAATTTGATTATAATTCTAAAATCTGAATTGTGTATCCAAACACATGCTTAATATCTATCCAAATACATTTACATTCAATACATATTTCAAACTCTGAAGAAATAAGTGATCCAAACACCTTTTTATTTTTGTTTTGAATAAAAACACCCGTAAAAACTCATTTCAAGATTCAAAACGATTACTTATGAAAACTCCAATTCCCATAGTTTAGCCAAAAAAAAAAAAAACTCCAATTTCCATACCCTGATTACATGAGGCTTGGGGCAAGGGGTTAACTTTCTTTCTTTCTTTCTTCTTTTTTTTTTTTTTTTTTTTTTTTAAAATAAGAGAGAAGACTCAAATGAGAAGGAAGCAAAAGATATTGTCCTTGCAGAGCAAATTGGACACGTGGAGGAAGACGAAAAAGGTGGGTGTGGGTGTATGGGAAGTGTGAAGCCGAGCCAGGACAAAAGCTCCCCCCCTACACACGAAACCCAACAAAGAGCCTGTACCTCTGCCCCATGCAAAGATTCAACACTTCATATAGAGACTTGTCGTTTTCTTGCGGATCCTGATTTCTTTTTTTTTTTTTTTTTTTTTTTTCAATCATTTTTGTGTTGCTTTGAAACCAGAACAGATTCATTTCCGAAAAAAAAAAAAAAAGACCTTTACAGATTCATCTAGCTGGAGAGCATGAAACGTGAAGGGAAACGCGAATTTCACTTTGCGAAACGACGTCGTATTGGGGACTAACAAAAGTGAACATTCTAGACTCTCTCTAATTTATATGACCATACCGAATATTATACCTAATTACCTATCACGACAAAATATGTGAAAAATATATATATTTATTTTTTTTTATCATTGTTGTTATAATTTAAAACTCATTGAAATGAATTTTTAGTATCTAAATAATTTAAAATAAAAAAATTATTACAAGAAAAATCAAAACACCAGTTAATTAAAATCTACATTGATTATATATGATGATAAACATGAAAATAACATTTTATTTAACAACATTTTTTATTTAAATTTCAAATTTTATCATTTACATATCAAATTGACATTCCATTGAATGTATGCTCTTCTTACTGGTTATATATACACACACATACAAGCGTATCTACATTTTCAACGAGGTAGATTAACCACAAGAGTATTAAAAATAAAAAATTAAGTAAACCTATTAGTGAACCTCATTAGGTTATAACTCTAAATAATTATTAACTGGAAAAGAACTTATAGACACTTACTATTATTTAAAGTCCTTACTCTCCCGTTGATGTGAAACTCACCAAAATGACTATTATTATTATTTTTTTATATATACACAAACAACCACACACATATTTCCTACGAGACAAATCGCTGACAAGAATATTAAAATAACAATAATAATAATAAATGTACCCATAAATTACTAAGTCAGTGTTTGGCGTACGGGTTCAACTAGATTTAAATTATAATTTTTTATCTTTTTCTTAAAAGTAACATCTGTTTTACAACTTATAGTTAATAACTCAAATTTTAAAAATTTATAATAAATCCAAATGATATATGTTTTTTTAATTATATAAAATTTTGAGATAAAAAATAAATTTCATATTGATATTTTTCTTTAAACACATTTTCAGTTTTTATATATTTTTTAATATTTACAATTTAAATATCTCATCAAATGCATAACAAAATTTAACTTAAATAAAACTAAAAAAACTTTTAATTTCAATTAATTCACGAAATGCATGCTAGTTTCCCTCTTCCACCAGTCAGCCATAGCCGTTTTTACTTCGTAGACGATTGTAAAAGAATAATTGATAGCATCCACAGCCAAGAAAGGCACAAGTCCGGTGGGACCTTACCGATTAGTGAATGATCAACAAAAGAAAAGGACAAAAGGACAAAGTCGATTTGACGTGGGGACCCACTTTTAAAAGTAAAATTAGCAGCTTATAATGGAGTGGAGAAGATGACAGCATTACAGATGGGCTTGATTTCCCAACTAAAGTTACAGAAAAAAAAAAATGAAAAGTAAATTTTAGTAAATTTTTTCAAACGTGTCAAAATAGCCATTCGCTCTGGTACTAATTGATTTGAAATATTTACCCATAAAAAAAAAAAAACAAGATTTGTAACAAAAGGGAAAATTTGAGTCCAACGTCTGCGAAAAACGAGGAGATAAGAGTGACATTAAAATATTTATAAGTTCTTTTTTAATTAATAATTTTTTAAAAATTATAATTTAATAAGATTTATTTATGAATTCATCTTGTATCTCATTTTGAAAATTTGTTGTGATCGAATTATAAATGAGTTTTAGATGTTTTATTTTCTTTGATGGACTTTTGAAGAGAGTAGTCAACAAATCTTGAATGTAATCATCAGTTAAAGACTTTTGTTTTGGTGAGTAAAAAAAATCTAAAAGTGATTTCATCATTTATTCATCTATTATTTTATAGATAAAAATTCATTTATCTAAATATAATAAAAAAAATAGATTTTTTATATTAATTTTTCTTAATTAATCATCTGGGTCTATCATATTATACTAAATCATATTTCAATAGTTGAAATTGAAATAAAACTTAAAAAGAGATAACGAGAGTCAATTCAAATATACAAAGAGGAGAAGTTAATTAAGGCATCTATCCTTGCCAATCTCTCCACTCACGTGAGAGAATTTTAGTCAATTTTAGTCAATTTTTTTCAAACATGTCAAAATGGCCATTCGCTCTGGTACTAATTGATTTGAAATATTTACCCCAAAAAAAATGATTTGAAACAAAAGGTAAAATTTGAGTCCCACGTCCGCGAAAAACGAGGAGATAAGTGTGACATATAAATATTTATAAGTTATTTTTAATTAATAATTTTTTAAAAATTATAATTTATAAGATTTATTTATAAATCCACTTAATATTTTTTTCTAAAATCTTTTATGGGCGAATTATAAATGAATTTTGCATGTTTTACTTTCCTTGATCTTTGACTTTTGAAGAGAGTAGTCAACAAAATCATGAATGTAATCATGCAGTTAAAGATTTTGAGTTTGTTTGCGATGGAAGTTTAAAACTTACACCCATCAACTCAATTTTTATTTTTTTCTAAAAAAGTTTTATCTTTTTTGAAAAAGTCAATAAAAATTACTATTTAAACTTATCAATTTTAACTCAAACTCATGCACCAAACACCCCCTTTATTTGGTAAAAAAAATATAGAAGTGATCCTATCATATTCGGGTTTACAATCATATAAGTAAGAATTTATTTCCCTAGATATAATAGAGAGACGGATTTTTTATATTAGTTTGTTTCAGTCGGTCATCCAAGGTCTACTCTGTTATCACCAAATTATGCTTCAACAGTCGAAGCTAGAGCAAGACTTAAAGGAAGGCAACGGGAGTCGAACCTGGATGGACGAAGGGAAAAAGCTAGCAAAGACATCCACCATTACCAACCATCCACTCACGTGGGTGTATGCAGTTGAAGACTTGAAAGCATAAGAAAAGAGTGTAGCCTTTCAGCAGACAACTAAACTTAAAATGATTTCTATGGGGCCTTCTACAATTACACACTTTGAAATTTTTCAAAGAACTAGTTCCACAGGAAATCATTAAGTTGCAATTTGAATGATTGATTCTTTTTTTATTTTGGATTGAAATTTTGAATTGCAATCTAAACTGACGGTTGGATGTGCAAACAAATTATAATTTAGAATAGAAATAAAATTAGGATGTGTTTAAATAGAGTGTTGAAAACAATTCTAATAATCTTACAAAACCTCATTGCTTATGGCTGATTTTGATAGGATATGTAGTTGTGATTTTACTCGTCTCTGCATTCCGAATGCATAGAAAGAAGATTCATCTCAATCGGATCTGAAATAAAAAAAATTATGTCAATTTAAAATTTAGAAGAGAGAGTGTTTTTTCTCTTTTTTATTAAAGAAAAAATATAGAGGATATTGTAGCAAATACATTGAAATTGGTCACATTTTCGGGGATCAATTCTGAATCCTTCTTTCCATTTAATTAAAAAAAAAAATCCGCAGATGCTTGTTATTTTCTCCATCAGGATGGTGTAAAAGTTCCAAATGACAGTTGCATTTTATGCTTTCAAATGATAATTCAAATGGACAACACAATTCAAATTGCTAAAATGGTGTGAAATGGTGAAACAAACAGATGATAAAAATGATGAGTTGGTATTCTCTAAAATTTGACAAGCAGCCCTGTCACCAGATAATGGAATGTTATTGTTGGTAGCAAGAGGTAGAGATGAAAATATCAACATCGATAGAAATATCGATACTGCAGTTTAATGAAAAATATAAATACTGATGGAATTATCGAAGGAGTTTACGTAAATTTATTTTAGAACGTACATATGGTATTTTAAGATAGAACAAACATAAAGAATATACATAAATAAACAAGTTATACATAAGAAACATTATATATTAGATATCTCAATATAAAAAAGAAGTCCTATAAGACTTAAATGTGATAAAAAACCTATCTCGGTTTAGTGAAAAATTATGAATTCTCTTAATTATTTACTTGAGATGGTAGTGGTGATTAGATGTAGATAATTGGAAATTCCATATCTATTTAAATTATGAGTACATAGACATTGACATGAAAAGCCCCATTGCAGGAATTGATAATTTTGAAATTACCGATGAAAATCAATTATGCAACTAAAAATATTAATAGAATTTAAAAAAGTTAAATTGCATGAAATTGTCAAAGTTTTCTAAATTTATCGATATTTCTCTGAAAGTTTTTTATATTTCTCCGAAACTTGTCGATATTTCTCTAAAGTTTCCCCGATGTTTTCAGATTTTTTGTACAAATTACATTATGGAGTTATCGAAATCAATATTTCAACCTTTAATTTGACAGAAAGGATTTGACACGATGATTAAAAAAAAAAAAAAGTAGATATAATAATAAAAATAAACATTATATATTAAAGTATAAAATAAAATAAGCTATTTTCATTTTTTTAATGACAAATTTAGCATTAATATAAACAAATACACTGTAGATGCTCTTGGGTCCTTTTATTTCTTCATTAAGTTGCTCCTTTAATACTTTACACTCTCATTTATTTGTTAATTTACATACTGGAATTTATTCTTGGATTGAGCTTTAATGTTTAATGCATTCAAAAGGACACTTGTGTTCCTACATACACATCAACTCTTCTCAATTTGAGCAAAATGACAATTCTTCTCACTCATCAATCAACGACTACAACTCTATTTGTTTTTGTTGAAAACTAGCTCGGACATTATCGATGTTAAACACCAATATTAATGGTCATATTTTGAAACCAATTTTTATTAATGAAAATGTTTAGTATCACAAATGTCCATTAGCGTAGCTGCATAGGTCATTTTCGTCCCTTACCTTCAACTGGTAGCGCGTGAAAGAGTTTTTATTTTATTTTATTTTATTTTATTTTATTTTAAATGCTCACTCTTGAGAGAGTGTCCGTACGCCTTAACATTTGCAAATCACAGAAAATCATGTGGGCAATCCATATGTTGAGTTGGACCGAACGATCCATGGAATCCACTCAGAGCTTTTGGGGAAGACAAGACGAGACGAGAGACAAGTGGCAGCCTTCTTTAGCGAGTAGTTCTTATCCTTAGAGTTGCGGGGAGGGGAGTTACACTTGTACCTTTCCCTCCCCACAAATTACCCAAAAAATGATTTAAAAAAAAAAAAAAAAAAAAACTTACTAGGACAAAAATGTTTGTCCGTGATATGTGAGCTTTTTTTTTTTTTTTTTTTTTAAATAAGATTAAGGAAAAGAGAATTATATGAGTAGAAGTTGACATACCTAGAAAATCTTGAAAATAGATACCTTCCTACATGATATATGGATCTTTTATGAAATGGATTACCCATATACCTCAACTAACTCAGTAGGGGCGACTGAAATCCAAATATATCATGAAACATATATGTTATTAATAAGTGTTATTCACCACCATCAATGTCCCTTTATATTCGTTATTTTCGTCATTGACATTAAACACGTGGCGTGTGGAAGCCGTTAAACAAAAAAGACTTATGTAATGACCTAAAATTCCTTCTCCCAAAAAAAAAAAAAAAAGATTAACAAAATGTTCTAACCTTACAATTACAATGGCTTTTACACTTTTTTTTTGGATAGATTGAGTTACACAAGTAGCTGCAAAAGTTTTGTAGTAGATTTATAGAATGTCACACAGTGGCACGTTCTCTAACACCGAGAGATACAAGCATCTCAAGAGGAGCTTTTCACTTCTTTTCCCCCTTTGCCTATACGCACCCCTCGTTATTAAGTAAGAACGGGTTCCAACCCTTGAGCATTTATTCCACACTCTTTCAACCCCAAGGGATTGGCTCCCAGGTGAATCACTTGGACTGGGGATCTCACGAAGCATTAGGTCTAAGGTTCCATTCCCATTGAGTGCACCAATTCCTTGGGACCACGCCCATGGGCCAAAGGTCCGAGATTTACTTGATTCATGTGGAGTGGGCACTTCGCATGGATCTCGTGGATTAGTCGGGGAAAAGTCCCAGACACCCCAATTATTAAAAAACATATATATTCCAGACTCTCTCTCTCTAAACTCTCCAACTTCTTTTCCTCTCCCTTCTCGCTAGACTACCACTCTTTCCCACCATCAATGAGCCCTCCTCCGTTAATAAACCACCATTAAAGATCACCCACTCACTTTCCCTAAGACCCAAGGCTGACTAATGCATCGGGGTCCCCTTGGGAAGCATCCCCACGGTGCAGCCAACAAAACGCCCACGGTGGAAGATACAAATCATGTATCAACAAAAAGGATCATTTTATTATATTGTTCTAAAGCCACAAGTCCTTAAAAAAATAGAATTAGATTTATGCCCTCGACCACTCTTTTATCAGTTTTAGTCAGGATCTGGCCTCTCTCTTTCTATTGACTAGCAAATTATGTCACTAGTATATGTTTATGGGCTTTTCTTACCACATAAACATTGTGATATGAGTAGAGACGAGTACTTTTGTTATATTAAGAAACATCATTCATTTCATTTCTACAGATGTCGACCACGTATACTAGGAGAAAAGAAAAAAGAGTCAGCTAGAAGAAGCTTCTATGAGACCCTGCAAACATAACTTCAGTTTAGTTTAGTTGTTTGTTTCTTTCTTTGTTAACTCTTCCGATCTCTTCTAACTATACAAGAGCACAATGTTTATGTGGTAAGAAAAGCCCGTAAATTTCAAGTTTGGCAGTTTAGGAATCTTAAACACATCTTGTATGCTGAACAAAATGCCTGTCAATTCCAAATTCATCTCTATAAAGCTTGGAGAGCAATCAAATTAATACAAAATGTCTCAAACAACATAATCATCTTCACACAAAAATTAAACCTAAAATTTAACCAAGAAACGGCGTTGGATGTGGTGCAACTAATCTACTGAAAGTTGAAACCAAGACTATTTTCCTAGTATTTTTTCCATCCCAAAGAAAAGTTCCTGTGGAAATTTATACCACTATATGAGAGGCCAAGAGAAAATGAAATGAGTGCTCACTTTTCGTGTTTTACCACTTTCTAAAGTCACATTCCAAACATGACCTATCTGGATTCCTTGACAAGGCAACTAGAGGGATCTAAAGCTTGCTCTACTTCCTTGTCTACCACTCACCCAAAGCTACAAACGCCTTAGGATCTTCCTATATGGCTATACCACATCCACCAATTGTCCAAATAGTAAAGATATCGCTGGAAAGAGATGCAAAAGAAAACACAACAGTGTTCCATTATGCAAGACCAAAATTTTCATTAAAACTTTGTCGGACTCACTTTTTATACATCTTTGTACAATAACTGATACTTTGGAATCCGTTCTGGTGGCAAGGGACAATTAACAATCAGCTTGCCTTTCATAGCCCCTCTAAATATTGCCTGCAAGAAAGTGCCAACAAAAGTCATCTCTGCCGCTAATTATTCCCATTGCAAGATATATGCAAGGCTCATCTCATGCTCCAAGTCGTTGGTGCAGTTTTGACACTTGACAAAGCTGCTTGTCGTTTGTTTTAGTTTATGTTATTTGCTTTGTTGCAAAGACTGGATTTAGATTCTGTATCTTCGTTTTGACATAAACACAGGCTAGAAATAACAAGAATTTGGTTTGCTTCGAACCAATCCTCAGTAAACTCCATCAACAAGCTCAGAGAGTTAAGAAAGAACGCAATAAGCTGCTCAAAATACTATTTTTAATCAACGACGAGGCAAATAAAATAAGCTAAAATAAACGACAAGCAATTATATCAACAGCACAAACGAGGAGTAGCATAACAGCAGCAAAGCCAACGACAGTCCCGAAATTAGAGTCATGTCAAATTGCCAAAATCTAGGAGAAAAGCTATAAACAAAGAACCTAAAGGCCGAAGTCACCAGCATTCAGTGAAAGGTGTTGGTAAAGAATTCAAAAAACAACTATAATTGTAATTATATTATCAATTATCTTGTAATCACAATGATCATGAGTACGCAAAAATGTTGTTTACCTCCACAACGTCAATGAAATCCTGCTTTCGGCGAAATGCACCAACCCATTTAGTATGATCTGCGGTACTGCAAGAAAATTAAAGAACATAACTCTAAAAATTTTGATTGAAACAATTAAAAATCGGAAAAAATTCGATATTTTCCCTTATTTTAAGAAACATAAAGTTATTTTCTTTCACAAAAAACCATCCACACAATTTCATCTATGATTAGCAGAAACTGAATTCATGAAAAGACACAACTTTTGGATCAAAATTCAATTGAAATGCATTACAAATTAGGGTAAAACAAGTTCAAAGTGTTGTTATGATTTCGTGAAGCTACGAAAAGGGGCTAAAATACCCAAATCATCCAATTAATACCTCAATTGAAATTAAAATACATATATGCATATATATATATATATATATATATAGAAAGTTGAAATACCCAGAATCCATCTTCATGTGATGAGCATTGAAGAAGAAAATCGTGGAGGGAATCAACGTGATGTCGAAATAATTGACGTAAACTTGCATGTCCTCAGAATCAATGTCTACGAGAGCGACGCTTGCGAATTTCGAAACTTCTCGAGCTGATTTAGCAAGCTGTGTTGAAGGAGAAGAGAAATTTAGAATTAAAAAAAAAAAAAAAGGAATTCAACGAAAAATCTTTAATGAATGAGGAAGAAGAGGCATACGACGTCGTCGAGAAGGAGACAGTCGTGATCGGAAGATCGGCCAAAGCGGAGGACGAGGACCTTGTCAATGGTGTCTCTGATTATGGAGTCCACTTCTTGCTTCTTCGTCAGCGTTCTCAGTACGTAACTCATTCTCTCTCCTCTCTCTCTCTCTCTAAACGACCTGCAAATTTGCAATTATCTGTTTGGGTAAATAACTCAATTGGCCCCTCAACTCTTTATAAGAGTACTGATTGATCCCTAAATTTCATTTTTTTTTTTTATTGAAAGATCCCTAGATTTGCAAAAAAGGTGTAAAAGAGGGTCTAAACCTAACGTCTGTTAAATCATGCAACGGAGAGCTACAGTTAATCGGTTTTTTTGTGAATGGAATAAATTAACCTTAAAAAAATATATGAATCTGTTTGATGAATAAATTTGAATTGAAAATTTTAAATTTTAATAATAATCTTTATTGATTTTTTAAAAAGGATAAAAAAATCTTTTAAAAATAATAAAAATAAATTCTGAAAAAAAATAAAAATTGAGATGAAAAATTTGTGTTTAACTAATTCTTCGAACATAACTTATATGTCAGAAGAAAAAACCAATAAAGATTAAAAAAATTAAAAATTAAAATTAACAATAACACAAATCTCTTCTTCTTTCACGTGTGTGGGCGATCTCTCTCTATCTCCAAATCAAGGACACAACCTTTCATCGGACTGCTGTGTGAGCCCCAGCTCCCACCCCACCCCACCACGCAATCGCAAACACGTAGCACCGTGGCGATGGATCAGATACACGGAGGCTCGCGGTGGCTTGCGTTGGTGGATCACTTGGCTTGCGTGGAGCGGCGGCAGCGGATCTGGGTTCGCGCTAGGGAGGTTCGCGGTGGCGGATCTCTTGGTTCGCGTGAAGTCCGGCGGCGGCGGCTCTGGTTCGCGCTGGGAAGCTCGCGACAGCGCGGAAAGGCTCACGGAGGCTCGGGCTCTTAACGGGGATGGATTCGCCATCGCACCTGGTGGGTTCGCCGGATGAGAGGTTTTGGGGGCTGGGGGAGGAGAGGTTTCGGATGGCTGTCTGAGGAAAATTTAGGTTGGAAGAAAATTTTGGGCGCGAAAATTTAGGTCTGGGGACAGTTTTGGGTCTAACACTTTGACACGTAGAAGGTTTTTTTTATTTTAGCACATATGTGGATAAATTTCCATGGATCTTTTTTAAAGTTTAATTGAGGAATGTAAATTTACTTTATTACCCCATGAACAGTTAAACATGTGTAAAGTTCTGTCTGACTTTTAACGTCTGTTAGGGTAAAGGATTCTTTTACACCTTTTTTTTTTTTTTTTTTTTTTTTTTTTTTTAAGTTTAAGACCTTTCAATCAAACAAATAAGTTTAAAGAAGTACTCTCGTAAAGAGTTTGAGATAGCTCATCCTATCTCTTTATGTAACTTTGCGCTTTTTCCACGTTCTTCTTCAAAAATTGTTCTGTGACCCAGGATTTTTAAAAAAAATATATATAGATAAATAGCCATAGGCATGTTTTAAACAATTATCGAAATAAATTCAAATTTTTTTTTTAAGAAAATGACAAATAATATCAATTAATGATTGATCTCAGTTAATCAGTGATTAATAATAATTTATTAGTTAAAAATACATATTAATATTAATTAATTATTAATTAATCATTATATATTTTTTTAAAATGATCATTTTATTAATTTTACAAAACTTTGGTTATTTATGTAAAAAAAGAAAAACTACTTAAAAAAAGGTAATTTACCTGTATATCCCTTTTTTTTTCTGAGTAAATTTCAACAAAGCCCTCTCTTGATTTACAAGTGCTTCTTCATATATCGAAAGGCGTAGATTCCAACCCAAAGAATTTGGCTCATACGTCTTTTTTTTCTTTTTTCTTTTTATAATGTTCCATTCATGTTGGTTGACCATAATGAGAATCTTAAATTGCATTAACAAGAAGTTTTTTTTTTTAACATATATCTTTATATATTATCAAGCCGCGATGCAGTTTTACTGTGGTTAACTTTTTGTTTACAATAATACACATTTACTTTTGGTTTAATTATTTTATGCTTGATTACTATTTTACTTCTAGGGTTACTTTGGGAAATGAAAAGGATCTGACAAGTCTTTTCTGAAAAGTCAATAATATTTATACCTAATTTTTAAAAAATTAATCAACTCTAATTTAAAAATTTTATCTCCAACTAACTTAATAAACGGAGGCTTACAAAGCTGAAAAAATTTAAACACATATCTATCTTTACTGTTAAAAAAATTGCAAAGGATGTGTCACCAAAAGAAAAGAAAGCTTCCGGACAATATATATATATATGAAAGTAAGCGTTTGATTTATCTTTTTGGACAGAGAAATAGTAACAAAAAGTTTCCCTCTTTAAAAATATTTTCGTTGAGGCAAATTATTATTTTTTAATTTATAAAAGGATAGGTGATGCCCATATTGGCTTCTATGTTGATGTGAAGAATGAGGACACGTTAATGTCTCATATGACAACCGTACATTGAATTACTCTGGACAAAAAAGAAAAATGAAGGAACATCAAGATTACCGGGTTTGTTTAGAGTTTCAGATTAACTTTAATTAAACTGTAATTTTTCATCTTAATTTTTATCTTTTTCTGAAAAGTCAATAAAATTTATAACTAATTTTTAAAAAGTTAACCAACTTTAATTTAAAAATTTTATCTCCAACTGGTGAATCAAACGCAAGCGTCATATCTTATTAATTATGTTAGGTGGGCATTTGTTAGTTTCCTTTTTTTTATATTTTTTTTAGCGGAATGAAATTATTATTTCTCATGAAGCAATTCCTTTTCTATTTCTGATATTATATTTTGTTAATATTTCACGTTAATACACGTGCAGTCCTTTGCTAATCATAAATGTATATACATACATAGAAAAACTATAAGGCACGGCGATGACATGTTCATAAATTGACCCTTTTTTATTTTTTTTGTTTTTGGGGACAAATAAGCTTCAATGAAACAACAACATAAGGACATCGAAGAAATAGCAACGAGGCAACCCAACAAACCAACAGTAAAGCAAGTGGAGCACATTTTTACCACATCCCAACACCTCCTCGAATGAACCACGAGCCACCACGGTAAGAGTCACATGAGATTCGGCAAAGACTGCCTCAACATTAAGCTTTAAGTGTCCTCATTGGAGGTGCTAACCATATTGAATTAGCAACTGACAACACTGAAATAGGTAAAGTAGGGCCTCGAATCCCCTTAAATTTCCCAAACCTCAACTGCATCCACGACATCTTCTAATAGGACATGAACGACTTGCTCTAAACATTCCGACATAAGAATCACAACCCTTTAGCAAAACTCCTGGGCTGGTAAGAATTCGTCAATTAGCGAAGAAGGATGAGTAACAATCAAGTAGATTACTTCTTCAATAATTTTTTTTTTTAAAATTAGGAGATACTTTTTAAAATTAATGATATTTTAACCAGCGTATCATAATATTAATAAATTGATATAAAATATTATATAAATAAAGAAACATATTAGTAAAATCAATCTTCATCCATTATCATTATCAAAAAATCTTCATCAACCACTTCCGTGGCTCCAAATTCAAAGTTCTTGCTGCCATTTATCTAAAGTGGTGAGAAATCCATTCTTCCACCTACTAATTGGTCTTAAATCCAACCTGTCTCCGATCCCAAACAACTTTAGGGATATCAAATTAGGCCAAATACCCAAAAAAAAAAAAAAAAAAAAAAAAAGGCCCATATTTTCCTCTTATCAATTTATCCATTACCCATTCGATTTGTCCTCTCACCTTTCTTTAACTTTCTATGAGTTATGTTCGAGTTTCTTGCTGCAAATCAAATTGAAGCAACTCAATGGTTGTTTTGGCAAGGTCTACACTTTAGTCCCAACCAGCTAGAGACCACGCTATTATACTAGCCACATTGGAGCCACCAAATAATTTATTGGACCCCAACAATTACTGAGGTATCCAGTTGCATAACAAATCACTTTTGTTTGACTAGGTATTTCTTTTACCTTTTATTTTATTTTATTAACACTATAAAAAGTATATATTTTTTCCTTTGTTGTTAAATTCCTTTATTTGCTTCTACTTTTACTTCTTCTTTTTTTTCCCCCTCAACCCTCTCAATTACTATTTTTTAATGCATTTTCTCTACATTACTCCTATATATTTTTTTTAATTTCTCAAAAAAAACTTTACTTTTTTTTTTTTTTGTTTCATGTTTACCTTTTGTTGGTTTTAATGCAAAAAACACAATTGAATGGATGTGAAATAATTTTCTAAAACTGTTTGCGCTCATAATGCCATGAAAAGAAAAAAAAAATTCACTCACAAATGATTTTCTTATTTGATAAATAAAACTTTAGATGATCAAATGTTCTAAAGCCGTCGATCTTACTCACTATTATGGTTTTGAAATTCTTGAACCTTTCAAGAATGCAATTACAAAGCTTCTTTCTATTTACTCTAATAGGGGTTAGTTGGGGTTAGGAACCTTTCCCAAACCCCCGAGTGGGCGCACTATAAGAAAGTACAGTCCAACGAATTGCTCGTTAAAATATCATCAATATGGCAATTTTAATTAATCACATTCCAACTTTTAAAAAATCAAAATTAATGTGATTGCATGCATATTCTATCAGTAATACTATATCTGACCTTACCGTAAGATTTAAGTTGCATCTCTCTATCCCCAAGTTTCAAAAAAAAAAAATCAAAATTAATGTGATTACAGACATATTTTATCAATAATACAATACTTGACTTTACCGCAAGATCTGAGTCAAATCCCTCCATCCCCAAGTTCCAAAAAATAAAATCATAATTAATTCAATAAGGAAAATAATCTAGTAAGGAATTAAAATTGCATAGTAGTAGACACTAGGGTTTTAAGAAAATGGGTTGGGTTGGGGCAATTTATGCTTTTTGGGCCTCTCAATGGGCATGGAATTGATGAAAATTGGGCCCTATTAAGTAGAATTCATAGCAGCCCAAGTTGTTCTAGGTTAGTTAAGGTCTATTATCCATTTTAAAGTTGTTTGACTTGATTTCTTGAATGGGCTGGCCCAAGATACAAGTCTATGGCCATCATAAACAAGTAAACATAAAAGTGTAGGTTCATAAACAACTAAACTTAAAAATCCTAACTTTGTAAGCTTCTAGAGTATATTAAATTGATGTGCTAATGATAAATTTTGATATTTGAGTGAAAAATATATTCTATAATAGAGTACTATTTTTTATGACAATATACCGTATGCTAATTTTGATGGCAAATTCCCCAGCAAAATATAACAAATGTTAAATTTAACATTTGATTTTGTTATTTAGTATCTCAACTTTTCCATCTAATCACTATAGTTTGGTCGTTTTTAAATTATTTAAATACTAAAACTTTACTTTTATGAATTCCAAAAACTTAATCATAAGGACACGATGTAGATATAACATTACAAATAACATTGATAAATTAGAGCATGCAGTTTCAAAGATGTTATTTTCACACTTTTTTTTTTTTAACAAATAAAATATTAGCATTGACGTATACCTTGGATATGGTATTATTAGCAACAATCGGAAGGGACGAAAAACAGTTTTCAAAAGTTTGAAGTCGGGAATGGCAGGAGAGGCATAGCACTGTAGACAACGCTACAAGTTTCAGATTTGGTTGGGTTAATCAGTTTCAGAAAAATAATCTGAATTTTTCTATCACTGATCATTGCTAAATATATATATATATATATAATCTAGCTAGGGGTTAAAAGAACTCACATAATTTATATCTAATTTAATTAACTTAATTAATGCCATAAATTAAACTCTGGATTTTTTTTTGGCCCTAAAATATGACCAAATTAATTTTTTTAATTGAAAAAAACTTTTAAGATAATAATTAAATAAGGAAAGAAAAAACTATCAGAACACTAAGGGGGGAAAAAAAAAAGAACTGTTTAAAAAATTGGGACAGACGGCGTGTGTGCAATAATAAGTGGAATGATCTTTCAAAAAAATAATAATAATAATAATAATAAGTGGAATGGAGGTGCCATAATTCAGGGGTATGTAATGTAATTTCCTCTCTTTCCCTAAGGGATAAATCACATATTTTTTTAACTATTGCTGTCGTTGTTTTTTTTTTGCTAAAGATAAATAATGTTAGGAACATAGAGATTTTTAACTGCACCCAAAAACATGCTTCTCTATAAATCTCTCTATGAGAGTCTCAAAGTAGAAAGAGAGAAGTTATAGAAGAGGATTAACAGTAAAACAAATGATCCTTAAAGCAATGTTCATTGGTATAAATCTGTAAAGCGATACCTAAATAGCGGATGTTAATATCTAAAAACCATAAAATGCCCGTCAAAACTATGAGAGCTGCCAGGGCTTATCTTAGGGGGTGTTTGGTGTGTAAGTTTGAGTTGAAATTGATAAGTTTAAATAGTAATTTTTGTTGACTTTTTTGGAGGTGAAAAAAAAATTTTCAGAAAAAGATAAAAATTGAGTTGATGGGTGTAAGTTTAAACTTACACCCCAAACAAGCTCTTAGTTGTTGTTCTTTTTTTTTTTTTTTTTTAAAGGCTTATCTTGTTTGTGAGGTTATTTTTCACTATTTTGGTAAAATTTGCATGTTTATGTCATCGACCGTTCTTATGGAGACGTGAATCATATATATAAACACACACACACACACATAAAAAGACTAGAAAAAGAAAAAGAAAAAGATAAATCCTTTTTCTATTCGCTATTATTATAACAAAAAGTAGAGATTTTTGAAAGAAAGAGGGAAGGAAATGGGAAAAGTATCCAACGGATTCAAAAATGGTCCAATCCAAATCCAATAGACAGCCAGAGACGATTTTGTTTGCTAGAGAGAGAAAGACTCCTTCTCCACATGATTCTCTTTTATTTTTGGATTTGTTTCTGTTTTCTAGTTGTTGTGTTATTTTGTGCTTTTCTGTATTTTGGTACTCTGTGATTGTCACTTTTTTTTTTTTTTTTTTGGAATAATGGAGATCACTATGGATTTTTTTTTTTCTTAATAGCGAAGTTTTCTAAGATTAAAAGGACAAAAACTACAACATGTAGGAGTGATAAAAATATTTCTCTCAAAAATAATAACAAGTAGAAGTGACATAATCAAATCTTATAAACACCACTCGAGATCCACTAAAGATTAAATTCAGAAATCCATTTCAAACACTAATCATCTTTATATATATATATAAGTATCTCGTAAATCTATAAATGTATCCAACTGATGGATTCATAAACTTTTTTGAGATCCAAAACTAAGCCCACCCCTAATCTAAGTATGTTTGGGCATCATAAGTTAAGACGATAACTTTACTTACAATTATTCTGAAAAGTAGAATCAAAATTCCTTCCTCATTGGCATTAACTTTGAGAAAAAGCTAACTCAAATTTTTAGAATAAAAACTCTCATGTGTTATAAGTACATGTATAACTCGATGATAAATTTATATCTAGTTTCATTATAAGATATACTCTCGTCTTCAAGTTAAAAAAATAAATAAATAAAAGAAATTAACTAAAAGGCATAAAGTAGATGGAGTTAGCAGCTCCCTTAGCAATATTCTGATTAGCTAGCCCAAGTTTGGTGTAGAATAAGGGCCTAATTAAGAAGACAAAGAGCCAACTAACATTTTTTAAAAAGCGTATTAATAAATTATAATTTTAAATTTTAAACATAATAATAAATAACATAATCAAATTATTGACCATATAATATTAAAAAAAAGTCCTTCTCCTTCCTCCTCTTCTCTCTTTCTTTTTCTAATGCACATAAATTTATTATTAAAAATAAATTATAAAACCGTTATTTTTTTTATAGAAAATCTAAGGCCTTGTTTGGTAAAAAGCTCTGTTTAAACTAAACTGTATTTTTTTTATCATGTTTTTTGTCTTTTTCCCCAAAAAGTTGTTTGTCTTTTCTGAAAATTCAAAAAAATTTATTATTTTAACTTACAAATTTTAACTCAAACTTACACACCAAACACCCCCTAAGAATTTTCCCGAGAAAATTAAAAGATTTATCATAAAATATATAATGTAATTTATAATCTTTTTTTTTAAAAAAAAAAAAAACCCCGTTGTAAACTTTAAGGGGGTGTTTGGTGTGTAAATTTGAGTTAAGATTTGTAAGTTTAAATAGTAAATTTTTTTGAATTTTTTTGAATTTTCAGAAAAGACAAACAACTTTTTGAGGGAAAAAAACAAAAAATATGATAAAAAAAGTACAGTTTAGTTTAAACAGAGTCATTCACCAAACAAGGCCTAAAACTACACTATTTATTGCAATTTCCCAAAAAGAAATTAAATTGTAACTCAAACAAACATAGTTGGCGTGTGTAATTATACATTCCATGCATGGGCTAGAAGTAAAGGCAGATGCTTGACGTGGCCTATCAACTCAAGCCACCCCAAACTGTTATAGCTAAGCTACTAAAAGCAAATTAAAAATTATATATATATTAAAAAAAAAAAAAAAAAACTTAGAGAGGTAGCCCTAGGTGGGGTGCTTGTGAATGGATTATTGGTGCTCTTTTTTCTGTTAGTGGCAGGTAATGATGAGTAAAGATTGGATTACTGAAAATATATATATATATATATATATATTTTATTAGCCATTCGTTTTGCCTCACCCATAAATATGCATTGTCCACCATGGAAGCAAATATTGAGGTAGCACTGAAATATTCTTGAATGGAGGGAAAAAGTTTGCCCTATATTTTTCTTAATTTGATTGGATTGTGATAACCTATAATGAAGTTATTTTTCTTTTATTTTTTATTACAAAATTCTTTTAACTTAACATGAAGTTGTAATTTTTAATAAAGATGCATTTATCACCCCATTTTACCATTTTTCTCATACGTAAATATAAGTATGTTATTTATCCGATATTTAATTTTTTTATATTGGTATGGAGTCATAAACACTTATTTATTAAATTTTTAAGGAAAATTAATTTTAATTTCGGATCTATGATTTAAATCCTAAAATCTCCCTTCCCCACCTTCTGAGCTAGCCCTAGCAAGCTTGCTGTCTAGCCTTGTATACTTCTGGTAGAATCTTCTACTTATAAATAGTTTATTAGCTAATTGGAAAGGATTTGTAACCTTTATTAATATTAATTTGTGGAAGTTTTAAAATATGGAAGTTACAAAGCTATCAACATATATTTTACCTTTTTAAAAAGTAAATCTTGCTCTCGTAATGTCATAGAATATTCTGCTATAGTTTATTAGCAAACTGGTAAAGAGATTTGTATTCATCTTTCTATTCTAATATATATATATACATATATAAACACATATATAAAACATGGTGTATTAAAACTTCTATTTAAAACTCTCTGGATGTCTATTGGACCTTAGTCAGTTAGAATAACCTTTGCATTCAGCACATAAATTATGCTATTGCAAACGATTTGTTAACCACTAGTACTCCTGTCAATAATGTACAGCAGAAACAAATTTGTCAATAAATTAGATGATATATCAGACATAATATGACTAATCAACCACTAGATCACGCTGCAAAACTCATTTCAATTTCTTTTCTGTTTTATATATATATATATATATCTTAATTATTTATTTGAAACCATGCTAAAATCCAATTTCCTATGAGAGCTTATAAGTAAACTTTGTACCCTTACTAATTTGGACAGTTTCTCATTAGATTAAATGCAAAAATTCCTTAATTTTGGCCTTGGTGGGACCCAAAATTGGCTAAGAAAAATATTCTGCTTCACTTGCCGCCAGCTCATTCAACCACTAATTAATATTTTAGCTTAATTTAAGCTTAATAAATTATTTTGTTTGATGATGTTGTCACAACATGAGTAATATATATATATATATATATATATATATATACATGTGTGTGTGTGTGTGTGTGTGTGTATAATTTACTACAGCACGGATCCATGAGGCATCTTTTTTAGGATTTAAAAAAGTTTTCACTTGTTGGTCTTGTATGACCAACCAAAAAGTACTCCAAGATATCATTTTCAAATATTAATTAATCAACTTAAAAACAGCAAGTAACATTGGACAATATATTGTCGGTCAATAGGATCTTATAGCAAGACTAATCAAAGGGCCAATTAGCTAGGTTTCCTTCTATTGGTGGGAGCAAAAATGCATGCAAAATCAGTAAATTAATAAGGAATATCTCTTTGATTTTTCTTAGTCTCTCTAGTTAACGTACTTAATTAAATATCATGTTTAGTAAAATCTACCTTTTAAAGTAATTAAGTTTGCTCGAGCTGGTAACCTCTTGGGAGCAATATTGAGATTCCATGTCTAAAAATTAGCGATGCTAAAAAGCTAACTCAAATGTGAAAGATGATTTATTCTATTATTTTTTAATCAGAAAAAAGAATTAATTGCATCCTCATGCCCTCGTTTTTTCGAGATTTTGTTAAGATTTGTAACGGAGAGAAAATCAGTCCACACTCTTGTCATCATTTTTACAGTTAAAGAATGTAATGAGATTGGAAAAGAAAATAAAGGAAGAACTGTGAGGATCTTGATTATTTTTATAGTGTTTACTTGTCTATTTGTTGTAATGGGAAACATTCTAATTCTCTTTCTAATTTTTAATAAACTTAAAAAAGGGCATATTAATCTTGTCGATGCAATTATTAGAATGTTCTTTTATATAGTTAAATAATCATTTCAGACACACAACATAGTAACTTATTGAAGGTATATAAATAAATTTGGCATTCATTTTTTTTTAATAGGAATCGATATCAAGGGAGGTGTAGGAATTGACTTTCCTAGCAGGGGAAAAAAAAAAAAAAAGAAGGAATTGACATTCATTTTTCCTATATTGTATGGGCCACTAAATTTTTTATCAATAATTTTGTAAGTAATCACATTATTACATTAAAAAAAAAATCACTACTTATTCTCATTTTCTCTTTCATATGAAGTAAACACGTCTAATGAAAGATATTTTTATTGTACATTTGTATATCCAATTTTACTCCTTTGATATGGCCAATTTTTTAGAAGAGAAAACTAGGGCTAGAAGTTGCCTTAAATAATTTTTGTGTTATAAAAACTGTCATTCCTTGCTCGACCAACTTCTATAAAACATTTATAACGACAAAAAAAAAAAAAAAAAAAGAAATGATAAATATTTTCGGTGGTGATTAATTTTTATTACCAACTTCTACTCTTGCATTACACTTTATGGTAGGACAAAAATATATTACAAATCATCAATACAAATGATAATATATATATATATATGTATATATATATATATGAAACTTGCTCGTTGGGCTAGATTAAAATTATGCGTAACGCTTCAAGCCACAGAAAATGAGTTGGAGATTCTTTTAGCAAGAAACTTTTTCCTTTTGAAATTATTGACTCTTATTTGTCACATATAGTGTCTCATTTAGTACATTGACATAGACAGATACAACACATACAAAAATCTATTTTTGATTGGAGGTTAAAATCTATACTATAAAAAATTGACTCAAATTATTAATAAAGCGAGAATTATTCCTCAGCTTCCATAGTTTTCCCTTACAAGATAAGCTAGAAATATTGCAACCCACATTAGGGACAGCAGTCATTGGTTTTATATATATATATATAACTGGCACTTCAGTGCTCAATTGCAACAAAGAATATATTCAATTTTCCTTTCTCAAGAAGTAGAATTATTCATTTTAGACACATTCATAATAAATTCAACTACCACTAGGGAAATTTTTTTAAAAAAAAAAACTGTGCTTTATATATACATATATATACATATGGAACTTCTATATACGACAATCTGCTATACATACAATAAATATTAAATACTGTACTCCAAATTGAAGTGGCATCTATTTTTACCACTTAATTAAAATTGCGACAGGGAGTGAAATATGGGGTTCCTCTCAATGAAAAAGACTATTCAAAAACTGGGTCATTGTTAAAATTTTGATAACTTCAGTGGATGGATTACATTTCATGGCGGGGACGCACAATACAGAATAGACTAGACTAGTCCCCATTTTCCAGAAAATTTTTTATCAAATTTTTATTTACTGGTCGGATATGATTCTAAATTTTCGTAGTTTTATCTATTTTCGTTTAAAATACATTTTATGTTTACTAATCTGATACAATTTTACGTGATACAGTATCTTAGAATCCTATCATATTAATTAGATTTTTTTTTTCATTGGGAATTCTACAATTAGAAATGAAAAGTCACTAATATATTGGTGAGAACTTTTCCGTGCGGCACTGTCAGATCGACGGACGAGAAAGTTCTCTCATCTATCTCTCTTTCTCTTTCTAGAGGGTTGTACCGTTGTCTTCTTCTTATTGTATCGGTCTCTTATGTGGTTGTATTGTTGGACGGCTGTTCCATCACACGGGAGACAATGCAAATATATAGGTATTTAAAATAAAAAAAATAATGGAAATGAGGGATTCAATTCTATATCTCATGATGAAGTCTACTGCAAAATTCTCATTAGATTTTAATTGCAATCATATGAGAAGTCTAATGAAAAGTCACTAATATATCACATATAGCTCTTTTTTTTTTCTTTCTTCTTTTTAAATGAAGTGGGGGATTCAAATTCTTTCTCGGTCAAATCCAATTTTAAATTATTATTAGATTATATTTATAACCACTCGTGAGAGCTTTTTTTTTTTTTTTTTGGGAATTTATCATAAGGTGAAAAATTCAAATATCTTATTTCACTAGACTACGCGTGCAATTATAGAAACATGCACCCATAAAGTTTCTTATATTGATGTCGTACTAATTATACCTTATGAGCAATGTAGTTTTCTCATACCCTAATCCTACTATAAAATTCTTTTGAGGATAATAAGATAAGAAAAAAATAACCTTTGAGGATAATAACGTCATTTGGAGAGTGTCCAACAAAAGGGAAAGAGGAGTCTTATTCTCTTCCATACAAATATATTAAATGAAAAAGAAAAGGCAGAAAAAGGGATAAAGAAAAGTGAAAAAGCATATGCCCTAATGCGTGTGCATGTCCCCGAACACAAACCACAGAGAGGGGGTCGGTGGATCAAAAATCTAAACGTTAAAAACTTTATAACATTATGACCCCTTTTTTTGGGGCAAAATTACAGAAATAACCTCAACTCCCAAATCTCAGATCATGTTTTAAACAAAACAATGTGTGGTTCAAGTTTGGATTAAGACCCTAAATTACGATATGAGGTCATAATTAAGCATGATTGTGTGTCCCATCAAATCACCACCGTCGAAGCCGACCATCATGTGAGAACGAACTAATGATCCAAAAACATATCCCATCGACGTGACACGTTGGGGATATGATCGTATGGACCACACGGAGTGGTTCTCTGGTCTGGTTTGTAGGGGATTTAAGCCCTCTATATTCCTGTTGAACTAGAAGGATTCTAGAGAGGGGGGGCACTGCCCTATGAAACTAAGGGCACCTACCCACCAAGTGGAGGGAATAAAATGGAATCTGTGCCTTGCTTTCCCATGCTTAGAAATGAAAAAGGTCAAAAAGACCCCCCAAAAAAATAATAAATAAATAAAAGAAAACTAATTAAGAAAATGGACGAAAAAGGGCACCAACGTGTTGCGTTTCTGGTCCAGCACCTATGGCCATCATCGTCCATTTAAAGTGAAACAACTCCCCAAGTGGATTCTTGTCAATGCCACGTGTCACTCCAACAGTAAATAGCTCAAAAAAATAAAAATCCTATTTGTCCTTTCCAATAAAGAAAACAGGAAACATTATGTTAAAGTTTTAATTCATTTTTTAACTTTTTTTTTTTTAATTTAGAGAAAATTCAAACTTCACATCCACGTCTTATAATGAAATCAGATATAAATTATCGTTAAATTATTCTTGTAACCACCATTTTAACACCCCTTTAAAAAAAAATCACAATTTTAACATAAAAATTTATTTGTTAGGTAACAATTCATTTACCATAGGGGGCTCTAACATAGACCCCCATTTTACTATTCTCACTCATTTTTTTTTTATAAATTATTTTATTACAATATTGTCCGTTAGTAAATTACTTATATGTACAGTAATGTTTACAAAAACTATTCATTACACCCACCCTAAAAAAATATACTACTTACCCTAGTTTTCAGTTATTACGTTATCAATGGTTTATCATCTTTAGTTAGGATTAGCTTATTTGTGATTCTTTCTTAATCTTAGTTTTCCCAGTTAGATAGGATGACCATCTATTTGTACGCTTTGACTTCTTTGATCAACCTTTTGATTAGTGATTTTGAGAGAATACTAGATTAATCCTTTCCCTAAACCTCCTTGATCATCCTTTTGAATTAGTGATTTTGCTCTTATAATTATTACGGAGTTAACAATAGTAAGAAACAATATATATATATTTTTTAAGGAAGAAACGATATTGATAAAAGTTAAAAATTAATTATGAAACTAATTTTTAAATAGAATGACATATGACTATCCATATTAAAAATTTATAATAGGGTGATACAAAGCTACTGTTAAAAAATTCATCCAAACAACTAGAATTCTACTAGCATTAAAAAATTGATTTTCACAAAAAAAAAAAAAAAAAACCTTTTTATTAAAAAAAAAGAAGAAGGGAGATTGGTATTTTTACTTAAAAAAAAAAAGAAGAAGAGATTTTAATGATAGAATCTCTTATTCTATGTTGTTGATAAAAAAAATGTTTTTTTAAATTTTTTTATTAAATTGTTAACGGCCTGATTATAACTGAAGATCATATATGGTAAAATTTTAAAGAAGAATGCTCATAATTTAAAAAAAAATAAATAAATAAAGTAATGTTATTTAGAAAGAATAAAAAATAAATGCAAAAGGAAAGAGAGAGAGAAAATGCGGCGAAGTCTGACATGAGCTTGGGGGGGGTGGGCATCCCAGATCTTGCAGCCAAAAGAAGCTTCCCCATTTTACACACCGACGCCAACACGCACACACTCATCACTCTTCTTCTCTTTTCTTTTCTTTCTCTCTCTAAGACTGAAGAAAAACAAATAGAGAATTTACGAAACGCAACTCTAATAAGCTAAAGAAAAGGGGACGAGAGAGA
Organism: Ficus erecta; assembly: GCA_008635985.1. Taxonomy (NCBI): domain Eukaryota; kingdom Viridiplantae; phylum Streptophyta; class Magnoliopsida; order Rosales; family Moraceae; genus Ficus; species Ficus erecta. The sequence continues at coordinate 790,261 of BKCH01000005.1, forward strand.
GAGAGAAATGAATTGGGCGAAAAAACTGAAACAAAACAAGAGAAATTCACGATGAAACTTGTTCATCATTTTGCCCTCCTTTTGATTCTCCTCCTGCAACTGGTCCTCCCCTTCCCCAAAACCTTCGCCATTGTTGGACCTCCAAACTCCACTGCTGCTGATAAATCATCTTCCCACAGGCGAATTCTCCACCAGCCATTGTTTCCCGCCAGCTCCGCTCCGCCGCCGGGGACCGACGACTCGACGGTTCCATCATCTTCTTCTTCTCCTCCTCCTCCGCCTCCGTCGCCGGACTCGTTTTCCACTCCCGACCAGCCCTTCTTCCACGAGCTCCCCAATGGACAGACGCCGGATCAAAGTCAACAGCAGCCTCCTAACTCGCCTTCCAATGGCTCCACGGTCCCGATTCCGACGGCCACGCAGCCGCCGAAACCGATTAAGAAGGTCGCCATTGCGATCTCCGTCGGAATTGTCACGCTCGGGATGCTCTCCGCGCTCGCTTTCTTCCTCTACCGCCACCGCGTGAAGCAACCGTCGGAGACGCAGAAGCTCGTCGCCGGAGGAGGAGGGGGGAGGGACAATTCGCAGAGTTTTACCGAGGAATCGAGAGTCCCGCCGTCGAGCTTCCTCTACATCGGAACCGTGGAGCCGAGCCGGACCTCGTTCAGCGAGGCGAATAATGGAGGACATAGCAGAGAATTGGCACCGAACAAGTCGCCGTACCGGAAGCTGAATTCGATAAAGAGATCGGATCGGTACCGTCCTAGCCCCGAATTGCAGCCGCTTCCGCCGCTGACGAAGCCTCCGATCATGAATTCCCCCTCCGGCATGTCCTCGTCCGACGAGGAAAGCCGCGAGACGGCTTTTCACTCGCCGCAGTGCTCGTCCGTCAGTTACGACGACAGCTACTACTACACGCCGGTCTCTCGTCAGAGCGGCCACAGCAACAACGGCAATGCTCCTGTTAAAAGCTCCATTCCAATGCCTTCCGTTCCTCATTCCAAACGAACTTCTCCGAAATCGCGCTTCTCGAATTCGAAGCACTGTCCTCCTCCAACTCAACCTCCTCCGCCACCGCCACCGCCACCGCCACCGCCGCCGCCGGAGGAAATTCTCGACGGTGAGCAACGAACTCGGCATCCTCTTAAGCCCAAATTTTCAGCTCCGCCGCCAAATTTGGCGCGCCTTCAATCTACAACCAACTCGCCACAATTTATGTCCAGAACCGCTCCTCCTCCTCCTCCCCCTCCTCCGCCACCGCCACCACCACCACCTCCGCCGCCACCGCCGCCTTCATTGAAACCAATTCCGAGGACAGTTAGAGATTCGGAGAGGATTATAACCATGAAGCCATCGCAAGCTCCGATGAAGCCACAATTATGGGCGGCAATTCCAAAATCCACATCGGAGAATGGAACTGCGAAGAAATCTGAGGAGAATGTCGATGATGATCACAACAAGGAAGACGCTGGTTCTTCCGAGTGTTTCGACGGAGATGATTCCGGAACGAAGCCGAAGTTGAAGCCTCTGCATTGGGACAAAGTCCGCGCGACGTCGGACCGAGCCACAGTTTGGGACCAGCTCAAAGCAAGCTCGTTTCAGTAAGCAAATTTATAAAGCAATTTCAAGAGTTAATGATTTTGGGTTATGCATAATTGTATAAATTTTATTATAGATTGAATGAGGACATGATGGAGTCTCTGTTCGGATGCAATTCAACGGCGAATTCGGCTCCGAAAGAGGTGACGACAAGGAGATCGGTTCTCCCTCCGGTTGAGCAAGAGAACAGGGTTTTAGACCCAAAGAAGTCTCAGAACATAGCTATCTTGTTGAGAGCGCTGAATGTGACAAGAGATGAGGTCTCCGAAGCTCTTTTGGATGGTACGTAAATTTATTATTCTGCTAAATTATTAGACTTTATGCTCTTTATAGCAATGGGAAAATGTGGAAAGCTAGTTTTCTAATTGCTTTTAAAACGTAACTTAATTTTGTTCTGGGGCCGAGAAAATAGGCAGGAAAATGGATGGTATTGAAACATTGGAGATCTTGAATGTGAAGTCATCATCATTACTCATTACAATAAGAAATGAGAGTGATCCGTATTTTAGCAGCATAATTCAAGATACATTATTATGTTAGTTTGAATTATTAGAAGTAGGAGAGAAAAAGTAAAAGGCTGGGAAAAACTATTAAAGACCCACGAGATCGGATAAACACTAACGACCTCTAAAATGGAAAAAATGATAGTCAGACTCTCAATAATCCTGGGCAACAACTTACCAACTCCATTGATCATTAGTGGTTTCAGCTTCTTAGCACTATATAATGAAAGAACAAAAGAATGTCCATAGTTTCTGACATCTTTAACCTATTCAACTAGCTTTAGATTCTGGATTATTGTTACTAGGCATGCTGCAACCTATTGTACCATAGTTTTCCTTTTGCAGCCGAGAAAAAGCCTCTTTCTAGAGCAGAATTTGACTTTAGGTGCGTTTGGTGCACCGGTGAGGAACTGAATTTTTATGTTAGAATTGATTGACTTTTCAATAACTAATTAAAATTTTTATTGAATTTTCAGAAAAAAATTCAAAAATTGAAATGGAACTTTTGGGTCCGGAATGGGGAGCAAAATAAAAGTTTTGATATGTTCTCCCCTCTACATATCATTGATTACATTAGAGTAACCTATCCAGAGAGAAACAGGTGATAGCTTGGTAAATTTACCCAATGAGTAATGGGGATTAACACCAAGAATATTCACGTCATCAGCAATATGTACGACAAACAACATTGGTCTTACAAACAACTTTTCTTGTATTTTAGTATTTTGTCAATTATAATGTAAGAAACCTCTATCAAACGGCATCCTCAAAACATTACAGTCGATTAATTGAGAGAAGAAACGACTCTTATTGTGCACCTTTCTGAAGTTAGTTATGCTATTTGCTTTTTGTATCCAGTTTCTGCTTTGTCCTGCTTTTTCCGATTGAAAATTGCTGAGCTGTACTGATTCATGTGTTTGGATATGATATTAGGCAACCCAGAAGGATTGGGTTCTGAGCTTTTGGAAACTTTGGTAAAGATGGCTCCAACAAAGGAAGAAGAAATAAAACTCCGAGACTATCAAGGTGATACCTCAAAATTAGGCTCTGCGGAACGCTTTCTCAAGACAGTGCTCGATATCCCATTTGCCTTTAAAAGAGTAGAAGCAATGCTATACAGAGCCAACTTCGATACAGAAGTAAAATACCTGAGGAAGTCCTTTCAAACGCTAGAGGTACTTATGGCTGAAGATTTACAGTTAGCATTATCTCGCTCTTTCAATCTCATGACTTTAGACTCAAACTCAAACTGCTTATTTATTTTTCCAGGAAGCAAGCGAAGAACTGAAGAACAGCCGCTTATTTCTCAAACTCCTTGAAGCTGTTCTCAGGACAGGAAACCGAATGAATGTTGGCACCAACAGAGGTGATGCAAAATCTTTTAAGCTTGATACACTCTTAAAACTAGTAGACATAAAGGGAACGGATGGAAAGACTACATTACTGCATTTTGTGGTCCAAGAGATTATTCGATCCGAAGATGCAAGTGATTCGACAAATGAGAATGTTCAATACAAAATGAAGGATGAAGATTTCAGGAAGCAAGGGTTGCAGGTTGTGTCTGGTCTGAGCAGAGATCTCGGCAACGTCAAGAAAGCGGCAGGAATGGACTCAGATGTCCTCAGCAGCTATGTGACGAAACTCGAAATGGGGCTTGAGAAAGTCCGGTTGGTTCTGCAATACGACAGGCCGGAAATGCAAGGGAAATTCTTCAGCGCAATGAAGCTGTTTCTAAAAGAGGCCGAAGAAGATATTGTTAGGATAAAGGCTGACGAAAGAAAGGCTTTGTTCCTTGTGAAAGAGGTGACCGAATATTTCCACGGGGATGCGGCCAAGGAGGAAGCCCATCCTTTCAGAATCTTCATGATTGTTAGAGATTTTCTAGCCATATTGGATCAAGTGTGCAAGGAAGTGGGAAGAATGCAGGAGAGAGCGGTGATGGGTTCGGCTAGATCATTTCGGATATCCGCAACAGCTTCATTACCCGTACTCAACAGGTATAATGTGAGACAAGACACCAGTTCAGATGACGAAAGTTTGTCACCATAAAAAAAAAATGTGAATATTAAGCACATGACCCTCGTAGGAAGGAGACTAAATTCGAGTTCTTTGACGGTTATTGAAGACAAGGAAAGCTACACGGTGAAAATCACATTCCTTGCTAAAAGGAACCTGTCACTTAATCAGAAAAGGCTCCTTGGAGGGACAAACATTTTGTGCGAGAGAATTTTGGATGCATAGAAGTCAAGAAGTTTCTAGAAACTAAATAATACAAGATGAGCACAATGTGGGGAGAATTTTTATCACTTTCAAAGAGAAGGGCATTGGAGGACAAGAATTCATAGTCATCGAAGAAGTGCATAGATAAAATGCAGAATTGCATCCTTTATATATATATATATATAGATACATATTTTTACCAACTCCAACACATATGTCATAGTTACATAGGCCTTTTTTTTACATCTAGATCAGATTCCCACACATATAAGAACGTTTTGATGTCAAATCATGATTCTAAGCTCTGGATTTGTTTGATTATTCATTATTCTTAAAAATAAGGAGCTATTTTTGAGCCTCTTTTTTTCTTTTCTTTTTCCCCCCTCTTCTTATCTCTCCTACATATATTAAATGGAGTGAACATGTTAGAAAAGGAGTCAAACAAAAACAAAAAAAGGAGCACAACCTAGAGACGAATGGAAACTTGGGAACAGCCAAACCCTACAAGAAACTACTTTAGATAAAAAGGAAAAGGAATCAAAACAAATCTAGGAGCTCAAACGTTGAGTGAACACACAAAGAAAACAACAAAAAAAAAAAAAAGGATTAAAGGAATCCCAACAAGAAAACAAAGAATAAAAATAAAAATAAACCTAAAATTTCGTAGTGCCAAAACAAAGAACAACCAAACCCTATAAGAAAAGAAAGCAAATAAAGTGAAGACTACTCCGATCAACCCTCCTTTCAACAAAGACCTTCAAAGAAAAAAGGCAAAAGAAAAACCCCAATTGGATGTACTTATTGCGTATGGTATAATTCATAATTAGTACATTTTAGTGAAGTTAAAATGATTTCTAATGCTTTTTAATCAGAACCCAGAGGAAAATTTTGCGTAGAAGTTGCTTTAAGCAAACACATAGACGAAATAACTTTTTGGTCGGTAAGGTTTAGCTTGGGATGGGTAGTGATGGAGAACAAATGAGAATACCACTTCTCTAAATCTAAAAACTTTCAGAAAAGACAGAAATTCCAAAGCCATGAAATGGCATCCATGAACATTGCTAAAGACTGGAAAAAGAGGGCTGACATTTTTTCTTTCCTGACCATGCCCTTGAATTAACAAATAAATTTTGAGTTTCAAGAAAAATTTTCAAACATCATATTGGTAAATAATGAAAAATGAAAAGTTAAAAACTTTAACTTACCTAATTATACCTAAACTACTACTTTTGCTATCTGCACTGTGAAATCTCCCATGGAAGTGAACCCTCGGTTACATCGAGGTAAGATGGGCAGTTGTAGGCTTAGATGGGGGAAAGATACTAGTTCGAGGCTACTCATAAGAAACGACGTCGTCAAGCTACTATTTTCTATTCCTAAACTTAGTAGAAATTGTATTTTTAAGCCGATAGGTATTATTGATGTAGTTGTTTGATAAATTTTTTAATTGTCTCATATGTGAGTGTTTACGTTAAAAAAAAATAAAATCAAGCATGACCTATTGAACTATTTCAATTCATAGATTAGATTGTTGAAAAGTTAATCCAACAATTAAAACTATAATATATACCGGTAGGGAAAAATATAGTTCCGATCATAAATTTTTCCTTTTTGTCAAATTTTTGTCTCACTATCAATAGAAACTGTAACCTCCTCAATTTTAAAGTATAGGACATTTTTTTAGTAAATATGTATGATAAATAGTATAAGTTAAGATACATAAGATAAATAATTTATTTACAAAAATATTTTATAAGGTAATTTACCATAATTATGTATTATATAAAATTATTTATCATAAATATGCTATTTATAAATAGGAGCATATTTTAAAATCTAGACCATTAAAACATTGATCTAATAATTAAATTTACACTTATTATCGAACAAATTAAATATCTCTCTTTTTTCTTATTTATTTATTTATTTATTTTTGGTAGAAAAATTTGAATTGAATATCTCCTTGGTTTTAAAGACATTGAGACCTTTTCAACTGATCACTTTGAATGTGTCCACTTAATTAGGGCCCGTTTGGACCTCCGGTTCGAACTTAAATTTTTCAACTTAATTTTTGTCTTTTTCCTCAAAAGTTTTTAATCTTTTTTGAAAAAATCAACCAAAATTACTATTAAAACTTAAAAATCTTAACTCAAACTTGTGAACCAAACGGGCTAAAGCAAGAACAAGTAGCAAAAAGAGAAGATAATCAATGATCACAGAGTGTTTTGGTACACTTATTCATAGTACTTGCAAAAATAGTCTTCTTTCTTGAATATTAGGCCCAAAAGTCCATTATGTGAGTGACAGAGACATTCTTGAATGGTTGCGTAATAAATTTCATATCCTGTCGTTTGAGAGACTATATTTGGGTTCTGTTGAAAAATTTATCTGAAAATGAAACAATTTTATGTCGACATTCTCAATGAGAGGGGCAGATTTTCCTTGAACGACCACCAAATTCAATTTGGTTTGTTCCGTTGATGTCATGTAATGTACAGCTCCTCCTTGATTAAAACATGCAACAACTCTTCATTATTAAAATAAAAAAAAAACAAACAAACAAACAAACAAAGAAAAATAAGTCTTGCATCTACCGCAAATGTCACATCGCCAAGGTGTGGGTCTTCTTTCTCCATTACAATATTTCTTGTAAATTCTTTAGGTAGAAAATTTATCTATGAGAATCTTTGGGATGAGTGTTAAAAAAAAAAAAAAAAAAAAAATTCTTAGAAACAGCTGTAGACCGTCAAATCTTTGTCTTTTTTAGTCTATATTGGGGCCAATCATTCAAGCGATTTGTGCCATTCCTCAATGCAAGATAATTATAATTAATAATATTTTTATAAAATAATTGAAATATGTAGAAGATTTTAAAAATATTTAAAATAAATAACAGATTTCAGGTAAATAAAAATTTTATTAGATAAATAATATATTTATAAAATATAAATAAATTATTTATCGGATAAATTCAATCTAAATAAATCTTTTATCTCATAAATTTATTATTTATTTTAAAAATTTTAAAAATATAGTATTTATTTTAATTATTTTTTAAAAATTAGTATTTACTTCTTTCTCCTTTCAATTTAACATTTGAATGCAATTGATGGACTATTCTGATGGCCCATTGGGGGCCGGGGTGCGGACATCTATTTTCTACAGTAAAAGTGAAAAAAAATTTCAAAAGTTTCTCTCAAATTTACATTTTAGATAGCTACTTTCAAATATATATTTAAAATTTTCTGCTAAAATATTATGTACGAAATGTTAACTTTTAAATGCCAGTTTGTACGACAATTAACTCCAAACATATCCACAATTTACATATATTTTCATTTTAATTTGAATTTAATCAAATTTAACATTATCGGATATTCTACCATAAAAAATGGGGGTGTATGGATGCACAATTTCAATTTTTATCTTTTTCTCTCAGTTTCACTATACACATAGTTTTTAACTCAAACTTTAAAAATCCATAACTTTGCATAGACTAGTCCAAATGAGATTTTTTTTTTTTTTTTTGCGTAAATTGCCTAGAATTTCGATACGAACGAAACAAGCTCCATATTAATATTTTTTTTCTGAATACATTTCAAATTTTTGTACTTTTTAACTTCAACAATTCAAATACCTCAATAAACGCACAATCAATTCAAATCCAAATTCTACAATCCAAACATTAGCATCAAACGCATTATTTATTTATCAATAATAGGATAGGATGTTGATGAATATTGATTGAAAAAAAAAAAACCCCCACAAAAGGAAGTTGGTGAGGAGATCAATTAATTCAAGTGTTATTTGATCTTCCTCCTGAAGTTCTTGTGGTCGATATGCTCTTTGGGAAAAATTGTGTTATTCCTATGTGTATATTACAATAAAAAAAACTGCTAGTCACTTGCGAGTCTCACATTGACGGGGAGTGAGAAACTTAAGTAGCTTATAAATACTACGAGTTCTCCTCTAGTTAGTAATTACTTGAAAGTTATAACTTAATACAGTCCACTTATAAATCCACTACGATTCTCCTCCTGAATTAACTTAAGTAGCTTATAAATACTACGAGTTCTCCTCTAGTTAGTAATTACTTGAAAGTTATAACTTAATACAGTCCACTTATAAATCCACTACGATTCTCCTCCTGAATGTCTTGTGGTCTACCCGTCCCGTAAGAAAAACTATGTGTTACCCCTTTGTATGTATACCAAAAAAGTGTCATTTGACATCCCTTTCAAAGTCACTTTTCAAACTTTAATTTAGAGTCTTTTCTCCTACATAAAGTTAAATTTACTATTTGAATTGTTAATTTGAATATATGATCCAAATGGGAGCTTAGCGTTTGATTTTATTTTATTTTTTAATTTTTTTGCAGCACATGATAAAGATATAGATGAAAAAAAAAAAAAAAAGATTCCCATATGCTTCATTTTTATTGTCTATAGACTGACTAACTACAAGTGAATTGTAATCAAGGAGGCTTTTAACATAATAATTACATGCTATACATTCTATCATGAAGAACACTCAATTGCCCATGAAAAGAACGACCTTCCAGAGATGGCATTTGTTCTCAAAATATTCTTCACTAATAATTTCCACTTGGCCTCCTCTTTCTTACCCTGCTTCCTAGTTCTCTCCTTGAAATTCCTGAAAACAATATGTTAAAAGTCAGTGGAATATCTAGAAACCAGTAAGAACAATATACTATTCTAATATTTCTACGATCATTATTAAGCTTGATCAAAAGCAAATTCATATTTTTATAAAAGAAAATACTGTATAAAAAAAAAAAAAAAAAAACCTTTTTAATAGTGTTTAAAAATAGTCTCTAGTCATAGTGTCAAACAAGCTATAAATTGCAAGAAAGAAGCGGAAACAAACAAAAGGAAGAAGAAGAAGAAAAAAAAAAAAAAAAAACTCACCTACACAAAGGAACTCCACAAGCATCAAAATGAGCACACAGGCGAGAGTGCAACTCCAAAAGTTGCCACATTCTCTTGCAATGTCTGCAGCCACCAGGGACTCTCAACTTACAACCCGCGAAATGTCGAACGAGCAATTCGAGTCCCTTGCAGGCTGAGAATTTGCAAGGATCTTGGTTCGCCTTGAAGTCCTTATCATGTGGGCCAATTGTCCTGCAACCATCTCGGCATATATGCACCAGAGCCTCCATTGCCTCACACAGTTGCAAATAGACCTTCGTCTCGTTTCTCTTTCGGATCCTCGCAGTTTGCCTCTGAGAAAATTCGAAAACAGAAAATTATCTTTAGCTCTAATACGTCTCACCGTTTGGAGAAAAGCGAAAGAAGAAAACATGAGGAGGAGAGACAGTTCTTACATTGTTTTCATCAGTCATGAATCGTCTGAGTCGAATTTCGAGCACCGGATGGCTCTCCTTCATTGCCATCCATGCTTCGGTAGCGGAAATGGATTTATAATTGTTTATGAGCATTCGGTGACAAATTACACTAAGCCGAGGTGCATCGCACAGTAATGCAAGCTGAAAGATGTCAACTACATTCTCCGTGGTGAGTAAACCACCCTCGAATTGCCGTTCGCATTCTTGCTTCAAGGAAGGAACTACATAGACATGAGAAAGTACCAGCAAGTGCAAGGCAAAATCCTCCATGTCTTCCTTTTCATAACTGCACAATAAGAAGAACCAACAATAATCAGCGACCAATTCACTAAGCTTAAAACAAAATATTCGTTACATATAATACTATTTTACATTTACGAAAATCGTTACTAATTTCCCATGAACTATGATCAAAAGAACCTAGTGGGAAAGAAATTGTTACCGGGAAGAGTACAAGCATCGAACGAAAACTCGAACCGCATCATGTGGAACTCCTAATATCGAGATTGATTGTCGATGACTGCTCTTTCTCGATTGCTTTAACATGCCTCTGATCACAGGAGAAGCCATGCCCTGACAGAAACAAAAACAAGTTTTTCATTCACTTTCTTCACTAAAAACATTGAGATTATAATCTAGGTACAAGGATCATTATCAAACCATATTTTCCTAATGTAATTTTGACAGGTATTTGCAGTTTTTTTTTTGGTACCAGGATAATGAACTTACAAGAATACTAGAATGCGCGTAAATGATGCCACCATTCTCGGTTTTGATAGATACATCTGCTCTGTAACCTTCATCAAAGAGGCGATCCCACGAATCTTTCGTCGTGGTAGAAACGCAGCTATGTCCTCTTATAGCCGATGATGATCTGTTTTCCACTGCCCTCTTAGAATAACTGGTTGATGGCCCAGGCAACGGCGGTGGCGGCGGAGGAATTTTCTCGCCGACAAAGTTCGATCCCTTGCAAACACTTTTCATCTTCATCGCTTTTTCTATCCTGCAATCTGCAAAAGTACAACAGAAACAGTCAAAAATAGGTTCTTATTCACTGCATTTGGCATATGGGAAATCTGCAGAATTCACAAACATTTGAAAAAAGATCATTCAAGAAGGATATGATTAATGGACATGTCACAAACATAAGAAAAACGAAGATCGTATCTTTTACATAATGAATATGAAGAATTATATAAGTATAAAATGAAGAGCAACTTGCATAAACATGATGGGATTTCAAATTCAATTCTAGTATATCGATTAAAGGACATGTCACATTCGTCAGCTGATTAAGATCTTTTGGACAAAATGCACGGTTCATGATCTTTCACGTGGGGTCCTTAAAAAATATATATATATATAAGCAGGCTTAAAGAATCAATCAACATGATTTCAGCATTGCTTATGCTTGTCAATTTATGATGGGAATGAGCCAAAATTAAATCGCACAAGTTGCAAAAAATAGTGACGAATGCCCCCAAAATATACATATTACTCACTTTCTTGGCTAGCACATCTTGTGACAAATTATACAAAAATGGAAAACCAAAAAAAAAATATATATATATATATATATACTGTTTCAAATTTATTGTTTCTGTCCAAACTTGTGACCATCTTTGATTCAAATTAGGCGGCGGATCAACGACAAAGTGCCGGAAACTCCGTTACAACGCCATGATGCTAACATCTTCGGCGTGAAAAATGAACAACTAAATCCTATAAACACCAATAACAAATATTGCTAAAGGAACAACTGAAAAAATAGACTAGGTAAGAAAATCGTAATGAATAACAACCAAAACGTACCCAATTCAGCTCACATTGTGAGAATATATATATATATATATATATATATATATGTAATGTTACATACCCTTTGTTGTGCTTGTGTTTTTCAGGTGCAGGCCTATAGAAGAGAAGAAATTCGAGGTAAAAACTCAAAAATCCTTATTACTCAATTCAATATCCAATACGAACTACTGAAAACCGTCGTAGAAATCTCCAAAACCTGTGACCCTTTTGTGGATAAAAGAAGTTGAGAATGAGGCTGATGAAGAAGGATAACAATAACAAGATTCTGAACGGTTTTAATCCAAATCCAAACTCTCTCTCTCAATATATATATGTATATATATATATATATATATATATATGGATTGAGTAGTTAAAACAAAAACGAGCAGTTTCTGAGTTTCCTATTTGGGGTAAATCTATAGAGAAAATTTTTCTTGGAATTTATATTCCTTGTTTATAATGCAGAACTGGGTCTAATTTTTCTGGCAAAAAAACAGAGCAGAAACAGAGTACTCTTTTATGGTAAAAGAAGACAGGATATTTTATTTTTTGGGAAAATAGAAGGCAGGATTTTATTTATATATTTATTTATTTTGCTGAATCAGACACACATCAGGAGAGAAAAAAAATAAAAAAGAGCTCTTCTCGCCTTTATCTCTTTGCTCTGCTGCTTAGGCGCGTTTCCACGTTGGCGCGTTTCGCCATTTTCGCTCGCCGACTACTTCAACTGTTAAATATAGAATATATACATATATATATATATATTTTAATTCTAACGTATTTAGAGAATATAACTATTTTTTGTTTTAATTAAAAGACGAGAATGGGCATAGACATTTTGGGCGAATCATATAGAAGCAGTCACTATTATGTTTTACCTTAAATTCGATGCTTTATTTTCAAATTCTAGAAGTAAAACTTTGCGTTTTACAAAACGTCAATTAACATTTTTTAGAGGTGAATTTTTTTCGGGTTAAAAAGATGGAAAATATGAGATAATATTACATAACATATATGATTTTCACAACTTGTTAATTGAGAGAAGACATATCTTGATTTATAGAGAATTGATCGAGCGATTATAAAACGACTTCTAGAAGACACTAACCCTTATTCTTAGATTTTCTATTATGCATTTTATTTATGGAATATGATGTTTATTTTTAAGGTAAAAAGATAACTATTTTCCTAAGAGAATAAGAATTACATTTTGCTATTTTTTTTTTTTTTTTACTCCACTTAAGGTGTAGAGTTTGAATTCCCCACACCAAGTTTTTAATTTAAAAAAAAAAAGAATTTAATTTATTATTTATTAAGCTATTATCCTTAATTTGATATTTAAATAAATATTACCTATTAATGTATCACATATATAATTCTAACACATCTCACTCAATAGCAAGGTAATACATATATTGTTTCCATTTTTTCTTTTCTTCTTCTCATATTTATCCGCTTTTTAAATTATCAATTTTCACGACTTAGGAATTGGAATGTATTTTAACCTTCTGCAAAAAAAAAAAAAAGAAGGTATAAATTTCTAATACATAAGATGAAAATCAAATTAACACAAAAAGTAATAACAGTATTCTAAGAACTTTTCTTAACTTTGCGGAAGTGCATTTTTGTCTTTTAAAAAATAGCAATGCATTCTTCAAAGAAAACATGAATAATTATAAAAGTATGTAATAGAAAAAGGATTCTTTTTTTTTTTTTTAAGGGAATAGAAAAAGGATCCTTAATTTCACTCTTTTTTTTTTTTTTTTTTTTTTGGTTTTAAGAATAAGATCCTGTCTTTTGGATCTCATTTATTTTGCGGATGAGGATCCAGCTAATCTTGACATGGCATTTAATCTGCACATTTTTTAAATTGGGATTTTCTTTGAACTATTATTTTCCTTTTTTATATTATTATTAGAAGCAATGCCGTTCACACACTAGAAAAGCAATGCCATTTTTTAACTATTTATTGTGGATGGCTATAAATAAACATCAAAGAAGTCCAATTCCAACACGTTGTGCACTTCCACCCATGTAAGGCGCCCCGAACTTTATTTTTTTATTTTTTAATAAATGATTTATAGTGAATGTGTCCTTTTTGCTTTTTGCCACGACGAAGGTTCCATGAAATATCTTTAGGCAGGTATGGACTTGAATTTATATATAATTTCACGGAATTAAATGAAAATTTTCCTGCAATTGGAGATCATACTTCTCGATATATTTTCGTATGCAATTAGAGAATTCTCTTTGCATAAGATTTGTTTGACGGATCTTTTTAAAAGTTATTTTTAGTTTTATAGATCCAAAAGTAGCTTTTAAAAGAACTTGAATGATCTATTAAAGAACTTTCAGTCTCCAAAAGTACTTTCTGTCAAAGTTAAAAAATATGACTTCTAGCAAAAACTCTTCTGATTAGACTTTAAAACTTGTGATAAAATTAAAATTAGATATCATAAAACTTCATTTTAACATTTTTTAATTTATTAGAGAATTTTAAAGATATTTTTGATCTCATAAGTTCATTAATTCCAAATATTTATTGAGAAGTCACAATTTTTACTTCTCTCCTTCTACTATATCCATAATCATGTGAATCTCTTTAAGCTAAAAGTTTCTAAACAAATTTTTTTTTTGGGCATCGATAAACACAAATTTGGTTTAATTTACAAAATGTTTGCAAATTAACCTCCTCTTTAATTGTATGTATTTTGCTGACAAGTCCTTGATTTGCTATGCTAGCTTTAGAAATTTAAGTTAAACTTTGGATGCCAGTCATCATCATCCTTATCGGTTTCTTATTATGGAAAGAAAAAATGTGATATTCAAGGGTTTTATTATATGGTCATACAAGATATTCAATTGTGTCTTTATCCATACTGAAGGCGGAGATGTTCTTAACATAGATAGAAACGTCGAGATTGGTGTTCATAAAGCCTATGATACTATAACTTTGTTACCATTTATATAAATAAATGTTTTATTTCATGGTAGTTATATATACAGTATGTTTGATACTTAATAAATATCATTAAAATTCTATAATTGTTTATGTGATCTTAAATATGGTGTATAAGAGTTATATACTAGAGTATAATGTTTAAGGATGACAATTAAAATGGTCTGTGATAAATAATCAATATTTAATTAATTAATCAATTAAAGTATAAAATCTTTAATTGAATATCGCCATTACCATTAAGAATGGAACGACCTTATCCGAACCGTTAGTGTAGCGAGACATTTAATGAGTGCACTGTGTATAATGTGATTATGTAAGGCATGAGACGTGATGTGATATGAATTACTGATAATTTCCGTTAGGTTAGCGAATTATAACCACGTCAATCGATGGTCATATATAGAATGATATTAATCTTGAGTTATTAGTAGACTCCAATTTGTGGAATTGTATATTTTGATTTACTAGGTACGGATTTGAGTATCAAATATTATTCTTTGTATTTTGACGATATGATAAAGTAAGTAGTCGTGAATGTTAATATTGCAAGATAGAATCCATTTCTTCTTATTTAAGAAGCAGATAAATAATTCTCTTGCGTGTTAATTAGGGGCTTGAATGGTATGAGCGCTCAATTCATGATTAACTTCATGAATTTATTATTTATTAGAGAATCAATGGTACTCAAGGATAAATATGTAATTAGAGAGATTAACGGATTTCACTTAACTCTAATTATGAATTATTTATGGAAGATCGATCTATATGTAATGACTATATCAAATGGATAACTCTATTCTTTGAGTAATTATATTGTAATTTCAAGAATGTACTTCCAAGTTTTTAGGGGAGTAACTTTGGGATCAATAAAGTTGATAAATTAATCGAAGAGTTTGATTAATTATCAAATTTATTGGAGTTTGAAATTATAAGTCCATAGTTTCCCACACCACCTTCGTTAGCAATTGAACAAGTATATTTGATGGATTGCATTTTTAGCTCACTAAATGTGTGATATAAAATATAAAAGAGAGTCTCTGTTTTTATTATTTTATTGTCACAAATATTTATTTTATTGTCACACCACCTTCGTTAGCAATTGAACAAGTATATTTGATGGATTGCATTTTTAGCTCACTAAATGTGTGATATAAAATATAAAAGAGAGTCTCTGCTTTTATTATTTTATTGTCACAAATATTTATTTGTTACCCAAACAATTAATTGAGAGTTAATTGTGTCACTTAAATAATGAAAATTATTTAAATATTAAAATTGGATGACATAGTGAGTCAAACCCACTGTATCTGTACTACTGTTAGTGGGTGGGGGACCCATTAGTGTGTAGATTTTATTATCTGTTAGTTACCTGTTCATGAGGATTTTGAATATTTATATTTAAAATTAGATTTAAAATTAAATATTTAAAGTGTATATATATATATGTTGATATATATATACACACACATATATAGAAACGGGAGTAGGAATGCGCGGATATGTATATGATACATACCATACGATTATATATATATATAATATTATACATACAATAGTTATATATATATATATAAATATATAAGAAAACCTAGTGTCCTGATGTTTGCTGGTTTATATATATATAATTAATTTATATTATTAATATAATATAATTAGTTTTTAATTTTGAATATTAGGAATATTTTAAACTTAAGATGGAATATTTGGTTAATCTACCTTACTCTATAAATAAGATTTATATTAAGGTAGAAAAAAACTTTTGGTTCAAGATTTTTTTTTTAATCAAATAAGAAATATAAAGAGAGAAGAGTTCTCATTTGCATTCTTTATTTTTTTTCTCATGTGTTAAGACTTGAAACAAAGACACTAAAAAATGAGTGAGTGAATTAATCCTTCAATAGGAACACCAACCGTTTCTTTCAATCAAGCGACAAATGTAAGGTGTAGAAGAATGCGGTCTTGAAGGATAGCATTGTTCATGGATTCGAAAGTTATTTTGAAGGAGTTGACCTAATCGGATGACGGTATAATTTTCACTCTCTACCCCCCTTTATATATTAAATTAATATAACTATAGAATAACACAAAGTTTGAGAAATTTTTGTTGTTCACGATTCTACACTTCCGTTAGTTTTTCGTCAATATCAGTTTTCGAAACCAACAGGAAACACATATTTTTATGATAATAAATAATCGAGAAGTGAGAAGAGAGTTTCAACATCTTAGATTTTAAGTCGAAATCTGAAATCTGGGATTTTTTTTTTAAATTATTAAAATATTGATATCCATAGGGTTCTATATCAAAATTATAATAGTAGTAATAATAAGAATAATTTAAGGTATATAAAATTACGTTACACAAATTTCATATAATTAAGCACTTTTTAGGGCCTATATAGAGCCTTATTGCAATTTCCGGAAGAGCAGTGAATAATTGGAGATTGAACATTCTCCAATTCTTAGATAAACATGTATTCATATATTTGTTTTAGAAAAATTAAAAACATAGGGTCTGTTAGGAGAATCATCCGAATAAAACATTTGAAATAAAAATATTTAAATGAAAAAATTTGAAGAGAAATATTTGAGCTATCATTTGAACAGATGTTTTGAAGTTAACATTCCAAACAAAATATTTAAACAAAAACAGTTAAATATGCATTTAAAAGCAGCTATTAAAATGTAAATCAGAGAAAATCTTTGAATTTTTATCACTTTTATTATAGAAAATGATGGAAATGACCAAAATTTTGGGGGAGGGTTTGCCATTTGTAAACAATTTTTAAATGGACATCAAAATGATCCATCCAAATTACACAAGCCAAACAAGTATTCAAATGTAAAATTGAAATAGAATGTTACAAATGGCACTTAATAGTTGCCCCAAACATATGCATAATTTTCTTCTAACCTAGTTGGGATTTGATAAGTGTCTCTGATATCAATTGCCTCATCTCATTATTTATTTTTATTATAAAAAAAACTAGTTTTGTTACAAAATATAAGAGAATATTACAACAAAGAGATTAACAATATTTGTGAGTTCTCTTTTTATGTGAAAAATAACTAAAAACGATCAAACAAACAAAGACAATCCTACAGACAAACATACTCTTTTGCTTTTCTTTTTCTTTCTTTGAATGATGTGGATTTGTTTTTTTTGTTTTTTTTTCTCCACATATTTCTTCAAATATGTCTTATGGAGACTTTTTGCCCCCTCCCCTACATATCTTTCATTCTATAATAACATTAAAAATACCCTTTTCACAAAATATTTCCAAAATTTCATCCTGATATTACACCGTTTCATTGCTATCATTAATACATTATATGAACTCATTACCACAACAACATAATTAATATGATCATGACACTTCATTTTAATAATTGAAGAAAATAAAAATAATTAAAATTACGAGGTATAATTATGTAATTGATACAAAAAAATTTTTGGTTGATTTTATGTGAAAATACAAGGCTCTTTCTCTCTCTCTCTCTCATGGTATATAGTTCTTGAGACCTCAAATTTTTATCCCTTTCTCTCTTACTCTCAGGGTACATTGTTCTCAAGACTTAAGATTTAATCTCTCTCTCTCTCTCGATTTCAGAAAACCAAACCTTGTCAAAGAAAGAATAAAATCATTCTATGGCACTAGCAAGTAGCGCGATGGCAAACATGCAGTTCAGATGTTAGTTTTTCAACCAATTGTAGAATACCAGCTCTATGTAATTACAACATTTATTTTTTTATTTTTTATATAAGTTGCAACAAATTTATACACGCACAAAGAATAGACATATATGGTTTACAGGATTTATTGTTTTGTGAGGAAGAAAATAGTTAATGCTAATGAATAATAACATTTCTTAATTACAAATTTTTTTGTTAAATTATGTTAAAAGCGTTCTTTAATTCGGCTTAATTCTGATGTTGTGTGAGGAGGTTACTCTCTCTCTCTCTCTCCCTCTCTTTTGGTTAAAAAGTTGAAAAGAAAATTTGAATTTTTTTTTTTTAAGATAGAAGCATAAAGTATAAGCATTCACAAGTTTTAATTATTCATAATAATAATAATAAAATAACAAAGGAGGTGCACATCCGAACTTAGTCGCCATTTTATTCTTAATTTAAAAAGAAGTGGGTTCAAAGTACTTTAGCCATCGTTGAACTTCAACAAGTACTCAAATAATTCAAGCCTCATTAAAAAAAAAAAAAAAAAATCAAGCCCCTTTACAACAAAAATCAAAAGTACGTTTTTTATTAAACATAAATTGATATTTTTAAAAAAGAAAAAATTTTAGAATTTATTTCAGTGCATCAATTATTGGAAAAAAAAAAATTAAAAATACAACATTTTCTCAAATTTCAGTACATCAATTAGCGGAAAAAAAAAATACATATAAAAATACAAGATTTCTAAAACAAAACAAAAAAGTGTGTGTGAGAGAGAGGGAGAAAGAGCAAACAAGCAGATTGGGGGGTGGGGTGAAAAGTAATGTTGCAAGTAATTTTCCTCCAATTTTAATTTGTAAATACCAAATAAGTTAAGGTAAACTCTTTTTCTTCCTTCTTCCTCTACCAAACAAAATAAATAAAAAATTATTTCCTTTCTATCATTTCTATTTTCAATCTCTTTCACGTTTTCTCTCTATATCCTAGTTTCTCGCCTATCTACCAAACATTAGCCATGTTGAGGTTGAAGAATAGAAAGATAACATTCTAGTTCAGTGATTCTTTTCATAACGATACTTCATCATAATATTGCTCCACGAGTGAATGGATATATTTTTTTTAATAAGAATTGGGTTAGGCATAAAAATTGAGGAAAATATTAGGGATGAATGGGCAAGTTTTTTAAAGGATGAAAATTTTTAAGAGCATATTATTTAAGTATGGGGTGGTTTCATTAAAAGTGGTGACTGCGTTTTATAATCTTTTTCAAAACTTAATAGTAAGTTCGTACTAACAAAAACTAAGGCTTTGTTTAGCGTTTAAGTTTAACTCCAATTAAACTGTATTTTTTCATTTCAGTTTTTATCTTTTTCTGAAAAATCAACAAAATTTATAACTAGTTTTTTAAAAGTTAATCAACTCTAATTTAAAATTTTCATCTCTAACCGACGAATCAAACACGGTCTAATTAAAAAGAGTGGCATGCTTTCGGTATCCCACTCATCGCGTTAAAGATATGATTTCGGACGTGACCAGCTCCTGTAGTTTGCCGTACGACCCAAGTTATTTTGGACGTGGAAAGATGAAGCCCTAGTTTCTATTTATTTATGTTTGGAGTTGGACCTCTGAGTAAGGCCCGTCTATGCAAATCCTGGACTAAGAAATGTAGTTTCTTCTAACTCAAACAAATTGGACCTTTCATTTTCCACCAAAAAAAAAAAGGCCTTTTTGTTAGTGCTTGAACCAAATAAACCAACAGTAACTCGGTCACAGCAAAACAAATTAGTTTAAGTTGACAACTACCTCTACAAATGTTGTTGTGCAAGGGAAATCTGAAGTTCTCAATATATTGTAGCAACGATAAAAATATTGATATCGGTAAAAATATTATTTTACGACATTAAAGTTTGATGAAAATTAAAACGCATGTACATCGGTTTATTCCATCAATAAGAGAATTCAATCTATAGGATCTCTTTCTTCGGTAGGATTTTTTTTTTAATCTATTTTGTTTTCATGCTGAATAAATATATACATATATACCTATTTAAATCTCATTCTTTATATATTAGTTATGAGTTTGATCCATACGGTCTATCTAATTGTTGTTTTCTATTTGGATTATATATATATATATATATCTATTATGTGTTTAAGTGGTGCATCTTTGTCAGATCTCCAAGATTTTATATAGGTGAGAACCAATAACAATAACAAATTTATTTGGCATCATTTAGAAGAACCTATATTTACTAGAAATGGAGGACATTTTAAAAGAGCGGAAAATCGATTTCTTATGGATTTCGTATTTATCTCTGTTTGAAGTTACATGCACGCTAATAGAAAAGAATGCATATCGGAAAACCTTTCCTGTTCTTTGATCAGATCAATGGTATAAATGGCTTGTTTATTGCAACAACTTGCTTGCTATATGGATCTTGATATTCATCTTATATATATAAGATTTATATATATATATATATATATATATATATATAGACACACACGCATATGTATATCAAAAATTGTAATATTTATTTCAGTTAAATGTAAGATTTTTTTTCATTTATTTATTTATTTATTTTAAAACACATGTAATTCAGAATGGTTAAGTGTCACTATTCTACGTAAACAAGTTATTGTAGTTGAAATAGTAATCTAAAAATTGGATGGGGACGGAAAAGTTTTGCCTGTTTTCTCTTAAACATATATGCCAAGTAGCCAATGAAACCTTTGAACTAACTCAACTTTTTTTTTTTTTTTTTTGTTCCCCTCCAAATTGTGTGATTCTAGCAAATCATATATAATAAGGATGTGACAAAAAGGCTTCTTGGAGCACCATATTTTTCTAAACTGCGTGATTCAAGCAAAAGTATAAAATTGTTGGGGAGGAAAAAAGTGAACAGCTCAAGTCTAAAATGGTTGTTGGTTAATGGTTATCCGTCAATCCCTATTTAAATAAAGAAATCACTGTAGGGCCTTATTTAGCAAGAAGCTACTTTGTAATTTATAATATCCTATACATGTTTGAATCGCCTAACTATACATATACATATATATATATATATTATGTTTATCTATATATATATTTTTATTACATGCCTTGCAACATCGATGGAGAATAGAAATTCAACCCACTTGAATTGGTCAAAACCTCATTATGAGAGGTGGGATTTGAATTTCTTGTACGTCTCTAACACTACACTTAACAAACCATATAAAGTGGGGGATATCTCTTTGATAAATTTCCCATAAAAGCATTAAAAAAAAAAAGGATCAATGTTTGAGACATAGAGGGAATTTTATTTTATTTTATTTTATTTATTATTATTATTCTTCCGATGAGACATGGAGGGAACGTAGACAAGGAGAAATATATGTTACCTAACTTTCAAGCTCAACTGGCCCTCATTCAGCATCATTTACAAGTCTAGTGACAGCAACTAGAGTTGTTGCAACATTAATATTTTTCCAGCAAGAGCAAATATTTTGTTGCCTAATTTTATCATATTTTCAATCTAGACAAGCATATGTGAAACCAACTAAGTAAAATATAATTTCACCTATAAATAATCAAGTTATAGCAAAACGAGACAACTTATGGGACCAGCAAGAAAGGGTCTCTGTTTGATTAATGGATGAATGAAAGAAGACGAGCACAATCTACCTCTCATCTCAAAGTCAAACCGGGTAGGCTATATTTCTCTCAATTGGGGACTAAATCTATGTTGGCACTCCCAAAAACCAAACATAACATCAATGTGTTTTCATAGCACTTGGAAAAAAAGCATATTATAAAAAGATTTAAGGGAAAAAAATAAAAAACCAAGAAAACAACTTACATTCTCATGGACCATAAGTAGTTTGGTAGATGTAAGGTTCTAGTTCTATGGAAGCGTTTGACCTTATTTTCTAGCTATTGGCTTAATGTTTGTTAATTCTTAATAAAAATGAGATGACATGACTTATTTTTAGATAAAGTACGGACATTTTTTAAATCATATGCGGCCATTTTAATCACACACAGAAAATAATTACGGCTGATCGTTTCTCTTGATACAAATAATTATGACTTAATACGAACACTTATTAATATATGATACCCATTTGGCCATGCTCAAAATAGTCATGGCTAATCATTTCACTTGATACAAAATAACAATGACTTAATACTAATATTTCTCAAGGTATAAGGTCTCTTTAATCATACTCAAAAATAACTATGACTGGTCGTTTTTCTTTATACACATAACTATGACATAATGCATATCTTTTTTAACTTATAGACCCCTTTGATCACGCTTAGAAATAATCATGACTAATCGTTTCACTTGATACAATTAACAATGACTTAATAAAAACATTTCTCAATATATTATGTCTCTTTAATTATGCCAAAAAATAACTATAACAGATCGTTTCTCTTTATACAAATAACTATTACTTAATGCGGACATTTCATAATATATGGGATCCCTTTAATCACGCTAAAAAATAATCACGACTAATCGTTCATTTTCAAAAATTTTTAAGGCAAAAAGAAAAAATGCAATATCATGGTAGGAAAAGAAAGGCCGTGGTCTTGAAACCATGATTTTGCCCACCTAGTCTGAATCTGTAACCAATGGAAACAACATCATACAGAAACGGTCAAACCCAGATTGCTGACCATCTTGGGTTTAGCAGATACAATTTCAGAGTCAAAGGTTCTTATAAGTCTTAGCACCAAGACCCAAGCCTTTGCCATCTGCCAAACTTTGCTAACCCCAAATATTTTATTTACTAATTTATTATCATTTCCACATTTTTATATTATTAATATTATTATTATTTGTCCAAAAAAAAATAATACTAATAGTAAGATATTATTTTCATTATGAGTGGGTGGCAACTTTGGATAGAAGAGGAGCGTCTAGTTCTCCTCAACTCTCTTCTCTTTTTTGCTCTCTTTGTTATTCGCCTCTCATCACAGTCTGGAGTGGTCCAGCCTTTCACACGTGAAGACGCTCCTCCTCCCTTGCAATTATATTCACGTGTATTATCATATTCTTCATTAATTTTCTTTTCCTATTTTTTTTAATAATTTTTTTTTTCACCCCTCTCTTATAATTTCTTCTTCCTCATTCTTTGGCTTTCTAATTGTGGCCCAAAAACCTTTCTCTACACTTACAAGAGTGGTAGGGACCTTATTTTGTGTATATGTGTATGTGTATGGAGGAAGTAAAATTTTGGTTTTTGGGTTGGTCATTGCTTTTTTATCTTTTTGCACAAAACTACCTTTCAATTGGAAAGATACCCTCTAGGGAAATTTAAAAAAAAAAAAAAGTTGAAAAAAGATAGGGATTATTTTCATGTGTGTTTGCATCCATTTGTTGGTACAAATTCCTAAGTGATTAAGCTGTGAGAGTGATTGCGATGACTTTGGACAAGTTGAAGTTGGAACAAGTCATGGAGAAACTTTAAACTAATTAGCATAACATTGTTATTTGTTTAAATTAAGATTGAGATAGTTAAGTTAATGAGTATTTTAACGGAACCGCGAATAGATTTGTAGTTGGTTGAGCCCGTGGGCGAAATGGCAGATGATTAATGATAAATAACTGCTAAGAAAGCATCATGTAATGAGGATTAGATCCAATTGACTTGTGATTAAAATTCCATTAGCTACAAAAAAATGAGTGAAAGATTTTAAAGAACAAGACAAAAAATTAACAAGGAAAGAGTAAAATAATTAGCTAGGATAGAATCAGTCACCATCTATTTTTTCATTAGACTGGATAATATTCTTATCTTAAGCCTTTAACAGTTGTTTTATAGTTGTTACATATATATATATATATATGTATGTATGTATGTATGCCACTTAACCATTTGTATTGACAGGCCAGTTTTTGGATCTTGTGTCCTTTGCTTAATTTTAAAAAAAATTATTAACAATTCTTTAAACCCAGTTTTCCCTCTTAAAGAAATATTTAGGGCAGAAACTCCAGCCCCAGTTAATAAAGAAGTTCACACTTTATTCTTTCTTCATGCTTATTGGAACCTACATAATTAATTCAATGATAAATAGAGATTAATCAAAACCCAATTTGTCTAACAAGTCAGAAACATAAACGGGTGGAGTCTCAATGGCAAATAAAGTCGTATTTATTCTCAAAATCCAAGGTCTGCCCTGAGAATCAGTAATTAAAAGTATCCTTAGAACTTAAAAAAGAACAAAAAGTTTGTTTAAAATAAAAAAAGTAGACTAGGACTATTTTATCACATTTGGTCCACCATCCACATATACACTCACACATACAAGCATATACATGATACCTGTATATTATAGTAATGCATGCTTCAAATTTAGGAGAATTCTACGGATGTGAAGATACCTTAACAGTGTTATGTATATATATATATATATATATACATACATATAAAGAAAATACATTAACAGTTGATCTAAGTCAACCAGCATTTATAAAATGGATGTAACAATACTATACAAGGAATACTCTCGGAATACTGTGTATGACCATGCTTCATACAGTAGAATAGAATCCCCTAAATTTTTTGTTTTCAAAGAGTTATAAATTGAAATTAAGCCACGTGGTATTTTTTGGATGCTTAATTAAAAAAAAAAAGAGCTGAATTTTTTTAAAGAGAAATGACCTGTAATCAGTTAAATAGTTAATAACCAATTAGGCTCGGACAATTAGTGATTGACCAGTAAATCATTGATTGACATTAGTTAATATTGATCAATTAATGATTGATCATTGACTGATAATCATCAAGTAATCTGACAATCAATCAACTTTTAATCATTTTTATAAAAACAGTCATTTTATCAATTTAAACAAAATTTAGAATATTTATTAAAAAAAAATGCTTTTAAAAAGGTATTTTTTCCACATATCTCTAAATTTAGACATGAACTTAATTATCTCCAATCTTATTAAGCAAAACCCCTAAAAATTGCCTATGCTATTTTCATATTGGTGCTAAAATTGCATTGGAAATCAAAATGAGTATCCATTTTAGTGAAATGCAAAACCAAAACAAAGCAAGCCAAATGGAATGGATGGTATTAGAAGGCAAAAACAGGGGGACAGTTGGACACAACAGTGACCAAGAACAATGCTAACTGCCAATTTTTGCATTACAATTACAATCATACACATTGATTTGTCCCTTTTTTCTTTCTTTCTTTTTTTGGTTCCAATTGCTAGACAGGGAGCATATCTAAAACCATATCATTAATTGGTTGAATTGGCTTAAACCCAACAAGTTGGTACTATTTTTTGCACTACAATCCTTGTGCTTGCAATGGTTAAATATTTCCCCCGAACATTCCAAACAACCCCCCCTCTTTCCCCAAAAAAAAAAAGAAAAAAAATTCATAAATGATCCTTGAATTATTTTCACAAATGACCCTTGAATTGTACTCTTAGTTTAAAATTGATCCTTAATTTTTAGTTTTCTATGTCACACTATCTCAAACTTTTGTATTGCTATGAAACGGCCTCTATATTAGTATTCCATCCAAAATTGAACGAAAATTAAATACTTTAAGATCACGTAGACTTTAATTAAGATTAAAATCATAATTAAATATTTTTTGTATGAAAACTATACCACCAAAATAGCTCTACAATGTAAAGTTTTACGATATAAAGTTTGCCATATATCTTTAATTAAAGTACAGTTTGGTTCCAAATTATCCTTCACTCGTGTATAATTTCCTTTCGAAATGTATTTGATTATGACTGTATCTATAAATAAAGTTAATGTGATCAAAACATTTTTAGTTCCTGTTAAATTTTTTTTATAGAATGTTGACAAATAAACCGTTGGCATAATAGTAGAAAGTTCAGGGGAGTGTGATATATAACATCAAAAGTCATGGGCCAACATAAGATAGAGTGTATAATTCAGGGGCTATTTTTGAAATTAACCATTTTGTATTTTTTACTTATTGTTTATTTTTACTATTCTCATCTTTACTCCTAAGGTCACTCCCACTTACCCCATGAACTTTAAAAACTCTCATTTTTCCTCTTGAATTTTGAATTGAATCCCACTTTACTTCTTTTATTAAAATTTCAGTTAAAAATAGAAAAAAAAAATGAGTTAAGTGCAGTCATGTGATCTTTTTTTCATTTGTTTTTTTTTTTTTACATAAATCGTAATAGAATGGACTTAATAAGACTAATTCCCTTACTTTTTCCATCAGTTTTACAACTTAAATTCCAATAGAAGGGGTAAATTTTAGTTAAATTTAAAATTCAGGAGATAAAGTGTGAGTTTTTAAAGTTCATGAGGATAAAATAATGGTGATTCTAAAATTTAAAGGGTAAAATAAGAATGACTTTAAAATTCAGGGATATATATGCAAATATAATTTGAAAAAAAAAAAAAGGGGAAGATAAAAAAGAAAATGGGGGAGAGAAAGAAGAAGTAGCAGATGATGATGATGAACACTATGACCAAAAAATGAGCCCCCTCTTAATCATATGGGACAAAACTTACAATCCTACAGCTGTCCAAAGTTTGGGGACACCCAAAAGTAGTACAACTCCGTGTACCCAATCACCACCAATACATTCACACGTATAATACTAGAATTGTGTAAACCAAAACAATGCTTGGCATTGAAAACTTCTTCTTTTTTCTTTTCTCTCTTTTTTTGAAACGCGATTAATATCATAAATACCATCTAAAATCGTGAGATTTAATGAAATAAGGATAACTATATATAATGTTTTATCACTAACAAGAAATTGGTCTCACATGCAATGTTACATGAGATCCACACATTATCACCATGCATACACCAAAATATTAATTAAGACAGTAAATATCACTTATCTAATTATATGACAAATCAAATATGGTCTTATAAGGTCACTTTTTTTTTTTCAAACATTAGATAATAATATTTCATTGTCAACTCTCACATGATAAAAATAATTCATATTGTAACAACATACATTAATTTATTTATTATCTAATATAAGATAAATTGCTTATACATGACAACTTCGGATTCTGAGTTTTAAACTAGCTATATATGTATATTTCTTTAAAAATTATATAATAATATTTTTGAGATGTATTTCTTTGTTTGAGGAAGCATGACATGTGTCATTGGTGTCTCCAAAACATTATCACCGTGTATATACCAGAATATTAAGCTTATAAATATTGGTTATTCTATGATAAGACCACTCAAATCCACTTGTATCAATATGTAACAGTTTTTTCAGCGTAGGATAATAGTTCTTTATTATTGAGTCTGACGTTATAGAAGTAACTCAAATTGCAACGAAATGATAAATTACTTATACATGTTAGACCTCTGAGTTTTTAACTAGATATAGATATATATATATATATAATATGTACATTTTGTTCCTCTAAGTATAAAAGTCTATATATATTACATATAGACATGTGAATTTTCTTCTCATGAGATGATGAGATGTATTTCTTACTTTTAGGAAACGCGAAATGTGTATTATTGTTGTTTCCAAAACATTTGCAAAATGTTAAGGAACCATGTACCACCTGTGTATACATACATTCATATCGTATATATAATGTATTATATATATTATGGTATATACAAACGTAATATCGTAACCGCTAATTAACTCCTCCCTCTATATCTCATCCGCTTATTTTGGCGGCACCAAAAGCGCTACTTTCCCTCAACTTCTCACTCCCCAGATTCTACTCTCTCTCTCTCTCTTCTCTCCTCTACCTTCTCTCTCTAGACTCTGCTCAATCTCAGCCTGGGGGATTTAGCGGTTGAATTCCGCGAATACCCACATAGCTATTTTCGCCGAGATTTCATTTTCCATTTCCCTTTTGCTAAATTATAAATGGAACAACACAGAGATTGATTGAGCAAAAAAAGGGAAAAAAAAAAAAAAAGACACAAGAAAATGGCAGACTCTCCGTTCTGTTTGTCTAGTCTCTTGTGCGAAGAAGATCACGAGTCCTGTTTCAACGACGACCAACGAGACCAAGAAACCACTCTCGATAAGCCTTGTTTCATCGCCGAAGATGAAGATGAATTTGTCCAAAACATGTTCAAGAGAGAAGAAGCTTTTTTCCGATTCAAAGGGTCCTCATTTTCCTCTTCACTTTCAGATGTTTCTTCGTCAATTTCCCAATCCTGGCTCAAATCCGTTCGCTTGGACGCTTTGGAATGGATTTACAATGTTTGTTCCTTTTTTCCTTTCTTTCTTTCTTTTCTTTTTTTTTTTTTTTTTTTTTTTTTTTCCCTTCTCCTTCTATTTCTTGGTTTTCTTTCCAATTTTTGGTTGTTTCTGAAAAGTTTACTCTATTTTTTTTTTTTTTGGTGATGTGAATCAGACAAGAGCATTCTTTGGTTTCCACTACAAAACAGCTTATCTTTCCATCACTTACTTTGATCGCTTTCTCTCTAGGCGATACATTGATGTAAGTAAATGCTAAGTAATTCTTAATATATAAATATATAAATATATATATTTTGTGTGTTAGTTGTGATTCTTGAATGTTGGTATTGGGTGATTTTAGCAGAATGGGAAGACGTGGGCTATTCGATTACTATCGGTGGCGTGTTTATCGTTGGCGGCGAAATTGGAGGAAGGCAATGCGCCATTGTTATCGGAATTCCATGTCCAAGATTATGAGTTTGAGAGCAATGTGATACAGAGAATGGAGCTATTGGTTTTAAGTGCCTTGGAATGGAAAATGGGGTCAACTACTCCATTTTCTTACCTAAATTACTTTACTAATAAGTTCTGCGGCGGCGAATCGCAGCAACGATTTCCAGCCTCTACTGCTGTGGAACTGATTGTGGCAATCACAAAAGGTAACTAATAATTTGGTTTAATTTCTCTGCTTATCAATCTTTACTTTCCTTTTTCTTTAGTTAATCTATCTGTTTTCTTTGGTGTAGAGACTAATTCGATCGTTATTCGACCGTCGATCGTTGCTGCTTCGGCAGTTTTAGTAGCTTCTGATGACCAATTAACAAGAAAGACAATGGAGCTTAAGATGAATGTCATCTCTTTCTGGCAATCAGAAGACAAAGTATGTTATTTTTATTATTATTATTATTATCATTTCTTTTTTTGGTTATTACTTTTTTTTTTTTTTTTGGGTTGAAAAGTTCATTACTCCATTGGACTGAAAATCATCATTCTTCCATACTTGTTATCATTCATTTACTTTCCAAGATTTTACACCTCTGGTACTAATAAGATATAAAGAAGGTTGATATATATAAAAAAAAAAATGTCACTGAAATTTATTTATTTTTGTCGCAGGAAGATATGTATTCCTGTTGTAATCTTTTGCAGGAAATTAAAGGGAAGAGAAAAGTGACAAAAACACCACAAGAAATCGCATTTTCTCCCAATGTATTATCAAAGAATTCATCCTTCCACTCTGCTGAAAGCACCAAGAGAAGGCTTACTTTCAATGACTGCGACGATCGAAGTAGCCCGGTAAAGAAAGTTCATCGGACGTAGGCGAGGGAAAAATTTAAAAAAAATAAAAAAAAAAACAAAAATGTGTTCTTCTACAGCAAAAGATATAATTGGGTTTCTTGATTAAATTACAGGTTTCTTTTTCTTTCTTTCATTTTTTTTTTCACCACTGAATTTGATGGTTTATAGGTTTAATGAGGAGTTTTATAAACCAGTAAATCCACAACATTGGTATGATTTTCAATTTGATGATTGACTGGGG
Source organism: Ficus erecta (assembly GCA_008635985.1). Taxonomy (NCBI): domain Eukaryota; kingdom Viridiplantae; phylum Streptophyta; class Magnoliopsida; order Rosales; family Moraceae; genus Ficus; species Ficus erecta. The sequence goes on from BKCH01000005.1 coordinate 820,113, forward strand.
TAGTGTTACAATTTCCAATACCAAAAAAAAAAAAAAAAAAGTTTTTCATCCAGTGACACAAAAGAGGGTAGAGAGAAAAGTGAAAGTGTTAATGTAAATAAAAGGAGATAACTTTATCCTACAGTAAGAGAAGTGAGAAGCTGACTGAAGTCCAAGAGTGAACCAGAAAAGCCATTGAAGACTTGTTTGTCTATATTGAGAGTGTTTTTAGTAGTAGAGCGTTTGCTTTCATAATTCTACTACTATATTGTTCTTTTAAGAAAAGGAAAAAAAAAATTTTGTTTTATTCCTTTGTTTCTTTTCTCCTTTCTTTTGTTTATTTAATTATTGTTATTATTAATTTGTTTTCTTGTAAGGAGAAACAATTTTTATTTTGAGTACTGTATACATAACTTTGCAGCCCCCTGAAACCTTTTAATGGTGCGTATGTGGGGGGGAGCTTGGGATGCTTCCTATGTGTCTTTCAAAAGGCTGAAAGCCATGAGGAATGAGGAGTTGTTTTAGTTTGATTTGATGTATCTGTGTTGCATTTGGTTGGGCCAAATTGAAAAGTATATATATATCTATATATATACATATATATATTTATATTTATATATAAAAGTTGAACATGATTTTATTTTTGCTGGGAATGTTGGGAGCTTCCAACTTTTTCACAAGTGGGCTGCCTACCCTTTTCACTGTTAAGGTTGCACTTTGGAAGGGGTTCATCAAACCCTCACTTGAACATATTGACAAAAGAAACAAGAGTGCTCCATTACCAGAAAGTGGATTCTTTTTTTTTTTTTTTCATTTTCCCCCCCACCCCAACACAAACACACAAAAAAAAAAAAAAATCCAATTCTCTCAAATGGACCACGAATTGAGATAGAAAAACAGACAACAGCGTTCAGTAAACCCAAACACGTGACAATGTGATGGAAAAATAGGCGGGAGTATTCGAGCTTCGGCCAGCGAAGTACGACCCAAAACAATATATATATATATATATATATATATATACACACATATCATGATGAATGGTGAGACCCTTTGTTAGGGGGGTGATATTGAGGGAATAAGATTCATGGAAAAATAAATAAAAAATTGGTGTCAGAATGCTTCACCCTTCCACATGCCTTTCTTAGGGGGATTTCATATCCAGACTGGCATTATAAGGTACAATCCATTTCTTCAGTCAGTCGCAATTAGTATTTACCATGCTGCCAACTCTTTAATAACATTGCAGTTCTACTATTTTTTATCTTGTGTGTATAGCCTTTTCTGCAGTGTTCCCTGGTTTCCAAAAATAAACCCCCTAAAAAATTATTAAAAAAAAAAAAAAAAAAACACTCAGATCATTGACCACAGAGACAGATTGACTTGTCCATTGCCATAATGTTGACAAGACTCTCACTGAAATATTAGGAGGCAAAGAGTTTTTACCATATGATCATTGGATGTGAATTTTTTTAGTTCTAAACCTAGCAATGATCATTGGTCAATATTTTAATACTATCAGTACCAGCTTTAATTTTAACTGTTGGAGTTGGTTTGTTTTACGTATTGTAAATTTTTTTTTACGTCGACACTTATATCATATCACTGAAAAATTAGTTCAACAATTAAAACAACCGATAATGAAAAAGGACAGTATATTCCTTAATTATTTTGGGATGTGGTTTTTATTTGTTTAAAGATGAACTTTAATACTTTACTCTATACTATTAGCAATTTGATTTATAAGAGAATCCAAGGCTGCATATTATAATTAGATTAGGTTCATTTAAAAGGTGCCTTCATTTATACTCCTCTCAGGAAATGATAGTACATAGAAGTAGAACTCAAGTCATGTACTTGTTTCCAGGAAAAATTCTTAGAATAAGTAAAGAGATGGCAAAAGAACTGTTTTACTATCGATGCCTAATTAACTACAACGTGAACTTCTACTAAGGTCCTGTGACAGCTAGAAACTTTTTTTAGTGGGAGTATTTATTAAACACAAAAAACACAAATTAGGTATAATTAGAATTTCTCTATTTTTAAATAGGGGTACATGCGCAATTTTTTTTCTTTGAGTAAGGGCATAAGTATAATTTTCTAGTTTACTGAGGACACAAACAAAATTCTTCAAACTTTTACTTAAAAAAAAAAAAAAAGAAATTCTCAAAATCTCGGTAGGGCACGTGCCCTTAGTATTGTGTGGCAGAGTGATGGACGAAGGCTATGGTTTAGTCTAAACCATGTTGTACGATCCGAATAATATCTACTATATTTAAAAATAAAAATAAAAAAGAAGCAAAATTATCCAGCAATTGAAAAACCAAAAAAAAAAAAAAAAAATTCAGCCTTTAACCCAAAAAATTTCAATAATTAATTATTTTTATCATCGAACTATACAAATTGAGTTGCATGGTTCATTTTAAAAGCATAAAATGTATTCTATATATCTTTCTTTCTTTTTTTTTTTTTTTTGGTTGATTAGTGAGTACCCTACACGTACACCCTTAACTAAACTAACTAAACCTACCATAAATTTTTTACACCTATCTAGGATCGAAGCAGGGACTTTGGACTAGTCCCACTGGCTTTTCAACTTACTAATGTGACTGACTTCCTTTTTTTTTTATTTTTTTCTTTTTCAACACTTTACTTCATGGTTTAAAATCCTGCTGAATAATCATAATCAGTCTGCATTTTCACTTTTGGAATCTAATAACTGTTCCTTTTTTCACTTTTAGAATCTGATAGTTGATGTGAAATGTTGATATTACGGTTGATTGAAAAATACTTCGATACAATTAAGAGAAATGCTATGTACGCTTACGATGAAACTATTGTAGACGCATTCTTGTTTTTTTTTTTTTTTAAATGACACGTATCTATATTTATTATTTTTTGAAAAAAAAGTAAATCATTAACATAATAATAAGTTATGTTTGTATATTATTATTATAAATTTACTATTACAGTAATAGGCTTACACATATCAATCAAAGTTATAATTTTACCTATCGTATAAGTGGGAAATGAAAAGCTTTTTTTTTTCCCAAGTTTTGCCTTTTCATCTTCATCCAACTCCTGCAAAATGAACAGAGTTTTTCTTGAAAAAGTACTCATAAAATGCTTAAGTCATTCTCAAAGGAAAAGAAATATCCTCCCACGTTCAAGAAAATCAATTCGGTCAAAGATAATTCTTATATTTTTTGTACATATTTAAGTGTTTTCTATCCTGTTCTTTTTTTTTTTCTTCATTGATTTAGAAGGGAAAAAGATGAGAAACTGATGCAGTTTTGGTTTATGTTTTTATACTTGAATAATCTGGAAAAAAACTGAAAATTTTAGAAAAAAAATCTTGAAATTGTAAAAAATCAATATGTTGTAATTTGTATACTATAAAATGGAACCTTAAAAAAAAAAGGTATACATTTTATTTGGTCTATGTGTTCTATTTGATGGACAACAAATGATGTTGTTTAGAAGTAGGATTCTCCCAATAAATATGTTCATTCTTTTATTTTCTTTTTGATTTTTGATTTTTGATTTTTGATTTTTGATTTTTGATTTTTTTTTTTGAACATAGGATTATGAATGGTTGGATGGATTTTTATCTTGTCATGATCCACACAACATAGAGAAAGTTGCAATTTTTAATTCACATTTCAAGAAACAGAAGAATGTATGTAAAGAACTCAATGCTAATTTGATTTGTGTATACTTTGTTTAAGTTATAATTAATTCTTAATTATTTAATTTGTACTAATAATTTGTTATTTTTACGAAAGGATTTTTTTTACCCATCTTTTTGTTCTTAGAAAATGAAAGTTAGATCGTTTATTTTGTTGATGTCAAAAATCTTTGACTCAATACCCGATGTGATTACTTGACGTGGTCGGTCTTGTACAATCGCTCTACACCTAGTTTTCTGCAAAAGAGAGGCACCTCGAAGTGATGAGGACACCAGTGAGGTATCCGCTAAGGACACTCCGATGCTTAAGTCAGTAGTGGTATTGATGAGCAAGCAGAGAGATAGAGCTTTGGTAAGAAAAAAATGTTCATACCTGAATAGGTGGGTTGACCCTCTATTTATAGACGTTCCCCGCGGGCCTGGGCGTTCAGGTGACCCTGACGGGTTGAACTCCGAGTGTTCCCGACGGGTAGACATGCTTCAGGTATACAAGCGCCGTACATTCGATGGGCTGATGCTACGTGTCCCTTCAGTCTGGTGACGGGGGACACGAAGGTAGGCTAGTGCTAGTATAGGTGGTGAGTACCGTGTCAGTCTGGCCAAGCGACAGGAGCCAACGACAGGACAAGCACAGTAGCAAGTAGTGTGTTAGATGCCAGGTGGCAAGCACGGGGTGCCGTGCCAGGGTACTGTTGTCAACCGGTATGGGATGACATGACGTGGACAGTGCGGGGCCGACAACGCGGCAGGGCTTAGTAGTTGTCCGGGAAGTGTTGCCCGGGCCAGTACCATGGGCCCCGACTGTGTTCCGCTCGGGGTCCACAGCGGGGAGCAACAGCACGGCGAAGATGGTGGTCGTTCAATCTGGTTCCCGGGGGAGCATCTTCGTCCAATCAGTCTGATCTGGTCGGATGTGCACGGCCACCAACTATTTTCCACTGATCTTGAAAATGGACCTACACGTTCTCGCGCAATCCGTTCACCGTGGAAAGTGGGTTTCTATCCTCGGATAAGTTCTACCACCAACATAATCCATGGTATTTGTAGACAATGAAAAAATTGAAATCTATTTGATTTTGAATGGGTTGATCCATGGTATCTTTAGGTTAATAAAGATATACCTCTAAATTGAAAAATATAAAATGAAGTCAATTCTATTTTCTTTTATATTTTGTTTTATAGAAAAACCACCATAGAACAATGAGGAGCAAGTCTCACATTGGAGAAGCCCAACATGACCCCAAAAAAAAAAAAAAAAAAAAAAAAAAAAAAAAAAACAGAGCGTATAGCTCACAAATTAGAAAGGGAAAAAAAAAAAAAAAATCCCTCTGGCAACAGCCAACAGGCAAGTTCAAAGGCATGCAAAGGTTTCTTTTTCTTCTTTTTTTTTTTTTTTTTGGTTACAAGAAGTGGCAAACTTATAATAACAATGTACAAGCATGACTTATTATTATGTTGGTGATTTATTTTTTTCAAAAAACAAAAAGTAAAGACATATCTCATCTTGAGAGAGAATGTGTTCAAGAAAGTCAAATTTCAAGTGCACATAACATTCCTTTACAACTAATAAACAAAGGTTTAGGGTTGTGAAAGTACATTTTCACCGCCGGTTAAAACACAGATTCTATCAACGGTGAAAAAGTACCCTCACCATCGTAAAAATTCCGCAATTGCTAGAAATGCAATTGGAACTGGAATTTGATGAGAGGTAATAAGTGAACTATTTCGAAAAATTTTGTCAAGTTTTTTAAGCACATGTAATTTTCAGTAACGGGTTTTGAATCCGGTTCCTGGATTCTCAGAGAAATGGATGGACCACACTTTATATCCACATCAAAAAGACACAGAACTTGTAGATTTATGCAGTAAGAAACAATAATATTTCCCTTCTTTTGAGAGAAAATGACTATTTTAAGTATTTTCTAGCTATGAAGGGGAAATAATATATATGAACCTTGTATTCTCCTATCTTCAAAGCGAGATAGAGGGACCAAAAGTTACTTTGGCCATGGAGTGGTTTCATACATATATATATATATATATATTATATTGGTGTATGATAAATATCCATCACTTCATGTACGTAGGAGACATTGGCTTGGACCAAATTTAATGATTATATTTGATTGAGCTTTAATTATAAAGGTCTATTTGGTCCCTTAACTAGCTTTACAAACCTCTATAAGAACCAATGAAATAATCTTAAACGGATTTACAATCTTCTAGGATGGTTGAAAATCACCCGATATAGCATTAGCATTCTTATATTAATTCTTATATTGAGTGTCACCTTAACTGATAGTGTGTTTAGTATACTAGATAGGGTGTTTTCATAAAACTCTAATTTATAAATGTCACATAAATATATGTGATTACATAAATATTAATTGCACCTAAACTTTTATTTGGATTAATTATATAAGTTTTAGGCTTTGTTTGGTAAGAAGTTTAGTTTAAACTAAACTGTACTTTTTTTATCATGTTTTTTGTCTTTTTCTGAAAAAGTTTTTTGTCTTTTCTGAAAAATTACTATTGAAACTTAAAAATCTTAAACTAAACTCATTCACTAAACACTCCCTTAGAATAAATTAATTATCTTAGATGCCAAAATGTTAAACTGTGATTGAATATTCTTTGTTTTGCTAAAGGAAAAAAAAAAAGTGATTGGAGAAAATTGCACGTAAGGAAGAGATTCTAGTAAATTATTTCTTATTACACAATCTAATAAACAAATAAATAATATAAATGGAATCAATAATTCTTTAGGGCGTTCAGCAAAAAAGAAATTGGAGTTTAGGGCCGATGTCGTATTGCCCCATAGTTACAGGGGGTGCATTGCAAATTTGCAATTATATTACAAATGCAAACCTGCGCCAAAAATGTATCTTCAAAACTTTTCCAAATCTTAAAAGCGACGACCCGCGTTTCAGTTGGAAAAACACAGACGAATACTATCCATACAAACATTTGAAATTTTGTATTTGACCTTCAAAACTTTAGCCCTTCAGGCTCACAGTATGTCACAGTCTGTATCCTTATCACTTCTCCTGAAAAAGAACCGCCTTCTCTTTCCCTCCCATTTCGAAAACCATTAAAAAAAAAAAAAAACCAGTTTCAAAAATCGCCATTTTTGAATCTCCATTTTTGTGCCTTCCACAGAGATGGAGAAGCAGCTTCGCTCAAGCCTCCAATCCTCCGCCGAAGAATTCATCTCCTCCACCGCGAAATTTGCTCTCAAATCTTCGAGATCGGCTCTGAAAACCCTAATTCACCATATCGACGTCTCCTCCGACCTCTGCTCCTCCCTCCCCCCTCTCTCTCCACCGCTCCATTTCTCTCTCTATCCCCTCATTCCACAACCCTAGCTCTCCTCACTCTCCGCCCTCGCCGCCTTCCAAGCGCAACCGCAGATCCTCCCGCCGCTCCGATCGCGAGCCGAGCCGGGACCGGGATAACGACAACGAGAAGCAGAGGATCAGTCAGAGTCTCCAGGTTTTCGCTTACGTCACGCGGTTGTGCGTTTCGCATCCTGGGAACGCGTTCTCGCCGGCGGATTTGCTCGCCGGAGCTCAGTTGCTGCACGATAATCTGATAAGCTTCGAGTCGGACACGGCGTTGTCGTCGGAGATCGCGAATTTGTGCGAGGAGTGGTGGAAGGAGGACCTTCCAGGGCGAGAATCGCTGATTTCCCAGTCTCTTCCTTTCTTTCTCTCGAAATCGTTGACGTCGACGAAGAAGCAGGACGTGCACAGAGTTTACACCCTCCGCGAGGCCTTTGCGCTGTTCGATTTTGAGGACGAGAGCATTGAGGACCTCAAGCTGTTGATAATCCGGTGTGTGGTCGCGCCGTTGTACATGAAGACGGAGGAAGGTCGGCGATTCGTTGCTTTCGCGTTCGGTCTGAGCGGTCAGCTTTTAAAAGAATTGCTGGCGATGATCCGGTCTCAAATTCCGTTGGGCGGAAAATCGATGCTTGAGGCTTACGGCGACGTCTTGTTTCGAGCTTGGAAGGTCGCTGAGGAAAACTCCCGAGACGAGATTGAGAATCGGTTTTTGCAGGAGTTGATTGAGGGTGCTATATATGCGAGAACAGAGTCACTTGCTGCTTCTGTTAGGAGGGTTTTAGGAGCGTTTATTAATCAGCGGACCACCAATGGCGTCGAGAAGCTCCTTTTCCGGCTTTCTGAGCCGTTGATATTTCGGTCTCTGCAGGTATTCGTTTTTTCTTGTTCATGAGTTGCTTATGAGATGTTGATTACATAACTTCTTTTGAATCAATCGGTGAAAAAAGTGGACTGAAAGAGTATGATTCCTTTAAGATCGAGCAGTATCTATGAATTCATTATTGTAAGACATTCAAAAACTGTAGTTTCATAAAAGGGTTTCCTTTAAGCTTCTTCCTATAGAAATCTTAGTATTTTTCCTATCAGCTTAGTTAAGGGGAAATGACTAATGACAACTTTAAAGCATCAAATACAAAAATTCGGGTTCAGTTTGGTCATCCATGGAAACGCTACTTGCTTCATCGAATAATTTCGTCGGACAAACGGCTATTTTGGCAGTTTGTTTTAGGTGGTCTATGTTTGTACTTATCAATATCTATTAAACTTGCAAGTTTATTGAACCAATCAATCTTCTAGCAAAGAGAAGATAATCAATCTTGATCACAAAATTTGTCTTGACAGAGAGAAGTTATATGATCATGTTGTGTTCGTTTCTATTGCAGGTTGCGAGCCCAAATGTTCGTCAAAATGCACTGCATTTGCTTCTGGACTTGTTCCCTCTTGAAGATCCTGATTCCACGAAGGAGGTGAAAGATACAATGCTTGGTAAACAATTTTATTTGTTGGAGAAATTGCTTGTGGATGACTATCCGGATATAAGGGTTGTTGCAGTGGAAGGTTCTTGTCGCATCCTTCATTTATTTTGGGAAATCATCCCATCACCAATCATCACTAAGATTTTAACAAAAAATTTTAATGACATGTCTCATGATATATCCAACGAAGTCAGGCTTTCCACATTAAATGGCGTTATATATTTACTTGGCAATCCACAATCTCATGAAATTCTTAAAGTGCTTCTACCCAGATTGAGGCATTTGATACTCGACAATGTCCTCTCAATACGAAGAGCCCTGGTAGATCTTCTCCTTGTCATACGGGATATTCAAAATTTCCAGTTTAATAAGGTACAGAAAGGCTCAAAATTATATTCTTTATCGTCAATCCTTATCTAGATCTGTTTCTTATTGTTGGTTGATGGATTTGGTTGTATTTTTGTTTATTTCATTTCTTACGTAGGTGGTGGAGTTAGATGTATTATTAGATACACTTGCGAATGATCAACCTGACATTGCTCAGAAAATTACAAGACTGCTTATGCCCTCTTATTTTCCATCTAAGGCTTCCACCGAGGAGGCTTGCAACCGCTGCCTTGCACTTATTAAAAGGTCCCCAATGGCTGGAGCAAGGTTCTGTGAGTTAGCCGGATTAGAAGGAGCATCTCTCAAGTCTCAGACAGAACTTGTCAAAGTACTCATTGACTTGGTTGTGTCACTTGACAAGGTGCACGGCGATCACATTGAGGGTTTACTTCTTGCTGCTGCCAACCTTTGCAGTACACTTGCCCGCGAGCCAAAATACAAGAGTGCTCTTAAAGAACTCTTTGTGGGTGAAAAGTTAAAGCGCTTGCTTTCTAGAGCATCTACTAGGCGTGCTCAGTCTTCCGTATTCAGAATTGCATCCACCATATCTATAGAGGAGGTTGCTGTGCTTCTTGATGGATGCATGGCTTTGATCATGAATTGTAATGGTTTATCTGGGGACGTAGAAAGGCAAGCTGAAGTGAGGTCCGCTCACCATTTATTGCTGTCTTGTGGTAGGCTTGATTTGATGTTTGAAGTCCTAACTTCATTTCTACAGAAAACTGCCGTTCATTGCCATAGTAGATATGGTACTGAAGTGCCAAAACCGAGTGTTTCTTCTGCAAAAAGAAAGAGTGTCAAGTCCTCCAGCAAAATTTCAGCTAAATGGAAACAAGTTGGTGGAAGAAAGGCATCCAATTTTGAGGAGGAATATTCAATTTGTGTAGGAATAGCCTGGCAAATTAGAGACTTGCTTAAGTTGGAGGATACTAGGAAAGCTGTGTTGGAATCTCAACATCTAGAATCAGTATTTCTAGCTTTAAATACCATCTCTGAGATTAGCATTTTGCAGTCTTCACATTGTGAGTATATGGACGTCTCTCCGCTTTTGGCATATACAGCTCTTTCTTTGCACATGACTCTGGAAAATTTTAGTTTAAATACAAAAGATTGCAGTAGCAAGAGGATTGATGCCTTCAATTCTTCAGGATCAAATCTTAAGGCAAGTGGTATTTCTAATAACTTTTTAAACAAATTACCTGTTTCACTCCTTTGTGAGTTCAATATTAGTATAGGTCTTACATGTGAATAATTTTATGATAGGTCTTATGTTTGTTGGCTATTTGTTCTCTGCAAACAATAAAGTTCTATATTTTAGGGAACTATATTTCTTATGCTCTCGTGGTATTCTTCGTTTTCCAAATCTATGCAGTTCTACTGTATTGATTATGTTTGACATTTTGAGTTCTGAATCGCCATGAGCCATTTTCAGTTATTCTTTGTATTCTTCTTTTCCTTTTTGAAAAACAAATTGTAGAGCATTGTACGCTAATGACAGATAATAGAGGTTATAACCGTCAATCATCATCCTTTATTGTAAATGGTTAAGAAACAAACTTTCTGTTAATTTATGTTGCTCCTAAATATGTCTTGCTGGAAGTCAAGTAGACAAATTCCCTGTAGTAATACGTAATCCTTCTAATTGTTATACAGTGTTTAGTCCGAGTGTTGATCAAAATCCTTTGGATCAAAGAAATGAATTTTTAGCTGTTGCATCTGTGCATTCGTGTCCTACGAATGAAAACCATACAGATCTGTTGACCTCAATCTGCTTGAAATTTTGCTACATGACTACTAGTTACCTCTTCATGCTAATAAATATCAATTTTATTCTTTACTCAGCAGACAGTTTTGGAACAGACATTGGTTCACGTGCTCAACTGTACAGAGAAACTATTTGGAGCAAGTGACTCTAAAAAATCTGGGAGATCATTTTCAGAGTCTAAACATTCAAAAAATACTCATATACCAAGGCAGAAAGAACATGAAGCAGATGCCACTGGTCGAAGTGATGCGGGTAAGTCCGGGAGAAGCCAGAAATGTACAATCACATAGTGCATTTGCTTAATGTTTCATTGAATGACGTTCTGAGCAGTTTTTTAACAAATATACTCGAGCAAACTTTCAAGTGAAAGATCTAACATATCTCTTCATATTTTTTATCACTGAATAATACTTACAAGTACATCTATGCAGGGTCAGTCATTACTGAACCAAAAAGGTTGTCAAATAAGGTGAAAATGCTTACTACAGTTCTCCAATTCATGACCGATGCCGCTACTTTGGGTTTTGTTTTCCATAATCACGAGTGGGGCTTAAAGTTCACATCAAACTACATGCGGCACATCACGTCCACTTTGAAGCAACAGCACAACAACAGAATTCATCTTGAAGAGGAGGACGTGAAGGATACAATTTTATGTCTGAAGAGCTCCTTCACCTACGCAGCAAAATTACTGAGTCTTGCTTTAAAAGACATTACAGAAGATTCACCACCTCAAGCACAAGCTTTTGTTCTTGCCAACGACATGCTTGATATGATCACGTCGATTGAACTATACTTGGGCACCAGTTATGCTGCGCGTCTCGTGGCAGCAGCCAAGCCTTGGCTACCTGATTTAGTTCTGGCTTTGGGATCTGGGCACATGTTGAAACAGACTCATGGAGAATCGGAGCAAAAGACTTCAACTGATTACATCAGGCTTCATTTCCCATCATGGCTTCTGGTTTTGTCGAAGGCTGAGCTATCTGAGCTGGATAAAATTGGCCTTGAAGAGGATGATGGCGAAGATTCAGGGTTAGAGGAATTTCCTGCTTTTAGGAAACTTGCGGAAGTGATTCTCCTGTTGGTGAAGAGAAATCCCATTGTACTTGATGCCGTCGGTGAAATTTTCTTGATTGGCTCCCTAGTTGGCCTGGAAGGAAAGGACTATGGGTTGGTTTTAGGGCTTCTACACTTTGTATGTGTGAAGTTATTCCGACATGATGACAGAGAGTGGGGTGATACAATGTCGGCTTTTCTGCAAGAAATCTATCCTCAGCTTGAGAGGCATATAGACGAAGAAAGTCATGAAGATGGAAGGCAAAAATTAGAGAGTGCAAGGGCATTGCTCGAACCTTTTTGGAGTAAAACAGGGAAGCTGTTTTCCGAGGCAGATGAATAGATGACAAAAATCATGCAAGGTAAATGAACATGTGGATTTTTGGACAAATTTCACTTCCCCCCGAATTTTAGGCCTTGTCACAAATGTCTCCCGAACTTAAGTTTGTAACATTCTTTCACTGCAAATTTTAGAAAAGTTTGCAAATTTCGTCAATTAAATTTTTGACGAGAAAATGCACTAGACACTCGTTAGAAGCATGAATTAGGGGTAATAAACGTTATAATTAGGTTAAAGGAGTATATACTTGGGGTTGGTTGGGAAGTGAAATTTGTCCTGGATTTTTTGTTAACTGTTCTCTCTTTGAAGAAACTAAAAAGTTTCAGGAGGCAAAATGTGCATAGTTTTACGTTATCATGGTTTCTTAAGTATCTAATGTTGTTTCTCTTGCAAGGCTAACTGGCCAAATTTGAATCTTCACACTTGAAAAGGCGATATCTTCTCGGTAAGCATGATGACCGAAAATATATATATATATATATTTTTTTTGGTGTCACTTTTAAAGTGGAATTGTAAATCGAGGGGTCATAGAACTAGTCTTTGAACCTCTTGTGTTCCATCCAAGTTAATAGTAATCTGCTTATTTCAATATAACCTTCGAAAGAATTTCTTGTATTATAGAGTGTGCATGTATTCGGCAAGAAATAGAACGCTGATAAATCAGCAAGCCTTCTAAGATGCGGCTTATTCAGATGGTTATTGAATATATAATTATTCAGCGTAGACAAAATAAATAAATAAAATATTAAATTCTGAAAAATGACTATAGTCTTAAAAAATGACTAATTGTTGGTAACAAGCATGAAAATATTTGTGAAAATTTGCTTTAAATATATATTTCTAACATTTTAGAATAGAACAAATATATATACAAATAAAAATATATAACTCATAAGTTTTACATAAGAAACATATATCTTAATACATAAGGAAGTCCTAGGAGGTTTAAACATATTTGAGATCTCATTCTGATTCAAACAATATTTGTTTCATGACATGTTATATATAGGTTTGTTGATCTCCAATATATTTTTAGAAATAAGAAATTGTGCAAAATTTGTAGAAGTTAAGAAAATATATTCTCTCAGCTTTTATGTGTTGTTAATTTACCTTTTTTATTTGTTTTTTTTATAAGATAATTATAGCATATTAGTTGTTAGTTGTTATCTCTCAGCATTTATCTTTAAAAATAGAAGATAGCTATAGCATGCTAAAAAAAATATTAAATGATAGAAATCCAAAATTTCATACATTTCCAAAACGAAATTTCCACCTAAATTTATGATATTTATTCAAATTTCCCGATATTTTGTAAAATAGCATTATGTTTTACCGATGTCATTTTGGGTGGGGGGGGGGGGGGGAGGGGTTGTGTTGGGGGCCATGGCCCCCCCAAACTTTTTGTGAAATTTTATATAGTGGGGGTTTTTTTTTAATTTAAAAAAATTAGTATGTGTATAAATTTGTCTTGGCTCCCCCATAAATTAAGAGTTATTTATATTTTATTGAGCAAACAATTTGAATTTTAAAAAATAAAACAGTTTTATTAAATTCAGATACATTAATGGGCCTAGTGTTTGACCTAAAATCTAAACATGAATTACAATTTTAATAGTCTAGTATTTTAAAAGACTGACCCATTATACTAAGTAATATTTTATCTACACAAAAACTAAAAGCTTCCAAAGGAAGCCAACTCTTCACTTTCCCATTCCACCATTCCCAAACAAATTTAGAAATTTGCTCTGTTGTTCAAGGTGTGATTTTTATTTTTCTTTGATTTATTATACTGTATTTCTCCTTGAGATAACTTTGTTTTGATCTGTCAATTCATTATTCTTTAACTTCTTGTTTCCACTTTAGGTTTGTATTTTTTTTCTCCTTCTTGTTCTGATTCTTTTCTTGTTCTTTTTTTTTAAATTTGATTGTGATTTTTCTATTTGTCTTAATGTAGAATTGGCGGGTCATGGTGTTACCATTTTTTCTAAATTTGTGTTTATTAGTTCTTATGTATTGGTGATAATATGCTAATTCTTATTAGAAAATTGAAAATATATCGCTACAAATTAGTGATTTTTAGTTTTTATTACAGATTTTAGCTGAGAAAATTAGAAATAACATTACTTAATATTATTGATTTAAATACAATTTTTGTTTTTTTTTTTCAATTTAGTTTGTGATAAACTTAGACATGCTTTGTGAATAATTTTGGGCTCATGGGCTGTAATGGTGTTGGTGCCGTATATGGAAGATAATTTTTTGAATCACTGCTTGATTGTCTACATTGAGAAGGAAATTGTTACAAAATTTAGTAGTGAATCAATTATATATGAGTTTGTCTCTATGAAAGATCGTCAATCACAATTTATATTTAAGAAAAGAAAATGATATTTTGAGGTATATGAATTTAACATATATAGCTACTCTTTTATTGAGAGAATAATGTTATTTACAAATGTATAAAATATAATATTTTTCTTTTTTTACAAGTAATATGTTAGACTTAGAGCTCTAATATGTAAAACTTGAATGACTATAATATAATGAAGATATTAAGATCAACATTTCAATTTCAAGTTCTTACTTGCATTATTTATATTTTTAATTGTATATAACGTTGTCCTATTTAGATATAATACTAATGTTTTCATGCATTAATATATTATGAATTTAATAAACGAAAACGGTTACATATATAGATATAATCTTGAGTAAAAAATTTTTTTTGACTCTCTTTATTAATAAATCTTTACTCCGTTACTGATTATATATGAATTTGAATAGAAAATTTTATTCAAATCCTTATGTAGGTCATAAGTTTGTCATGTACGTACGAAAAACATCAACAAAGGAAAATTACTACATTAGATTATTCTAACTGCCAAGAATCCTGATCAAGGTGTAAACATTGATCAAGCTCAAACGCTGCTTTGACTTTATCAGTACGTTGAAAGTTTGAAGGCACCTATGGCGCATTAGAATGCACGGTTGAAGTTCACATCATTTGAAGAGAGAAATGTGGAAAGAAGAAATTTGGAAACCAAAATTGATGAGTAGAGTACCGTAAAAGTGTGATTGTTCCCTTGCTCGAGATATATAAAGGATATTTATACTATCTTCACTAATCATAATCAAATTGAGATGTTTACAGAAACGTTGTCAATTTTAAATATTATTTTCTTGTCGATCTTTTTTTCAAAGATAAAAATAATAATTAAAATATTTATCGTCATAAATAAAATCTATTTGGAACTCTAAAATTAAACAAAACCTTTATTCCGATATCTGTAATTTTGTTTGCAGAATAATGCTACTAATTATAGAAATATTTGTCAATGTAATACACTAAAGGTCTCCAATTCAGGTTCGATTGACACCACTAATTATTCAAAAAAAAAAACTACTAATGAAATTTATAAACTTGATACACTCACAATTTTGGTTAAGCTTTGCATTTTTTGTTGTTGCATATTTATGCTAGAAAGGAATAAAGGAACAAAGGAATAAATAATAATAATAATTATTATAATAAACTTGTTCAAGCTGGAGGTCACAAAATAAGAGAAGACAATATTATTCCATTACTAGAAATATAACATTTACATGACAACTAGAAAGAGCAACAAGTAAAAGAAAAAAAGAAACAAAGAAATAATACAAGAACAAAGGAAAATGGTTATTTGCCGATGAGACGACCGAAGTTAAACAAAACAAGTTCATTTACAACTTCTAGAAAGATTGAATTTCGAACATAGTAATTCCTTGGAAGAATGAGAAAGAGACTTGAAACAGGTGAATTCTCAAGACTTCCTCATAACCATAGTTTTCTGACAACCTCTATCTCTAAGAACAGAATAATGTAATTCGAGAAGTAGCATCTAACTACTTCTGGTTCAGACAGGGATCATCTTCAAAACGGCAGCAACGGGCATCCCTAAAAACCCGATGAAAACACTTAGAAACCACTGCGAAAAAGTTAGCGGAGAAGTGTTGGCAAAGGTTCCAAGGAACTCGATGATTATGATCTGAAAGACAACGGTACATGTGAGGACCCCCACAAACACATAGTTGTCCAATATGCCCCTGAAAACGTTTATTTTCTCCATTTCACGTGAGCTTATCTCGTTAAAAACCTGAAAAACAAAGCGAAAAAAAGTCATCCTTCTGTTACAAAGAGTATTCAACCTCGTCAAGATTAGAAAGCGGTAATAGAGAACAGATTTTACCTGACAAAAGACGAAGGAGTTGAAGATAAGCGTGTTGAGGATGAGGTCAGAATCTGGGCCAACGAGGCCAAATATCGCTTTCCCTCTTGCTTGAAGAAACCAAATTATCAGAAACTGGTACAAAGATTGTCCGAGGATGTTCCTCCACATGACGTTACTGATGAAGTTTCCCTTCCTTCCGACAGGCATGCGCTTCATTAAGTCGTCGGTCGGAGGCTCAGTCGCAAGGGCAAGAGCTCCAAGCGTGTCCATAATCATGTTCACCCACAACAGCTGAACAGCTGTAAGTGGAGCAGTCCCTGGAGTTGGATTCAATGCACGAAACAAAGTAGTCAGAAATAGTAGAAAACGACTTCTCTGATGAAGAGAAGTAAAGGAGAGTTCAAAACTAAGTAGGGAATTTAGGCTTCCTAACCTGTTAAGCAAGCTGAAGAGAAGTTCACAATCAAAGCAACCACATTAACTGTCAACTGAAACTGTACAAATTTCTGAATGTTAATGTAAACAGAACGTCCCCATTTGGCGACCGTCACAATTGTGGTGAAATTGTCGTCCAGGATTATCACATCCGCACTCTCTTTAGCCACCTGCAAGTGCAAAAGAGAGTTTAGTTTTGAATTTTTGCATTGGCATTATTGTGTCTCTTTGGATGATAGTGCAGTCAATTTTGGCACTAGAAAATGAGTATAAAACCCACCTCGGTTCCAGCAATGCCCATCGCGAGTCCGATATCTGCCTCATGAAGTGCAGGGGCATCATTTGTCCCATCACCGGTTACAGCGACAACTTCAGTAAATGTGGTCCTCAAATGTTTCACCAATGTGTGCTTGTCTAGAGGCGAAGACCGAGCCATCACCTATATAAGAAGTGAATTTTATTTTATTTTTATTTTTTTGTCATAACTAGATTGTCATAATTATTGTTAAACAGAAAGTCATAAAGACGTTTCCGTAATCGAATTTAAACCTGAATTTTCGGGATTAGTTCAAGCAATTCCTCTTCTTTCTTCTCTCTGAATTCTGGACCTTCAATGGCTATACCATCATCTGTTAGGATCCCACATTCCCTTGCTATAGCCTTTGCTGTGTTGATATTGTCTCCGGTAACCATTCTTACCGTGATACCAGCCGCTCTACAAACGGCAACCGACTCCTTTACACCGGGACGAACCGGATCTTTGATACCGACAATTCCTATACAAGTATAGCCAGAAATTGGAATGGGGTTCTCAGCTGAGAATCCATTTTCCAGTTCCATATAGGCTAGGCATAGAGTTCGGAGGGCCTCTCCGGCGAATTGGGTGATCGTGGCATTGAGATATTCAACGGATGCTTCATCAAGGGGAACGATTTCACCATTTGCGTTGATCACCTTGTTACAGTTAGCCAAGATTATTTCCGAAGCGCCTTTAGTGTGGGCTCGAAGACCTCCTTCGGGAAGCTGGAGCACCACCCCCATCCTTTTCTTTGTAGAGTTGAATGGTTCGACCTTAACAAGTTTTGAAGCTTGTCTCTCAGCCTGAAAATCACCACCAAGTGACAAGGCAAACTCCAAGAGAGCAGCATCGGTAGGTGTTCCCAATATCTCGCGTTTTCCATCTTTGTTAACCACAACTTCTCCACCAGTGTTGTTGAAAATAGATTGCAAGAGAAGTTTGACAGCGAAATCCGGGAGTTCAGAACGCAAGTCCTTGTTGGATTTGCTAACATCCTTGACATTCATACAAATGCATGATTTCACAACAGTCATGTGGTTGGTAGTAAGAGTCCCGGTTTTGTCGCTGCAAATGCTTGTCGCCGACCCCATCGTCTCGCAAGCAGCGAGGTGCCTAACAAGTGCTTTGTCATTCATCATTTTCTTCATGGCAAAAGCAAGGCTCAGAGTTACAGCCAGTGGCAGCCCTTCAGGAACAGCCACAACAACAATTGTGACCGCAACCGCAAAGAATTCCAGCATTTCCAACGCTTCATCTCCGGACCAGCTCCAGTGTGTCCCTTCTCGCAGTTTCCGACTCGCCAATCCTTGAACCAAAACTGCAAAAGTCACAACAGCAAAGACAAGGCCCAACTTCCCAATAAGGGTGGCCACTCCATTCAACTTCACTTGCAAAGGAGTTTCATCGTCGCCGCCTTCGCTAAGTGTCTCCATCAGTTTTCCCCATTGGGTTCTCATCCCGACCGTGGTTACCATCATCTTGCACGATCCATCTTGGACCTTAGTTCCCGAAAGAAGAAAAGGGTTTTCGGAACTAACCATTACCGGTTCACTCTCACCGGTTAAACTCGATTCATCGATTAGCACAGAGAATCCTGAGACAAATAGCCCGTCTGCAGGGACTTGGTCTCCAATAGAGAGGTGCACTATATCACCAGGAAGTAAGTCATAAATGGACATTTTCTGCCTATATCCATTTCTTGTGACCTGAATAGATATCTTCTTTTTCTCCTTGTCCAAGTCCTTAAACTGCAACGATTGGCGATAATCACTCGTCGCCGTGACAAAGACGACCAGCAAGATACTCGCGACGATTCCAAGGCCATCATGAGCACCCTTTGGCCAACCTTCCATTGCTATGCCAACTATCAGAGACACAAATGCACAAACTCCGAGTATCATTAGAGTCATGTCTTGCAGGGCTTCCCAAACAAATACCCAGAAGCCCCGGGTTTGGCTCTCTGTAAACTTATTGATTCCGAAGATTTCTACTCTTCGGTTTAGTGATTCAGTGTCAGTGTTTAGACCGTTAGTGATTGATGTGCATATCTTTTCTGCGATCCCGTCTACATCACCGTGAAATTTAAGCTTCTTTAGATCGTGGCCTTCCACGATAGACCCCAATTCATCTGCACAAATCTCATAACCAGCAGATTTTACTTCCTCTGGTACAGTGTAGTCACTTGGTTGCACTCCTGCAATACATCAATCACAACATGTTCATCTAATAAGAACCTTTATATATATAAATATTTATATATATGTATGTATAGTTTTATCTTAATGCTGAAGAAATATACCTTGAATAAATTGAAGTGCAGCTTTTGAAACCAAAACAGCAATCCTTAACTTCTCCTGTAGAGTATAAGAAAATAGAGAAAATCAATTATACGGAAAGCCAAAGAATAATGGCAGAGGAAGTTCAATGGCAGCAAGAATACACAAGAATTTGTGAAAGAACAGCTTGGAAAATATGCGTAAAAATAAAATTATTGAAGGGCGGTGGAAGGTACGTTAAGGAAAAAATGAAGACAAATTTTAATTTCTTGACTACTTAGTTTACTTTGGGAACCATTTTTAGAACTGTAACTCATGGAGGACAGAGACTCAAAGATTAGTTTTATTTATGTATTTATTTATTTTTCCATTTGATGAAATTTCGGGAACCATTTGTCAATTCATATGTATCGTCCATACACTAGGTTCATGATAATTTTCTCCGTATCATTACAATTTTATAGGATATCCCAAGAAGAATAATTTAATGATATCTTTATATGTGACACCGAGAATATCGATTTACTCTGCTTATTTGAATATGATTGTTCATATAACACACGAATCTGTTTGAAATATAAACACTTGAAAATCAAGTAAAATGTAAAAACTTGAAAAACAGTGAAGATGCAGAGTACAGATAACACGGCATGAAATTTAAATATTTTACGAGAAGAATTGTAAGTTTTAATTTTCTAATGACAAAAAAAAAAAAAAAAAAAAAAAGAAGAAGGTTTTTAAATGTATAGAAAATTTGAGGAAGGCTAAATTTGGGATTATCATAATGTTATTGGACCCCATCATGTTTTAACATATTTGACTTTAAACTAATATTTCATTACAATCTCTCTTTATATATATATATATATATATATATATATTAAAAAAAACAAAAGGAATATCGAAATGAGGTGTTGACCCCCATTAGTTTGTTTCATTTTTTTATTATTCATTTCTCTATTATAACGTGAGACAACGTTAAAAAAAATGCTAGCATTTACGTGAAGACATGCAATTCGTAAAATAATAATAAAACAGAGCTCAATTATTTGAAAACTTGTTTGGTGGCACGTCTTAATCCCAAATTTTAGAAGTCAAATCACCACAAACAAAAACAGATATAACGTAAAGATATATAGTCTAACAAACAAAAACAGATATAACATAAAGATACAGTCTAACGGTTAATTCACGTCATCTTTTAATATTTAATTTTGTATTCTGTTATTAAAAAAAAAAAAAAAAGAAAAAGAAAAAAGAAAAAATGGAAAACAAATGACATCAAACATAACTTGTTTATTTTGTGAGTTTGAGCTACAATTCAAACATTTTTCTACGGTGTTCGGTAATCGAATAACGAGACGAACCTGATTGGTTTTGCGCATAGCGGCAGCTTCGTAGCGCTTGGAGAGGTTGGCAGTGAACCGAAATCGGCGCTTGGGATTCTTGACAAGCCCGCACACGTCCCTCCATTTCTGCAACGTCTCGTTGGACGAATGCTTCGGCTTCACCGCCACAAAATCATCCTTCAACAAGCTTTCCATTTCATCAAATTTCAAACCAAAAACTTGTCCCTTTCTACCACCCACTTAAAACACCCTTTGCTCTCTTTATACCAGTACAATATCTCTCTTTTTTTCCTTTCTTCTTCTCTGAGTTTCTCTGTTTCACAATCTTCCTTCCTTGCGTCGATGGCTAAGTTCTCGAATATGCATACATACATATATATATATATATATTTATATCAGAAAGTATTGAATGAACTTGCGCAGAAATCTCCACTAATGCAACGAAGAAGACATGAAGCTTTTTCTTTGTAATCTCAGAGAGAAAACGCAAAAGCACTAGAAAGCAAAATCTGATTGCGCGTTTTGAGTACACTATTTCTGACGTTAAATGAAGAGGAAGTTTCCACTACAATTACAAAAGGGAGCAGGTTCGTTTGGTTGAATTGACCTTTCAAATAAAAGAAGGCTCACACGGAAAAAGAGAAAAAAAAAAAAAAAAAAAAGAAGAAGAAGAAGAAGAAAAAGGAAATAAAGTAAAAATCAGTGAGAACGGCTTTGGAGGCTTTTTTTAGTTGATGTTTTTGGTTTTTTTGGTATCTGGGTTTGTGTTTTGGTTCTTCTGAAGCTTAGAATTCGGAGATTATAAGAAGGGAACAAGTATGGATCCGAATATTAAGGTTGTGTGGGTTATTACTTCGTAAATAGTGGTCCCCACGTAACGGTCTCTCTTCTGGTTAATTCCTGTTTTATTGGACCGACTTGTTCGGGTCAACGTCAAATACCTCCACCTTCGCCTTCGTTTCCTTCATGATCATTAACTTGTTTTATTTCCCCCCCACCCCCCCCCCCCCCCCCAACACACCAACCAACTTTCAAAACCAATAGAGATAAAAAACGGATATAAATAGTTACTAAAGCCAAATGGTAATTTAGATAAAAAAAAAAAAACACAGCAACTCCAATGAGATAATTATACGATTATTAAATAACTATTAGCAAAGGTAATTTAGATAAAAAAAATACAGAATAGTGTTATATTTAAAGCAATAGTTTTAAAATCCTTTGATCAAAATAGCATGTTCTTACTAATTTTCATTTGTATGCGAATATCTATAAGATAATTTTACCGAATATATATTATTGTCCCAAATACTGTTATATTATCTGAACTATTTTTCCGATATGTTACTTACTGTAAATGATTTATTTAAAACAATACTATTTATCTCCTTTGTTCCCTCCTTTTCCCCTTTTTTATATAGGCTTTAATATTGGGGTCGAGAAGTAAGGTGGTATTTGGTATCTAACTGGTTACCCGTCAGTTGTGGTGGTTAAATCAGAAACCCAACGGCGGTCTGTAATCATCTGGTTACCATTTGATAATCAATTAGTTACCTATCGGTAATAGGGGTCACCGAGTGGAAACTCGTCGGCGGTTGGTAACCAACTGATTACTATTTGATAACTAACATGGATACTAATTAATAATTATAATTGGTATTTTAAAATAAGTAGATAAACAAATATTTATGATATCATACATAACATTTCTTACAAGAGTTTTTTCTTGTGTGAAAAATCAACCCAATGAATGATTTTGTGGCATTTATCAAAAGTGCCCAATTTTTGTGATAGTACAATAGCCTTTAAATTTTTGTTATTTAAGTACTTTTCCTTTTCTATTAACGCTATGATGCCCATGAATCTTGCTTAGTAAAAAAAACAAAATACTTCTTAGATTTTAAATATGAGAACTCCTACCCAAACTCAACTAAAGCTAAGGACATCTGCAACCCATTACACCAACTTTCACACCAAAATGATGTAACTACCACATCAAATAATAAATTCATCTCCAACTTATTACATCATTTCTAACACCAAAAAGAATATTTCATGTATATTCCTTTTTTTTTTTTACACCATTTCTAACCCAAAAAAAAATATTCCATGTATATTCTTTTTTTTAAATCTCTTTTTATATTCTTTTTTAATAATTCCATACTATTTATTGAATTTACCAATTTCACCCACATATAATTTTCTAATTAATAGTGTAGCCAAAAAAGAAAAAGAAAAAAGAAAAAGCAAAAGAAAAGCAAAACAGAATCTTTAAGTAGTAAAAAAAGTAATTCTGTCTCGGAATTTAAAAAATAAAAAATAAAAGAGCTTGACGCGGTCTGAACGCGCAGTGGGGAGTGGGGCTGACCCGCGTCTTTCCAACGTGAAGGTCAAGATACATCATACACGGGAAAGACATTTTAAAACCGAATCATAGATGTAACATTGTGATAACTAGGGTGTAATAATTTCCTTTTTCTCAATAAAAAAAAAAAAGAATTAGTGATATTTTTACGCCTTAAAACTAATATCATTAGGAGAATTATTGATATCATAGATGAAAATAAAAAAAGACATGATCATTCTTTTTCACCTAACATCTAAGGAGTCCAAGATCATTAACGCTCAATCTAACTTGATAGGTTAATTGAGAGCCATAATTGTAGCATCGCAATGGATAATAAGATTTAATTATTTGATGTTAGACAAGAGAGTTTTGATAGATTACCCTCTTACCGTTATGTCACCACCCTTAATGGTTAGGGTGTTATAACTAGTAATTTAAAAATAAAATAAAAAAGTTGTTGGTTTTGTTAAAATTTAGTACCAAATATATCTTAAAGGAGCAGTTCGATGTATAAATGATAGAAGGAGGCACATGATGTAATATTGTAAGTGGTTTCTTGCTTTGAATATTAGGATGACATTAGGATATCACAATAAAAAAGAAGTGAATAATGGATTCAAAGCATAAGTGAAGTCCCACAATGCAAACCATAATAGTGAATAAAGGATTCAAACACATGATTCTCCATAATAAATTAGAAAATATGCAAAGGCCAAATTTGTAGAACAAGTATACTTTCCACAGTACCTAGCGCAAATTCTAGCCTTTTTCGTCCGACACCCTGATGTCGATCATGATACTTCAATCCAACTTCAATGTTGAACTTGGCTAGTACTCAATCCAAACCCCAGCATTGAACTTGTGTTTGGCCCTTGACATCATTAGAACTCAACTCCACACCTGACTCTTTGACCGGACCCATACTGTCGAAGCTAGCTTGTCGGTCCAATCCTAACGTTGATCCTGACATGACGATCAGACCATAGCGTCAATATCGGAACCTCAATCTGACATTGATGCCAAACCTGTCAGGTTAGTCGGCCAACCTTGGTGTTAATCTTCACTCAGACACAAATTTGACTTGATTATTTACAGTAGTCGAAAATTTTATATCGAAACTTTTTGAAAACATTCATACAAATCATCCAAAATAAAAACTTCTACAATATAACATTACTTAAATAAGTTGATCCGTTCAGCAACGAGATTATTGGACACATAGATTATTAGTTTTTAATTGAAAGGTTTAAAAGTTTTGCATATTAAAAATAGAAAAAAGAAAAAAAACCGCCTATTCATGTCGTTAGATTTTGATGATAAAGATACCTTTTTAAGATTTGATCGCTTTTTATCAACTTTTGCAACGGCAGCTCCAGCCAGTGCTGATCATTTCAAATATTGAACGGTCATCCTACAGCTACATCCGTTGAACATATAATAAGTATAATATTGTACTTGCAACTTTTGCAATCTCCTTTTCATTAAAAAAAAAAAAAAAAAACAGAAAATTATAGAAATAGCCCATTAAATAGATTTATTTATGTTTTTTTTTTTTGCTATCATTTTAATGTTTGTTTGAAATTTTAACCCTTTTTACTTATTTTTTACAGGTACAAAAATTGAAACTATTATAACTGAAAAATAATTCAGATATGTATCTTTTGAGAGATGATCTTACAAATCACCTTTAAAATTTTGTTGGCAAAATTATACTTAAAAAAAAAAAAAAGAAAATGAATTTCTTTGCCTATTTGTTAGAAAATGTTTTGCCGATATTAGTCAGTGAATTACTAGTATTATGACAATTTGGCGCTTAAATTGTTTTTGACCAACAAGTTTGAGGTTTTTTTTTTTTTGTTGTTGACAGTTTTGATTTTTTTTATCATTAAAATTAGGATAGAGTTTTAAATTTAACAGAGAAAAGCACATGTCTATTGCAGTATAATTTGAAACTTTATAAATAAAAATAATTACGTAAGGCAAATTGTTCTGCTTAAATATCTCTAAAACACTAAAAAATTAGAATATTTAGCACATTATGCAACTGATTTTGTGTCTGTTGTGTTTTTCATGTTTATCGTGAAAGAAATTATGTTGCTGATAAATTATCCATTTAAGCGGTTTAAGTTTATTTAAATTTTAAATTTTTAGTGGTGGTCTTTCTTGGACTTCTATTCTCAATTGGTAGGATGTGATATGGCGGGATTTCCTGATTATAGATTTGTCTCTCCTTGAAAGTTCGGTGTTCATGCCCTCTTTTTTCCTTTTGCATGTTTTTCCCACTGTATTTTCTTGAAAGAGGATTTTAATGAGGTCTTTCTCAATTTATTGGGAAAGTAGAATGCCCGGTTTCTTTCTTTGTGAAATGTTTCTCTAATCCTTGATGGTTTTGTCTTTTTTCCCTTTAGTCTTTATTTTTCTTGCTTGCATGCAAGTTTGGTTTTTTGACACCTATGTGCGTCCCTTTATATTAGCTTGCGTTTCATTCGCAGGATAAAAATGAAAATTTTAAGTTATAGTTAGTTGACTTTTTAAAAATTTGTTATAATTTTTATTGACTTTTTAGAAAAATATAAAAATTGAGATGAAAAAATACAATTTATTTAGAGTTGATTTGTAATGCTAAATGAAACATTAGTTTTGCATTTGCAAGAATCTTCTATTTCTATTTCTTATTTTAATAAATTAAAGTGAGGACCTTGGTAAAGGATAATGTTAATCTAATTGGTATGTCCTTAATCACTCTAACGTAAATTGTTTTTTCTCATCATTTATTTAAAAAAAAATTTATTGCCACATGACTAGTTTATTGGAATTTTAAATATATATCGTAAATTTTAGAGTTTGGGACCAAAACTTTCAAATTGTAAATCATGGTTCAAACCCACCAAACAAATGGTACAAAATTTCAAAGTCTATCGTAAAACAAAAAAGCAGAAAAATAGAAAAGTTTAAAGACTAAATAGTCATAATACCAAGTAGTCATAATTACTAATTGTTCAAAAAATAGCAGCAAAAATTCAAATATTATTTATCTTCTCTATCTTCTATACCTGTGCATATTTATAATTTGTGCCTATTAAAAAATGACCTAATATGAAAAGAGGGAATGCACTGTCAACTGTGCATTTTCGTCTTCCCACCAGTCCAATCATCAGCCATGTTGTGGTTCATGTGACGGTCTAATCACTATTATATGAAATTTTTTTTTTATTTTTTAATATTTGTTTTTTTTTTTTTACTTTTATTCTGTTTTATTTGTCTATTTCCTGCACGTGCCTGCATACTAACTTATACCTACATTTAAAAGAGTGAATTTGCTCTTTTCGTCTATGCTTTGATGGTCGCCACTTGGTGGCTCCAATACCCGTTATGGGATAGTTTTTTTTTTTTTTTTTAAATCTATTAGCTAGTTAT
Source organism: Ficus erecta (assembly GCA_008635985.1). Lineage (NCBI taxonomy): Eukaryota > Viridiplantae > Streptophyta > Magnoliopsida > Rosales > Moraceae > Ficus > Ficus erecta. The sequence goes on from BKCH01000005.1 coordinate 846,477, forward strand.
ATGTATAAGTACGAATATGCTTTTCGTTCTGTCTCCCACATTGACGTCATATGGCTGCTAATGTGATTAACGTGACTTTTTAATTTTTTATTTTTTTGGTCTATCCTTAAAACCATGGAAAGAAGTTGCTTGAAATGGGATCGTTTTAAAAGTCCAAATACCAATTCAAGGTCCTCAAGCGTCAACATAAATGTCTAGCCCATGGATCACGCATGTGTGATGATTCTACCATAGAAAGTGGTGAGAGTCAATACAATCAACCCTCAATTAACTAATAAATTTCCAACAACTTCAACACGCCTATTTTGAAAATTCACTTCAACCTCTTCGAATTTGCATTCAAGTTTTAAATACAATTACTATGAACACAGTATCACTAATAGAGCTCCACTTCATTAGTGCCTCCTCTTCCTAAATTGCTTAGTGTGACTAATCAAAATTGTTTAATGCTAATTTTACTTCCGCTTTTGTGCACGGGTGTCCCTTATATTATTGTAAAATTCTAATTTACACTCTAAATTTTTAATTTTGACAATTTGTTACTTAAACTTATAAATATATAGCGAAACATCGACAATTGATAACAATGTTCATTGACTTATGACTTGTACATGGATCATTAATTAACAATATAAAAATCTTTTTTAATCAATAATAAATTGAATTTATACTTGTAACAAAATTAATACAAAAAATTTATTTTTTTAAACTTAATTGAAGCCAATAAATTTGAGTTAAAATAGATAAATTGCTTTTCTTTCATTAATTAATGATTCATATGCAAACAATAAGTTCCATCAGAAAATTGGCACCGATATCAAGTGATTGTTTTGCTACACATTTTCAAATTCAGGGACAAATTTCTAAAACTAAAACTTTTGGATGCAAAATACAATTATATGATAAATTCAAGGATACCAATGCAACTAAGCCTTTACTTTTCAAAGAAATATCGTCCACGGCAAGCCAAACTAGGAATTGAGCGGTTGACTGTTAAGTGCTACTGCTACCTTTTATTTCTTTATGCTATTCGTATATTTTAAGGAAGTAGTTTTCTCGTTCTTAAAAAAAATAAAAAAAATAAAAAAGAAGGTGTTTTCTCATTATTTCTCTATCTTCCAAGGCATGGCATACTTACACTCTTTTGCTCATGTCTATTGTTACCCCTTCCAATATGCCTTTATTAGAGTTCTCTTCCCGGGCGTTGCAAAGCCGTAGACCTGCAATTGTCCGTGACCGTGATCGCCATGGGGCTGCGATCGCCGATGTGGCGGCGATCAACGTGACTGTCGTGAGTATGGTCATGAGAAGCAGATTTGGTGTAAAATATACATATTTGAAAGACTATGATTAAAAAATCTGGATTAAAAAACCAAAATATAATATGGTAATCCGATAGAATATAAAAAGTATTCCAGTGGATTGCAAATAGAATAGAATACTCTCTGTCGATTAGAGATTGACACTCACGTTCAAAGACCGTATTGATTTTCGAAAATATTCTAGTAGATTATCAAAAGTAAAGTACTCTATCAGAATGCTATTTGACGACTAGATATAGGTCCCGACGACAGAAAATTGACGACGGCAACCAGAGATCATCTTAATTACCAAAAGTATTTTGGTAGACTACCAAAAGTATACCGGAATGTACTAGGGAGAGTTTTGAGAAGATATGTTATGCAGATTTTTGACTTATCTTATAAGAGGAAATCCAGAAATAATTTCAGATGTGACAATGTTTTGGAGCTGTGCATACTCAAAATTGCCCAATGTTTTACTTGTAAAGCCCATTCTTACAAGACAAATGATTCACTGATGGACTACAAGGTGGAAGCTTTCTAGAAGAAGCCTAATTCACTTTTATGCTCGTCCTTAAGACTGAAATCAAGCCCATTTCCTGTTGATAAAGATACTGCTAGCGTCCTAGTAGTTTATAAATGTTGCTGATTGAAGGTGAATGAGAACAAATGGATAAAGAAAGAGAATTTGATGAAAATGCAAAGAGACTAGCGGTTTTTTTTAACTAGAGTCTCGAGATTCATATTAAATATGAACAAATGGATAAAAATCTCGAGACTCTAGTTACTATCATTTTCCCCTCATTATGATTCATATTTCTCTCTCTCTCTCTCTCTTAAATTATTGTTGTATCTTTATCTTAACAGTCAATTCTTTATTATGATGATCGATTGTAATTATGATTTAGGTTTTTTTTATTATAACCATATTTCCTAAGCATGATTTAGGTTTCTTAGAAACCTTTTTCTTTTAGTATAATTTAGGTTCTTTATAATAATTATAGCATTATTTTGATAATTATTCGTTTTGTTTTAATAGTTAGTTTGTAAGGATAAAAGTTGTATGAAATTGCTTATTTTTCTATGATAATTACCATATCTTTATGATTTTTTAATTGTGGTATTTTTTAATGACAATTACTATACCGTTATGATGTTTTTTGTAATAATTATATTATTATGATGTCATTTTTTAGGTTTAAAGTGTTTTTGGAGAAAGCGCCTAAATGATACAAATTTAAATATCATTACACCAACAAGTCATAAAAGATTGATACTAGACTAACATGGCACAAAATTAAACTAAAGTTAACAAAAATTTGTGTCATATTGATCAAGAATGGACAATTTGTATATGAAAAAAAAATGATAATTTAGGTAATTTTTTTTTTTCTTATAATCCTCTTCATCCTTAATATTTCCCATTCTTTCAACCATCTCCATCCTTTCTCCTCTCCATCACTCCAATCAAACAAAGCCTCAGTCTCGCACTTATGTTTGATCAATTTGAACAATCTCATGGTTAAAATGCTTTTCAAAATTTAAAATTTTAAAATTTGGCCAGTTTTATACATGATATTGAAAATAGAAGGAATAATTATGATATTTTCGAGAAACACATGATAAAAATATGATATTTTCCATAAAACAAAATGACAATTATGCGTTAAACATATGTATAATAACGAAAGCAAATATTACATTTGGAAAAAAAAAAAGCATATGAAAAATTCATAATATTTTCCCAAACATAAACTAATTTTGTTTTGAGAGATATTACGTATTCATTTTTTGTTCAATTTTGATGTGTTAAATAGTATCCGATAAATTATACTTTCATACGTTATTAAATGAAGTTAAATTTTAAACTTTTTAAATAAGATTATTACTAAGCCATCATTTTAACATAAAAAATTGGTCAGAAATTTGAAACACAGAAAATATAATTTAAAGAGTGAAGAAAATAAAAACGACAGCTCCCTCAAAAAATAAAAAATAAAAATAAAAACGACAGCCAGCACATGTTTCAGTAAAGAGGTCCCACGCATGAAGATGGGCCGTATGATATCGACGGCTTGAAACTCTCGTGTCAGGAAAAGAGAATCAAAGCCGTCAATCAGAGCACAAAGTTAAAAAAAAAAAAAAAAAAAATACACCAACTGCAAAGCCACCACGAAAATAGACCCACTCCATTTCCTCACCACTCTCCCCGGAATCCCACAGATCTTTTCTCTGTTGCTCTCTCTCTCTCTCTCCTCACTTTCTCTCTCTAACCTGCGAAGATGAGCAAGGGACCAGGACTCTTCTCCGAAATCGGCAAGAAAGCCAAAGGTAATTTTCTCTTGATTCGTCGGAGCTTTCATGGCACCTTCCAGTTCTATTTCCTCGTGATTCGATTTTTCGGTGTATGAAACTGATCGTTCTCGCTTTGAATTAAGATCTTCTGACCAGAGATTACACCTCCGATCAGAAATTCTCCATCTCCACCTACAGCGATGCCGGCGTGGTATGATTTTTCTCTCTCTCTTTTTTTTTTTTTCTTCCTTAATTTAAATCTAAGTTTTACGCAAAACTTGAATATCTAGCGATTGATTTTCGCATTTTTTTCTTGAAGTGCGAAATGTGTACTTTCGATGGAATCAATGTTTGGATCAGTTGCTAGGGTTTTCTGATGGCCTTTTAATGTTCCTGATGATTTGTTCTTATTTTGCGATAATTTCTATGGTTAACCTTCATTTTACTTTGTTTTATGAAATTAAAGGGTATAAAACGAAAATGCCGTTTCTGGTTGTTAATTTATCCCTGTGAATTATTCCATTTTCATTTCTTGATTCAAAAGCTTCTCGCTGGATTACATACCTGGTTATTATAGAGTTCCAATTTATTTCAATCGAACTTCGAAGGAAAAAAAAAAAAAAAAACTTATATTTCGTTGTCCAACAAACAATTTTCAAAATCATTTGATGATTTCTGCTTGATTTTGTTGGGTTACTCGTGAAAACTATGGTTACAAATATAATTAGGTAGAAAAGCTTCAACATTGTCGCCTGATAGTGTTTTAATTCTGTCATTTTCTTAGCAACTAGTGTGTGTGATTTTTGGAACTCTCTCGGTGATAAGAGATTATTTATTTCATTCTCATTTTGCTGGGTTACGTTTTTTGAGGTTTTAAAGTAGTCAATCAATTTGATGTTGAAGCTCCCTATATTTCTTATGGTGATATTAGATAGTGGTGTAGCAAGTACATGTCGTAGTTTAGAATAGTAAAAAAGAGGCTTTTTTGCACTGATGCCCCTTGAACTTGTCACACAGTAGCAATATGCACCCTTAACTTTTTAATTTTGGCAATTTGCACCTTGAACTTATAAATCCACCGCCATTGATAACAATGTTTATTTTATTTTGAAGGCACTTGACACGTGATTCTTGCAAGTCAATTGTAAATGATGTGTTCAAAAATTATGGGAAAAACCAAAGTTCGAGATTCGATGTGGGACAACTTAGTATTTCTTCATTCATTCTCATTCTTATCATTGGGGTGTAGATTGCTACAGATTTGTAGGTTCAGGGTGCAAATTGCCAAAGTTGAAAGTTTCGGGGGCACAAATGGAATTTAGCCTAAAAATATGGCTTTTGGAGATAGCATAAATGTGTTACTTGTTTTTTATTTTTTTATATTTAAATCAGCTAAAAAGGAGAGTGTTGTAAAGTTAATTGCAGCTCAAGCTCAGATTCCAATTCTCCCAGTCAACGAGATTTCGTGCTGTCGTAGTCTTTTACTTGGAATTTAGTTTATCATCTCAGATAGAACTTGGAGTTCAATTGCTGATTATTAATTGTAATAACTAACTTGTTTATGCACGGTGATTTCAGATTTCTGGTTTTTCAGATCAGTTTGATACTCTGACGTGGTAGAAATAGATGCATTTTCAATGACACACAAGAATAAAACCTTTTTGTTTTCATTCTTGTCTTTTTTTCTCTTCTAGGTCCTCACATCAACAGCAGTTAAGAAGGGTGGACTCTCAACTGGGGATGTTGCAGCAATATACAAGTTCAAGAACACTGTTGTTGACGTGAAAGTTGACACGGAATCAAATGTATGCATTTTGTTTAAGATGCTAGAATCAAGCAACTCCCTTGTTTTGATAAGCTTGTTCTAATTTTCTATCGTTTGTGGCAGATCTCAACAACTGTCACAGTCACCGAGATCCTGCCATCCACGAAGACTATTGCTTCTGTCAAACTGCCTGACTATAACTCTGGCAAGGTACCAAGGTTTGGCATCTTCAGGCAATGAAATTCTTTTCTCGCCAGATGTGGTCTTAACATGCATGTACGTTTTTGTGCTCGCTATGTTTTCTATAGCTGGAGGTTCAGTACTTCCATGATCATGCGGCATTTTCAACAGCCGTCACTGTGAACCAATCCCCATTGCTCGATGTCTCTGCCACCATTGGTACGCCAGCCATTGCCTTCGGTGGGGAAGCGGGTTATGACACCACTTCTGGCAATTTCACAAAGTACAATGCTGGTATTAGTATAACAAAACCAGATTCGTCCGCATCAATAATTCTGTAAGCTCTCATATTCTACACTTTATCAAGTTGAATGAATTCAAATCGATAATTGCAATGATAAATTTAGCTATTTCTTTCTGTAGTGGGGACAAGGGAGACAGTTTAAGAGCATCATATGTGCATTATCTAGATCAACTAAAGAAAAGTGCGGCAGTTGGAGAGGTCACTAGAAAATTTTCCACAAATGAGAACACTTTCACAGTGGGAGGCTCCTATGCTGTTGACCATGTAACGGTCATCAAAGCGAAGCTGAACAACCACGGGAAGCTGGGGGCTCTCCTGCAGCATGAGGTTATACCAAAGTCACTGCTGACAATCTCTGGTGAGATTGACACCAAGGCCTTGGAAAAGAATCCCAAGTTCGGATTGGCTATTGCTCTCAAGCCTTGAGTGTTTCGCTCACTGCAGCGACGCATTCTTGGATCGAACTCATACCTTGTTCAATTTTTTTGCAGTGGCTCTTAAAAGGGATAACTCGAATAAGTAGTTCCACAGAAAATTTCATTCTAGATCGGACTGTGGATGGTTTGATTTGATGATTCAACTGTTTCTATTGTTGTCATTTCTTTCTGGAATTTGTAACGTAGGTTTTGGAGGCATTTTGACGCTAGCCTATTACATTCTTCCTTATGTGGAGGACATTTTAATCGTTTTGATTGATTAAAAAAATATATAAAAATATATATATTTTTTTCCGCAATTCCGAAATGGAGCTTATTCCTGACAAAATCATGTCTTACTATGAATTTCGATTCACCATTAAAAAGTGTGGTTCTAAGAGAAGGGTTTCATTGCAATAAAAAGATAAATCTTTCTGCATTTTCTTCAAACGGTCCGAGTCTGCGTCAGCTAGAGATGCCGTTCTTGTTTTATGATTCTGTTTCTACCCCTAAATGTGAGTGCAACCATTTTCCAACATGAACGCGTGTAGACTATAACAATTTTTTTTTAGGGTCTGTTTGGTGCACAAGTTTAGTTTGAGTTGAGTTGAAATTTTTAAGTTTAAATAGTAATTTTTGTTGACTTTTTCATAAAGGACAAAAATTTTTTTTCAGAAAAAGACAAAAACTATGATGAAAAAAGTACAATTTAGTTTAAAATGAGTTGAAAAAACAAACGGGCTTAATTTTAATTTTCCTTTACATTTGTGTTTTATTTTAACTATAGTGACTTTTTTTTTTTGCGCTGGAACATTAGTGACCTTTTTTGTTGGTAAAATTTTTTCTGATCGCATCAACTGTTTTCAGTTAATACTAATTTTCGTTTTTCTGTTGCCTCTTCTCTTCTCGTTATCCGTAACAGATGTCTTGTTAGTAAAGCGGGTGGTGGTTCAGCCCAATACTAGCGCGTTTGGTTTTGTCCTCAGTTGAGGATAGCTATTGATTAGAAGATTGTACGAGTTGTCGTTGAGTTGATTGTTAGTTTCCATTTGGCCACAGTTAATTAATAAATACAACTTTTTCCACTTTCAAAAAAATAAAAAATAAAAAAGTTAAAAATGTCTAGTCCAACAAGTTATGGGGATTTGATATAAGTTTTTTAGTCATATCAAATCCGACGTGAATAATCATATCCAGTCCGAATTTCAAAGTGACAAACATGATCTTAGAGAATTAGGGAATAAATTAGGCACAACTTTTTGATCCCTTAACATGGTGTTTCTCAACATGAAATAAGACTACGAACAAATATAAAAAATGAAGAAAAATATAAAAGATAAACAATCCAATCTGTAACACAAATGAAATATCTTAGCAACATATAAATTTAAGATAGAGACAGAGACAGAAAGCTGAGATCTATGTATCACACGGTTTTCTTAAAGTAGATTCGTCTTCTCATAATTAGTGCTCGAAGTTTTAAATTGATGTCTATCTCTCAGAATATAACAACTACAAGCAGTGAACCTGCACCCGGGACTTGCTCACGGTGAACTTAAACAGTATCTGAATTCTACCACGCGGATTAACACCTAAAGGACTCTATGGAGGAAAACCAAGACAAAATACGAATTTGTTTCTCTACTATTTTCTGAGTACTTAGACTGTAGAGGGGAGAGCCTTTTAATGGACACAATATCATGGCCTTTGATCTGCAACTCAGCCAAAATGTTGGCTAATAAAAACAGATTTAATAACAGCATTGACAATAGATTTAATTGATACAAAGGCTGCCAACGTTTAGAAACCAAAGCTGGAAAATAAAAATTTAAAAAAAAATGTGAGAATACCAAGCTCGTGTAGAACCGGTAAATAGGTGCGACATTCGTGTTCGTAGGATGCGCGCTCACATACAAGTCCTTTGGTTTCGTCGTGGTTTTTTGGTCGAGGATTTGTACCCCATGCGCCAGTGAGAGAGCCTCTATGCTTAATTGGTTACCAATAAGTAAATGTGCAACCCCTCATAAATCCATTGGAGCTTTCGTCTCTTTCTCATGTGGGACAAGAGTTTTCTAATTCCTTTTTCAATTTTTTCCAACTTCATGGGTGTATTTTTGACAGTTAATTTCTCATTTACTCTTTTACCATTTTGAGCGAATAAATATTCGATTTTGAACTTTTGCGGAGTAGAACACGAATCCACCTTGAACTGACACTAAGATAAAGTAGGTCCGGTTCAAATTCAAAATTGACCATTTAAATGGTTTTTTAAAGCCATTTTCCAACACGTCCAAAATTGGTAGTTTCTCAAGTAATCCTGCTTTTTGGGGATAGGGAAGGATTACACAATCTACCATCGTAAACCTCATGGGATTGATTATGGCTACACATTGAGAGTTCTTGCATAATCTTCCATCTTTTTGTTTGTTTGTTTGTTTTTATAATTTATTTTTTCATTCATATTCGAGTAGAATTAAATGTTTCAAAATTTTTTTTTTATTTTTTTAAAATTTCGGTGAAAAATCAATAATTACACGGACCGCAACCACTAGTTGTTAGAATTTTTGGTATCATAGTACTTCGAAATATCATGATAAGGTAATATTGTTAGCATGGTCGACAATTAGTGTTAGCTAGTTGACATGATTTTTATATCATAGCGGACTGGTCTTAAGTATCACAGTGGGATACTATTGGTGGAAGAGAAGATGATTACCGTATTTTATAACGCGGAGGATTACCCTAAAGTTTCATGGAAGGATACAATCGATGACTTGTGGCTAACATATGTGTGCTTTGTTCCTATCAATCAGAAAAGAGGAAAAAACAATTTCTTATGATGCGTTTTCAGTATATAAGGAAAGAGATACTCTACAGAAATAACAACTTTTATGACGTTTTTTCTGAATATTTATTTTGGCAACTAAAATAGTATACAGCTCATGAAAATGTAAGATATGGTGTACATGCCACATAAAAGTACTAAACCATCTTTCTGGCAGATTATCCCTTATTTTGATTTCGAATCTTTTTTTTTTTTTAAGATTCCTTTTTAGCGAGGGGAAATGTTTATGACCCGTTTCGATGAGTTATTGGAATAGCAATTATTATACTCAAATGTAATAAGCGTTTGGTTGGACATTACTATCTGAAACTAGGTGAATGTTTCACTATTTTATAACAATTTAATTCAAATTCAAATCTAAATATTCAATCTTTAGAAATCCATTCTACACACATTTTTTTATCTTTACACTATTCAAGTGTTATTTTTAATAAAAACTATCCAAACACATATTTTATTAGAATACACAATTTAAATTTTACATTTTAGTGTGAACATTCAATTTGAGTGAGAACATAAATACAATCTATATTACAAACGGGTCATTAATTTAAATGATTATATACCATGTGTCTTGATATAAATTCCCCACAAACACAATAATTTTTTTTAACCCTCCAAAAATCATCTGCTCTAGGCGGTACCAAAGACCCGAAGTTGTTAATTAAGAAAAAACAGATTTATTAATCTGTTTAAAAAAAAAAAAGCTAATCCAAATAAGATTTTCTCAAACCAAACTGCCAAAGAGAATTTCTTGGAGAACCAAAATAACTTACCCTGAAAAGAAAAGGTATACTCATTGATGGTGAAGTTAAGACCAGCATTTATGAGTCATCACATGCCTATCATTAATGCCGTTCCTTGTCCAATTTTAAACCCCGAGCTATCAGGAAATTTCTCATCACCCATCCACAAAAACCCTAATTACCAATAGAGCAGTACTAGTATAATATACGAATATACATCGTATAGATATATATTTTTTACGGAAAAAAAAAAAAAATATATATATATATATATATATACACACACACACACAGACACACACACCCATTTATCTTTAAAAAATAAAATAGTCATAGAAAAGTGTGTCTAAAAAGAAAGAGAAGACAAGAGAGAAACATGAAGGGTTGGAAAAATTTAGGAACGGTTGAGACAATATATGAGGAAGAATATGAGTTTTCCTCTTCTTCTTCTTCTTCTTGTCTCTCTCCGTCTCCTTCTTCTCCTCCTACACCTCTCCATTCTAGAGTGGAAAAATGGTAATGTTTATTTTTCTCCTTTTTTAAGATATATTTTTGTGCTTTTCTTCTATTCTATCTCTCTTTTCTTTTTTAAATGTTGAAGGTATTACATAATTCCATATGAATATTTTTCATTTGTATTTTTTGGTGGGTTTTCAATTGTATTGAATTTTATATCTTAGGTCACTGGCTTCCGGGAAAAAACCAGAAGTGCTAATAAGAGTTCGTGGAAAATGCTTCCATTTGCACAAGGTAATTCTCTTGATTTTGCTCTTCAAAAAAAAAAAAAAAAAAAAAATTCTCATCTCTTGATTTTGTTCATGGATCTTTGTTGTTTACACTTTGATCTTTTGCTCTAGTAGAGTTAATTTTCTGGCTCGGATAATAATCTTTTTTTGTCTGTTTTTAAAACTTTTTTTTTTCTCCTCCTTTCAGTAAAAGATTGAAATCCTCCAACTAAGAGCGTTAAGTTTTTCTTTGGCCTAGAAAAAGAAGAAAAGTACCAACTTTTTGGGAGTCATGGGGGAGTGGGATTTTGGTTATGAAAGCTGAAAACTCAAATCGAAATATCTCAAAATGGTTGTACCAAACAGAATCTGATCGAGGAATATAAATAATAAGATGACAAATGAAAAAAAAAAAAAAAACTTGTGAAATAGAAGAGTGATTTGTGATATTTCTTCTTTAAAACTCAAGTGATCAAAATAGGATTGAAAGGTTTAAGTAAGATCTGGTCATGATAGAAATTTACAAGAGAGGGAAGCACATTACTGTACTTCTTCAAATCACCCTTTTGGCATTCTCTAATTTGGTCCCCCATTATTAATGTTAAAGAGATGAGTAATTCCATTGACAACCTTCCACTTTCCTTGTTTTAAAAGCCATCGTTTTCATACCCACAATAATACTAATTCCATTTTAAATGTCACTTAAAAAAAAACTTTCTACAGTATGATGTCTGATTAAAATCCCATTAAGATAAAATTAAAAAAAAAATTTATGACGGTATGGTTACTAAATTAAATACTCAAATTAAGGTGCTTAATTATAATGGAAGTTTTTCTTTAATTATTATTTTTTAATTGACTTGATTACTTAATTATGTTATTTTTTTTCTCCATAGGATCCACTGACAGCAAGAAGCACGTATTTAAAACGGCAACTAACGGATTCGGTCTCGGAATTCATGCTGTCGCCGCCGTTAAACATAACGGCGGAAACGTTCACTCTCGTAGCGGATTTCTGTTACGGAGCTCGTCTCGTCATAACGCCGTTTAACCTCGCAGCTCTCAGAACCGCCGCCGAGCTGCTGGAGATGACTGAGGCTGACGGCGATGACGACGACAGCAGCTTGGTCCACGCCACCGACACGTACTTCAGTCGGGTAGTCGCCGTTAACGGCGAGTACACGTCCATAGTTTTCCGGTCGTCCCTGGCGCTGCTTCCGGAGGCCGAAACGGCGGCGTTTCTGATCAGCAGATGCGTCGAAGCGTTGCATTTGACGGACGACGGTCTCGGCGAGTGTGGGGTCGACTGGTTTGAAGACGTTATATTAACGGTTTGCCCGGAGGATTTTCATGTCGTTGCTGAGGCCATGCAACGTCGTTTTAATAGCCACGATGTCGTTTATAAGATTGTTGACCTCTACATTCGGGTATGTCTTTCTTTTATTTTTTCCCCCTAGATACAGATTTTATAATTCTCAAAAAAAAAAAAAAAAAAAAAAAAAAAAAAAAACTTACAACTGTCTTTCTGATTTTGTGATTTTTAAAATTTTAATTAAAAAATTTGCCCCAAATTAGTTTTAATCCAAAGATTTCTTTTTCTTCATGATTTTGATCCAATGATTTTGTGATTTCCTTTCAATTTTATTCACTGCCCAAGAGGCATTTTGTGTAGCCTACCACAACATCGTAAATGAAGAAAGTCAGACATTCGTATATGTAGAAAGTCAAACACTTTATTTTAATGCAAATATTTCCTCAATCAAAAGATTTTTTTTTTTTTTTGGCTGATCTTTTTCCAAATTTTGGAAAGGAATTTAATTTTCATAATGGTAGGAATTATTGGTTAGTTGAATTTCATAAGATATTAAAAGTAAATAAGAAAATATTTTCTTCTTCTTCTTCTTCTTCTTTTAAATATATATATATATATATTTTTTTTTCATTTGATGTGCGTTGAATCATTAGCAAGTAAGATAAGAGCATATTTAATGGAATTCTAAATTTATGTATATAGATTATATATATTGACTTGGTTAAAAAAAATACTTTATAATAAATTACTATTTTTGATGTCAAATTTATCAAATGTTAAATTTGGTAACAGTTTTTTTTTTTTTTTTTTTTTGTGAAATTAAATGAAAAGTTTCCTACAAAGTATAATCAATATTAAATCTAACACTTGATTTATACAAGATTGAAATAATATTAACATTTTAGTTTTATAAATTTCAAAACGTAACGCTAATTATAAAATATAAATATAACATTAGACATGACATTACACCTAGAAATATAAATCTAAAATATGTTATTTTTTCTTTTTATTTATAATAAATATAAAATTAACATAAACATAAATTTTGTAGATTATCCAAGGGAAGACATTTCCTAGCTGTCAAAATAAGAAAAATAAATAAAATAATGTGTAACACAAAGTTAAAACAAAACAATTTAAAAAGAATGATACAAATCAGACAAGGACATTTTTTTCCTCAGAGATGTCTTAGCTCGATTTATTAAATAAAACAAAATTACATCACGTAAAGCAGTAAATATATATGAAAGAAATTATGTCTGAAGTCCGATAGTTACGATATTTTATTTAAGACTTGTTTGGGGTACTAGTTTTAAATAATATTTTATTATTTGAATTTCAAAATCTCAACTTTACATCAAATTTTCCCTCTTTTTTATTTTCAAAAAACTTAAACTTTAAAAGTCCATAACTCGAAATAAGATATTTTTTATGTTAAAACGCTTGTATCGACGAGACGAATAATAATCTATTTTGCATATTTTTTTTTCTGAACACATTTTAAATTTTTGTACCATATTTTATATCATATAACTTTTTCAAAAGCTTTTTTTCAAAACACACATTTCCAACTCAACATTCAAAACACTATTTTCAGATATCCCTAAACGGGCCCTTAGAATTTCATATATAACTATAAGTTAATTTATAAATAATTCTTTATTTAAACTCTTATAACATGTTACTATCTAAAATTAAGTATATATATTAAATATCACTGAAAAATATTACATTACAATTAAATCGATAAATATGATATTATAATATATAACGTATTAAAAAAAATTTATAAGAGTAAAAGGTGCCGGATAAGAATTAATATGTGTATATATATATTTGGAACTAGAGGAATAAAATAATTAGCTAACGTTATCTGTTCAAAATAACTAGATTAGTTAACGTAATGGCGATTATTGAAGCAAACATATCTAATCCTTTGTTGTTGGGATGACGAGCAGGGACACAGCGGGAAGATCACGGAGGAGCAGAAGTCCCAAATATGCAGCTCCATCGACTGCAACAAGCTCTCCCACAAGCTCCTCCTTGACGCCGTCCAAAACCCACTCATGCCTCTCCGCTTCGTCGTCCGCGCCATGTTCGCCGACCAGCTCAACACCCGCCGCTGCATAATCTCCGCCGCCGCCACCGCCCCCTCCGCCTCCTCCCACCACCACCGCCGCCGCCACAGCGACTCTCCTCCGCCATCTGCCATGACCCTCGGTGCCCTCCTCCAGCGCGACGCCGCCATCCGCCAGGCCTCGCAGCTCAAGGCCACCCTCGACGCCACCACCCGCCGCATCCGCAGCCTGGAGGAGGAGCTCTCCGGCATGAAGAAGCTCCTCATCTTGCAAAACTCCGATCAGGACCGCCATCGGCGCCTCGTTATGGACCGATCCGCCGGACGATCCGCCAGCTTCCATGTCGGATCGGAGAATACTAATAAGGTCAAGAAAGAGGACAGATTCTCCGCTTCGTCCGCAAGGTTTCATCGGTTCTTCGGTGGATCCGAAGAAGCTGTCACGGCTAAGTCGGGAGAAAATTCTTCGTCACAGTCTTCTTGTAAAGCAAGTAGTCCGACATTGACGAAGAGGCTTGGTCAGGGTTTGATGAATGGATTGAGAAAGGCTTTCGGTGTTCGAACGGCTTTTCACGGGAAGGAGAAGGCTGACGGAGACGATCGTGGATTGGAATATGACAATGGAGATGTTCTTGTGATCAAAGAGCAAGTGGCTTGATAGAGAGGTAGAAAAGGTGACAAAGTTTTTAACCCCTTTAATAGTAGAACATATATAGAATGTTTGCTTCTTGGTTAAGAATCTCAAATGCATGGTAGATGTTTTTTCTCTCTCTCTATTGTGGTGAATTTGGGTTAGCTTGCTGTGGATATGAATGGGATTATTTGTTGTAGAAATTAAAGGCCATAGGAATGTAATGACACAACATTTAACAGGAGTGATAGTTTTTCATAATTTGTGTACATATGTTGTTTCCATAATATGGACCCAGTTCCAACCTTTGAACCTTCGCTTATTTCAAACTTCATAATGCAGTTATAATCTAACAGTAATATCATACCCGACTCCATCATGAGGTGAAGAATTTGAATCCTCACCCCAAAAATTTAAAAAATAAACCTCCATTATGCCCAAATTGAATGCTTTGATCATTCAGGCTAGTGGATGTACAAAGGAAATGTACTTAAGTAGAGAATTATTAGACTCAAGATATGGGAAAAAACACACGTATTGCACGATCCTCAATTTACCCCATTGTTCTCATTCCGAGCATGGTAAACCATCATAATGCACGATCGATCCATCATTGAGCATAGTCCACCGTAAAGAAGGAATGGGTGTTGATATCTGATTATTAGGCACTCTTTCAGCAAAGTGCTTTGTTGAAAGAACCTGATTCCGATTTTTTTGAAAAACGAAAATGAAAGAGATTCTGTGAAGAGAACATCTTCACAATGGATGAGACCTGATTGGTTTTCAAGATTAACGCTGAATTGAAACCCGCTCATATAGCTGCCACCATTTTTGTAAAAACTCAGACATGTGTGTAACCTTTACTTCCACAGAGGTACACGTTAAGGTCATGTGAAGGGAAATATAGCAGAAAATTAAATTATGGGAGTTTGAAACGGAATTAGTAGAAAGTAATATAGTTACATATACAGATACAATCATTTGAGATCATTGGTTTTAAAAACTTAGAATGCCCCTTTAAAAGTAGTAGAGTTGCTATTAGTTTGGGCATGTTGAATCTTCGTATGACCTTCAAATAACTTTACTATATATTTATCGTTCCACGAATTGACAGTATAATTTTTGAGAATTATTCTCATGCGACTGAATTTTAGGGTTATTGATCACTTTATTTTAATAGGGGAATTAATCATACGTCTAAGTCTATTCTATTAAGATTTATTCTAAAAACAAACGGAAAAATAGACAAAATGAGGCAAAGTAAGAATAAATTCAAAATCTAAGGACAAAATGTGAGTTTTTAAAGTTTAAAGTACAAAATAAGAGTGATCCTAAAATTCAAGAGATATAAAATTAATCTTTTTAAACAACTTACTAATAAAATTATGACAAGTTAGTTGCTACATGATATTAAAGAAGCTAGTACACATAATAGAATTTATAACCTTTGTAGGTAACTAAATTAACCTTTGATGTAAGTTGGCACAATCCCTTCCCAGGTTTTCAACTTCCTTTTGGGCGAAATTCTGGATCGGCTCCATGTGATGCTTTCTATTTTTTTAAAAAAAAATTGTAACCTCATTTGATATGTCAAAATTTTAAAGATTAAAAATATATATTTGCTAATTTTTTGTAAGAAAAACAGATGTATGAAAAAAGTGTCAATTTAAAAATGAATCTGAACATCGATTCCAATCTATATATTTTAAGTTGGTTTCCCAACTTCAATTAATTGCTGCACAAATCTCACATCTTTCTTTTTCTCTTTTTTATTTGTATGAAACTCAAACTTTAAAATTTATTAACTTTCTTATTTAAAGATAAAATAAGATGATTCTAGTTTCTAAACACTCATAACGATAAAAGAAAAAAAAACAAGATTCCTATTATCTATTTTTTCTGAACATATTTTAAAATTTTTCATTATTAAAAATTACAGTTTATATTTAATTAAAAATACATTTTAGTTTTTATATTATTTAAAAATTATAGTTCATGTTTAATTAATATTTCAATCAAACACATATTAAAAAGGTAATTTTATTTTTCTCTAGTACCGATTACTTGGAAGGATTGTCAGAAATGGTTTTTTGAAAGTCATATACGATTGGAAAGCTATGAAGTGCCCTCCCCCCTGGATCATCTCTCCCTTTGTTTTATGTCCCCCATCTCTCTCTCTCTCTCTCTCTCTCTCTCTGAATTTGAATTACCATTTTATGGATATCTGAATTAAATTTTTGTTGTAGAAAAAGGCCAAAGAAAAGCAGTGGCGTAAAAGGTGACAGCATTTCTTTGTGTGTGTACACATGTCACTTGCACATGCGGTCCAAGAAACATCTGCCATTTGTAATTCCAGCACCAAAAATTGTGAGCCCTTATCCATTTGAATGTGTCTCTCCTTCAACACTTTCATAATCTGAATTCCATTTAAGATGAGCACATGAGATGTGTTTGGTAGGATGGAGAGAACAAAAAGAAATAAGTGATGGTTAATTTAAGCAAAGAAATTGATAATAAATTAAGGAATGATACATATTTTATTTCATGATGTTTGGTATAAAAGAGGGGAAACCCAAAAAAAAAAAAAAATAGTTCTCTTGTTTTGAATAGAGATACAATAAAAATGAAAAAAAAAAAGGATTTTATTTGTAAAATAAGTATTTTGTATAGAAGATAGATTCAGTTTAATGGTCTTCGACAATTTGGAAGAGATTTGGATTTGGGTAATTACATATGAAAATGGGTAATGCCATTTCAAAGTTCAGAGTAGGATGGATAAACTGAAATTCTGATAAAATATATAAATTGAGGTTACATTTAAAGTTTAGAAGATAAATTAAAAATTTAAAGTTTAGATAATAAAGTAAAAGTGATAATGTTTATTACTATTTAACAAATTTAATTGGGCTTGGGTAATTACATATGAAAATGAAGAAGTTGTACTCTCTTTGGATGAACCATTGAGAGATCTCACCGACAAAGAAATTGGAAGTTTTTGCACATGTGGGGTTTATCTCTCTACGTTGTTTCATTCCATTTTTGCTTCCTCTTGAAAAAGGCTCAGTAAGTTGAACCTTGACGACATCAATGAGATCAATTCGAAGACGTTGAATAATGTTAGTAACCGTTGTTATTTCATCATTGGCAGTGCAGTATTCGGAAACCGAGGTACTAAGATCAAAAAAAGATAAAAACCTTAAGAATCCTTCCAAGAATCAGGGGACACAATAATTAAGTTGCATGGGTTGTCTTAATCATCCAATCAGGATCGAGGACGATTAATTTACAGATCCACTAGAAGTTTGAAACGAGACTGTGATATAAAAAACAAGTTTCTTCACTCACAATTTTTATAGTCCACGGTGAATGTACCGAAACATCACTCTATGTATTGTTTTCATCACCTACATTATTACATCCTTGACATGCTATCACAATACCTGTACCAAATAATTTTAAACTTTTTTTATTTTTTATTTTTCATTTTTCATTTTTCATTCTATAAATCTACAAATTTGTCCCAATCCGATTTTACAATTGTACCCCACATCTTAACTTTTTTACTAACAAAAATTGAATTATCTTCATTATAATTTTAAATCATGACTAGATTTGTGTAAAACGCAAAAATAGATAAACATCTACTTCCTATAACCGGTTCAAAGATATGAAACATGGCTCGGTTTAGTACTCACATGGTTCTCTACTCTCTCTTTCTCTCTCTCTCAAGGAATCGGTTCTGTGAAAAAATAGATCCGAGATCATCACCTTTAACCAACACTAAAAAGCAAAATAAATCCCTTATTGATGTGTGAGAATTACTGATTATCGAACATTGAAAAAATGTTGTATAATATCTCACTCGAGAGGTTAATTTACTCTTGTCTATTTCTTTCTACTTGTTTGTTGACTTTAGTATTAGAGTCAACTAGCAGTCACTATATCCCACCATCGCCTAGTTCGTAGTTTGTTTTGTAGAGTTCTTGATGATTGCCAATGTGTTCTTTAAAGTTCTAGGTTTAAAGTTCTAGTGTTTTGGTATCTTTCACTCACATTTTTTTTTGCATCAAGAATGTTTTATAAAACTCTTGGACTCCCCGAATTTGGAGTATCCTATTTTCATGCAATTCACATTTATAGGGTTAACCAAGCAATTGAAATTTTATGATCAAGGGTGTAGTACTATTTATAATAGCTGTCCTTATACATCGTATTAACAATCGAAAGATGGTCGAGAGAGAAAATCTCTATTTGACAGTGTTTCTTCCTATATTTATGAATTACATTTGGATAGTTGATATACCAAGTTATCGATGTAAACCCCGAGATATTATTACAGTGAGAGATGAATAAAAATCTAAGTTTCTGGTTGAAAATTATATTGATCCAGTAAGGAATAGCCAAAACATTTGACTCTTCACCCATTCCAACAAAAAGATTAGTCAATCAAATAATAGAGATGGATACATGTCACATATATAGTATACTTAATACTATATTATTATATATAAATGTATAGTGTTATTACACCTATATTATAATTTTGTGTAATATATATTTTACATATATTTCTTTTGGGAGACAAGATGAATCGCTTTGTTTTATTAATGATTCGATGAAATATTTTGGATCCAGGTTGAATTGGTAGGTACATGTATCAATGAAATGACTTTCATTATTTCGTTATGATGCAATTAGGATCTTTCTTAAAAGAATTCCTTGCATTAATTGATATTACTAAACCTCCCCCCCCCCCACTTATACTTACAAGTATATCCTATACTCACTATGTAAATAAAATTTATCATTCCTATTATAATGTACAAGATGTATTTATATACATGTAACATATAATATGGATATACACTAAACACATAGTGACTAGTGGCTTATTCTGAAATTGAATCAAATATGCCCTATTAACTCAATGGTAGAGTAACGCCATGGTAAGACGTAAGTCATTGGTTCAAATCCGATAAGCTACGCATGAAAAGCCCAAAGCCAATCTCAGGGAACAATGAAGCTTCATAGGGCCTTTCTGTCCAGGTGCGGGTAGTTCGCATTTTCACAGATATATTTATTTCACCGAGCTTGGTGATAAATCAACAATTCGAAGTACTTTTGTTGCTTATTCTTAATAAACCATCGTTTATATATGCATGTAGGAAGATCTCATTGGGAAGTAAGAAGCCTTTTTTGCCATCTCTTCATCTGTAAAGAATTCTCGATGTGAAAATACAGAGACAAATGACTGATCTTTAAATAAGAAAAAGAGTATGAAATTTTGAATTAATACCAACTATCCGAAATCCTACAATTCATTGCTGTCATAAAATAAAATAATAAATTAATAAATATTACGACAGATAAATTGCACAAAATGAATAAAAGAGAAGGACGTAAGAAATAGAGAATTTTCTTATTATTCATCTACCATACATTCTCCCAAAAGGTCATAGGTCAAAAATAATGTATTACACTAATGAAATATTACTTATAGATTTTTAATTGAGTTTGAAGGTTATGTAATACCAAATATGGATAAAGTGTCAAGAACGCGAACATCCACGTTAATAAAAAATTCAATTTATTTGTAACAATAAGCTTTAATTATTATTTATATATCGTTCCACGTAATTTATTTATAATCATCTTTGTAAAGAACTAGGATTAGGTACAGTGTCCACATCTAATCTCTTCATTAATAAGAGCAAATTACCATCGCCGTCACTCACTCTAATTCTGCCACCCCAATGACAACAACTCTTTTCTTAATTCCTTCCTCTCTTTTTATTTTTATTTTTATTTTTTTCCTGAGTTTTTCTGAGTTTTCTTTTTTATAAAGAGAGAAGCACCTACTGCCACTAGTGATGGATTTAAAAAAGGCCAATGGAGACACGTGCCGTCGTGCCCCCCCTCAGATTTTTTGAATTTCAAAAGAAGCCCAACATTTTTTAGTAGTTTGCAATTTACTTTTTTTTTTTTTTTTTTATACCATAATATCTATTTTTTATGTTTTAATACTATAATTAAACTAATGTTTTGTTTGGTTCGCCGGTTGGATATGAAATTTTTAAGTTGGAGTTGGTTGACTTTTCAAAAACTAGTTATTATTTTTGTTGACTTTTCAGAAAAAGAAAAAAATTGATATGAAAAAGTACAGTTTAGTTAGAGTTGAATTGAAATGCCAAACATGATATAAGAATGTTTTAATGTC
Organism: Ficus erecta; assembly: GCA_008635985.1. NCBI lineage: Eukaryota > Viridiplantae > Streptophyta > Magnoliopsida > Rosales > Moraceae > Ficus > Ficus erecta. The sequence goes on from BKCH01000005.1 coordinate 867,294, forward strand.
ATAACCAATATTTGATTCTTTTTTTCTCCCAATTTTTTTTGCTTTTTTTAAAAATAAATTTTCTTTATTTTTAAAGACATTGACTTTATATTATCAACATCCCAAATACTGATGCACATAGATGTTTATTAATAGGTAAAATTATTCATCTTAAAAGGGAAAAGAATGATGGTGTGGAAAAAAATATTAACGTGAAACTTAATTTTTAGTTAAAGAAATTATAAACTATAACAGATCCTAGTTAAAAACTCATATTGCTTATCATAATTATACACTTAAAATAAAGTCTAAAAGAACAAATTTTGTAATGCTTTCAAAATATAAGAGTATATCTAATATTAAAATATGTTGATGAACATCAAATAAAAATTTATTAAACTCTTATCCGTATAAAATTATCTTTTTTTTTTTTTTTAATTACAACTATATTTTTTTATGTGCCTCCACTTGGAAAAAGATTTCTAGATTCATCACTAAAAACCACGACATATTTACGGAGATCACTTGGAGGCTATGCCCCACCTTAGCATTTTTCATTTCGAGAATTATAGGATAGGTTAAGAAAAAAAAATTATCATAGTAATAGGACTCTTTTTTTAACTTGTTAGATACATTAAAATTAAAAGAAAAAAAAAAACAAAATGATCAATTTAATTTTGTTTTCATTTTAAATCTTTTATGTGATAGTCATTGTAGAAGTTCTACATATACAACTTTTTATTTAGATGTATGAAATTACTAATACATTTATAAGTAATTTTATAAATAACGTGATATTAGGGTGTGATGTCCCGTTAACCAAAGTGGTGCAGTCGGAGTTGTAATGTCAAAACTCGAGCACAGCCCTGACAAGAGCGTGTGATGATTGCTCTGACTGACAATCGTGGCACAAGGATTGACGTTGGGCTGAGAAATCACCCATCGGTGGTGGCGACTGAACTGTGGCAGGACGACATCTTATTGACAACATATTACATTGCTAGAATACTATGATTACCAAACATGACATCTTGTCTATAATATTAATTGATTCTATAAATGATTTCACTAAATTATAATTTATAAACAAAGTATTTTATCGATTTATCATGTAAAATTATGTATGTTCTTGCTTAATAAATAAATAAATAAAGCTAACAGTTAGAAACGTTCATTATCCTCTAATTACTCTAACTACCTGATCTATCGCATTTTCTGTACCATACGTTGTAAAACTTTAACGTAACACTCGTAAATCCACACATTGAATGCTTAATACAATAAATAAACAGCAGTTCCTAAAGTTATTAATTTATAAACAAAAAAAAAAAAAAAAAAACAGTACCTGTCCTAAAAAAAAATTATAGTAATCCTCGTATAAAAGGGACGCATTCTTCTCTGTCGGTGACTATTTTACACACCTCTTCCATGTGCGAAAGAAAACTGCCGTACTTATCTCTCTCTCTCTCTGTGGTCCAATTCAACAGTGACAGACACTGCTAAAAAGTAACCGAAACCGTTACGGAGCCTCTCATCGGCCACCCATTGAATCCTCTGCTCTTGGAACAACTCAAAGCTTCTGAGATGGCTGCGCTAAAATCCTCGCCGCACTCGATGCGCGCTTCCTCGCCAGAGTTTGAATCTCCACCGTTGATTCCGCCGTCTCCAGGGAAGCTGGCGTTCTTGAATGTCGGCGGCGATAATGCCGTTCGATTGGAACGGTGGAGGAGGAGGAGGAGAAGATTTGGGCTCTTCTGTGGAGCTGCTGTGAATTTGAGGTTTTCGCCGTCGATCAAGTCCGTGAATGATTACGCTTCTGTTTCTGGTAACTTCAACTGTTCGATTTCTATCGAGTTTGATTGGAATGTAGTGTTTGTGATACGAGTTTTTTGAGTTTCGAATCACATGTTTTGGTTAATTTCTGATTCTGGTCCGCGTTTTGGGAATCGAATTAGTTTTCTTGTTTTTTTTATGGAATTTGACTATGAAGCAATAGCTAACCGATGAATTATTGAAACGAGTCTTTTCTTTTCCTTTTTTTTTTTTTTTCTTTTCTTTCTTTTGCTTTTATTGATTTTCCTGGGGAAAAAAAAAAAAAAAAAAGGAACGGTTAAGGACAATGGAAAACTGTGATCGAAAAAGTCGATAATAACTTTTTTGAATTTAAGTTTGTATTGGTGCCTTTGCGGTCTTGTTTCGTTGTCACAGCGCTGTCTTTGCCCCAGGTATATCCTAGGTCATACCTAGAACCAAAAAAATACAAAATTCAAGGAAAACCCATTAAAAGCTTGTTTCCTTTGACTTTATAGAGAGAACTAGGTGGAAAACTGAATATATTCACATGCTTTTTTCTTTTTGGAATAATTCTGTTATGGTGTAAATTGTGACAATTTAGTACCCTTTTTATCACGGCTTGCCCTTAGTTTTTGTAGATTGATTTATGAAGCTAAAGATTTTCTTGCCCTTAGTACAGTGGCAGTGAATGAGAAGAGTGTCCTTGTTTGTGTTTGTAACGTCGATGCAAATGATGCGCTTGTTTTCCACTTTGGCATGTAGTTTTCTTCTTACATGGAATTAATTTAAGGTTCTAATCTAAACAAATCATCCAAGTAGGAAAAAATCTCCACCAGTTGTACGCCATCGGGAAGTCAACAAACATAACATGGCATAAAAGCTCAGTGGAGAAACTTGATAGGCAAGAGCTACTTAAGCAAAAAGGCTGTGTCATTTGGATTACTGGTCTTAGTGGTTCAGGTTCGTTAATTCGATCGACCCCTTTTTATTTATTTATTTATTTATTTTTAATAATTATCTATTTAGTTTGCTATATCACGTCCCCCATTAGTAGATTTGTGTGCTTTTGGCTTGAGGCAGAAACTTGTTATTTGTTAACTTTTCAAAAAAGAAAAAAATAATAATAAAAAAGAAAAAAACTTCTTGTTTTCTTGTTAAGGTTTTATAGTTTATACTTGCATACTTGTGGGGCATTATCATGCTTAAGAAAAAATTCCTTATGGAATTATACGTGTCAAATGCCAACACCATAAAGAAAACTGTTTATGCATCCATTGGAAGATGCTGTCATCCATTGACTCAGCTTCCACTCGTCTGAGTGGTTTGCATAATGTAAACAAATAGCTCTTGCCTGCTGGCATTAGAAAGGATGCTTAATGTGGTAAACCTTTGTGTCTCTTTACTTCCCCTTTTCTACTTTACTCTGCTTTTCGATCTTATTTTTATTGACAAGATCTTTATGGATGACACTTCACTTCAATCTTGTCCACAAAGCACTCAGATTTGTCCCACTTTAGATTGAGCCTTTTACGTCAAGTCACCTGCCCTATAAGCTAATGGAGTTAGCGGTAGTATATATTACCATAATAACTAAGAAGCTCGTCTCTTGGTCAAATTTGTTTCTAAGATCTAGTTTAGCATCCTATATTATGATCACTAATTACGTTGTTCAATTAGGTAAGATTATGAGCTACCATTGTCTTTGTGTGGGCCATAAATTCTCTTCCAAGCACGAACGCTGGATCTATTCGTACACTCCAGGTGCTAATTATGTTATTTTGACAATACAATTTTAAAACATTGAACTATTTCCTCAGTGAATCTGGAAAAAAGGAGCAATTGTGTGTTTACTCTGGTACACTAAGCTGATAAATGATGAGCAATACAGACAACGAAGACCATTTGTAATACATTAACAAATTTAGAGTGTTTGGTGATCATATGTGTGCTATCATTGATTACAACCTAATGAGTTGGATATAAATGCAACTTTCTTATGTATTACTTGCTTCTCTCTCTCATATACTCGCATATTTTGGTTTGTAATTCATAGGTAAAAGCACTTTGGCATGTGCTCTGAGTCGAGGCTTGCACTCGAGAGGAAGGCTGAGCTACGTCCTTGATGGTGACAATATTCGACATGGTCTAAACAGTGATCTCAGTTTTCAAGCCGAAGATCGTGCGGAAAACATTCGACGGATTGGTGGGTCTCTATTAGTTTATTCTACATGTTTTCCCATAAATTTTATGCATCTTTCCTCGAAAAAGTTTTTCTTTGAAAAAATAAAATAGGTGAGGTAGCAAAGCTGTTTGCGGATGCTGGCATCATTTGCATTGCTAGTTTAATATCTCCCTACAGAATTGATCGAGATGCCTGCCGTTCATTATTGCCTGAAGGAGATTTCATTGAGGTATGCAGCTATCCATGTGGGATTTGTTTTGTTGATATTAGAGAACAAGAAAACTGATTTTCTTTTTCTTCTGTTATTGCCTCCAAGTGGATTAAAATATTTTAACATTTGATCTCTTTGTTGCTATGATAGGTGTATTTGGATGTGCCACTTGAAGTGTGTGAAAGCAGGGACCCAAAGGGCCTATACAAACTTGCACGGGCAGGAAAGATAAAAGGTATCTTCTACTTCTTGGGCTTGGATTTGAGATAAAAGCGGTTGAAAGTCACATGTTATCCCAACCCCCCACCCCCCCTTCTCCTTTGTGTCTTTCTCAGCAGTGAAATGCTTATTTGGGATTTTGCAGGTTTTACAGGTGTTGATGATCCATATGAGCCGCCATTGAAATGTGAGGTATGCTTTAAAAGGAAGTTAGACCACGGCAGAAATTTCTGATTCACTTTACTAGATTTTCTCACGCTCTGTAAACTAAATGCAACAAATCTGTGATTGAAAAAAGATATTTTATGTTGAGTAGTTGAACATTCCAATCAAAATTTATCAAGTACGTGAATTCACATCCTCACGTTTTTGTTCGTTCTTTACTTGTTTTGTTCTCTTGGCTTTCATATGTCAACGTTCTAGCAAAATTTGATTCCTCTTCTTTTATACTCTACAGATAGTATTGCAACAGAAAGGAGGGGACGTTTTGCCGCTTTGTGAAATGGTTGAAACAGTGATATCTTACTTGGAGGCGAAAGGGTTTCTGCAGGCCTAAGAGTCGATAAGAAAGTGGTCGGACTACATTACATCTCAAAATTTTTAGATGTACATACGTTCTATTTTTCAGTCATTGGAAAACGTCCCCTTCATCGAATGACTAAAATGTAGTCTTTCTTGAGATGTATTGTAGTCCTACTCAAAAGAGAGGCCATTGATGCCTGGTTGCTAGAAATTATTTTTACTTACCTGTAGTACAAACATGCTGCAAAAGAGAAACTCCCCTTCTTCACAGCGATTAGAAAACTCCTCGTTTTCTACATGTGATCTGGTTCCATTCAAAATAATACGTCTATCGAACAACCAATGAATTTTGTGTCTCTTATACTAGTGTTTGTATTAGCAATAAAGAGAGTGAACCCGTGGGGGAAATGGCTTGTTGTATTGTGAATTTGTGTCGTTTTTGTAATTGAATGCTGGTGTTGGAATAAAGAATCTACTCAGATTTCCGCCATAATGCAAATTTTGGAACTGCAACAAGCATCACCCGAGATCTTTCGCTGGTTGTTTCTTTGACGTTTTCTATTTTGCCCTAAAGATGTCTACAACCCAACCTTGTAGATGTTTTTAAACTTTGGTAATACTTTATGTTTTGGATGGGTTGGTACATCAGCTTAACATTGTCTTGTAGTTGATATGTTCCAATTGAAAGAACAATTATGCCGTTTGCGGAGCCCGGCAGGTTATTTAGTTAATAGACATATTGTTAATTTATAAATAATAATAAATAAAAAAAATAAAAAATAAAAAAGTAGAGGAACTGTGACTGAAGAACCTTGGCCTGTTGGAAACTGATTTGGAATATTTGCCAAAATGACAACCTCAAAAATTAAAATTAGCAAAATAACTTTCCTTCATTTAGCATAGGATTGACCATCTAAAAAACGAGTCATTTCTGATAGTTCTCAGTCGTCCCGAAATCATTTTGCTGATAAATTTTTTTGGAAGACTATTTAACCCAAAAAACAAAAAAAAAGAAAGAAATTGTTTGAGTAATTTTGATAATTGACTTGAAAAACTTACTAGATTGTATATCATTGCTGAATGAATAACCAACAGTAGAGCTATATGTAGCAAAAGAAAGTACATAGAAAATAAGTAAGATCATACCTTGGCTATATTGAATTTGCAAACTAGGCCAAAGAGAAAGGTTAAACAACCAAGAACTAAAAAAAAAAAAAAAAAAAAAAAAAAAAAAAAAAGTCATTTATACAAGTTTCCACTTATGTATGTCTAAGACTGGATATAAAGCAGAGGAGAAGAGAATACAAGGCCTCTATGATCATTTGCGGTGGATAAGTAGAGCACAAGAGACGTTGTCATGGACTCCACAGCATAGCTTAGAAGATTGAAAGCGCTCGAAAATCGCCTCTTCTGCAGACCCCAAATCGTCGACACAAACAACTCTAAGCCATTCAACACCATAGTTAGCACATTCGCCATCTTGCAACAATCAAAACCGGACTCGAAGATGAGAAGAATATGGAGCTGAATTGCAAGAAGAAGAACACAAGAAGAACAAAAAAGGAAGTTAGAAAAGAAGAAGAAGAACCTTTGGTTAGAAGTTAACTCCGTTGGCAAAGAACAAAGATGATGAATAATTAAAATAGCCCTTCTCTTTTTAAACCTTTTTTTTTTTTTTTTTTTTGGGTATTGTGGTTAAAGGTTGTTGGTGGTGGCCCCCAGCAAGCAGAAAGTCTTGCACCTATCGGGCTAAATCAAAATTAATTTTTACAAGATTTTGTTTTTAGTAATTACTTCTTTATATGTTGTTTTATGAAGGCTTGCGTAAATAATTTAGCAAGTGGACGTCAAATTAATAGCTCCTCTAAAAATAATAATAATAATAGTAATAGTAATTAAAGCCTATGCTAGCTAGGAATTTAATATTATTTTGGTGGCTCATTTACCAAAAAAAAAGATATTATTTTGCTTGGTCCACCAATTTTATAAGAAAAAGAAAAATGGTCGGTACTTCTAAAACATTAAATTTGATTAAAAAAAAGTCGGTGCTAGTGAAAAGGATAACACATATATAGTTGAAAGATATCGTTGGATTGGCATAGGTTATTTTTTTCACAAGGTGTGGGTGAAAACTTTGGCTTGTCAGGTTTTCCCTAGATAAATTATTAGATAATTTTCTTTTTATTCCCTATCTTTATTAACATATAAGAAAATATCTTTTTAATTAAATTCTATCAGTTTTGTATGTTGTTTTCATTTTACTATGATCTTGATTAAGTATTCGTGCAGTAAAAAATAACAAAAAAAAAAAAAAAAACCTGCTATTGTCGCTAAACCAAAACAATTTTTCGAGATGCAGAAGAAGAAAAAAAAGGTTATGTTTTCTCGCACTTTTCTTTCAACAAGTAATAAGGATTACAAGTGAAAATGTTCTTATGAAGATTTATAATGTATGCAAGTTTTTTTTGGTGAATTATAATATATATGCAAGTTGTACTTTGTTCCTACATTCTAGATTTATTTAATGTGTTCTTTTATTAGATTCAGAAAATGTCTAATGAATGCAACCTGTGGAATCCATTGAAAACAAGAGAGTGAATGGAAACCGGAGGAGATTTGGTGAGTAACTTAACAGAAAAATCGAAAAATTAAAAAAAAAAAATGCCGCGAACTTTTTTTCCCCCCTTTAAAATAAACAACTAAAGTTCTTAGAATGTAGACTATTCACTTCCATTATTAGAACACAATTTCTATCCTCCCTATCTTTATCTGGTTATTGCTAATACGCAATCAATAAGAGCAGATAATTGGTAGCAATATCTTTAAAAAAAAAAAAAAGAAGAAGAAGCAATATTCAATTTGTTTTTTCAATTCTATATACTTTATAATTAGATTATATCTGTAACAAGAATTAATAATAATAGCAATACTTGTAACATTAATGTTCCCTTCTTTGAATGTCTTCAAATAATTTGTTTGAAATGTCATCATCACTAAGCGCATTGTTTTTTCTTTTTTCTTTTTTCAGTAAAAATCACTACCACATTATTTTAATCACCTGCCAATTATATAATATGGCAAGTTTGCTGGGGTGTAATTTTGAAAAATAGAAAATGTTTAGAAATATTTTAGGAATCGCTTTTTTTTTTTTTCGGGGGGGGGGGGGGGGGGCAAAGTCTTATCAGATTACATGAACCTTTTATTAACAAATACATAAAATTTACGAAATGAAAAATATACTAGTACTAGTGATGAGTATTTATATCATCACAATGATACGAATTATATTAGTATCATGATATTTATATGAATCACAACTTTTATTATTACAATTATCTAAATTACACTGATTATATGAATCAGAGTGATATAATGATTTTTGCAATTATAAACCTCAATGATATTATCATATGGTTGATAAGAGTCACAATGACATATCGTTGTATACAATGATATAAAGTCACAATAATTTCATGGTGCACAATGATACGAATCATCATGCCAAATTGATTATCATCACAATGATACGATCACTAAGAAACAAATTGGAGAAATACGATTTTGGAGAAATTTTATTATTATTAATTATTATTTTAAATGAGTTGTGGTGGTGAAGCAAAAATATGCAATCAATTAGAAATTTAAATATTTCTAAATATAAAATCAGGAAAAATGGAGAGAGATTTACTTAATAATAATGATATATCATCATGTATACGCAAGATTTTGATTATAACTCCCACGTTTCGATTTAGGAGTATTTTCATTTTTTTAATAAATAAGAGTCATAAACCTCACATCGTAAAAATATAATAGTGTATATTTATAAACTCATATTTGTAAAGATTGAGTTAGCAATTAAAACAATTTATATATGGTGTATCAAAAGAGCTATTGTATAATGCAACTATTAATTTTACTAATTTTTAAAAATATTATAAAATCCTTGCTAAATTTTGACTTCACCAATAATATTTTGATATATGTCTATCCATCCTTTAAAAAAAGGTTGGTATTTATAGCTTATGTCCTTTAGTAGTGAGAAGGATAAAATCAATTTCTATTTAAAATGGGTACTAATAATAAGTAACCAAATATAAGAGATATTTTTGGTTTTTATGGATTCCAATAAAATAAATTATCTTTTCATTGAGTTTGAAGCAGATTTCTAACTCCATTTTAGTAATATTGTTTCTCCTCTATCGTATTTTTTATTATGATATATATATTTAATTACCAAGTTCGTATGTGATTGCATGTATAATATAACAGTATATATCACATTTGATTTTATTATAAAGTATAGAATTTAAATTCTATACTACCTCAAGTTTGAAAAAAAAAATACCAAGTTCGTAATTGATTAATTCAAGTCAAACACTAACACTTTAAAAGTAAGAGAAACTACTTTTCTTTGTAGTTAATTTTTTCCCAGTTTATTAATTCCAGTAAAGTAGATAGGATAGAATGGTTGGTGAACATGAGAGTTATAATTATTAGGTAAAAGCGCACAACGGATTAGGTGGGGGAATAAATTGAGTCAAGGAATTAAAAGCATCCATAGGATTGCCTAAAAAAAATATTGATAGGAACCTAAATTTAGTGTATCCTAAATTTGAATACATTAAAGAAGTTGATTCTTTTTTTCTCCTTTTCTACTTATCCCAAATTGCAAAAATCACATATACAGTTACTAAAAAAAGTTATCATTTCGGGTCCTTTCTCTCTCCCATTTTTTCTCTTAAATTTCTCATAAATTAGGGTTTCCTTTTGTGTGGGACTTCCGACGTTGCTGTCACCATCGTGACTGGTGAAGATGATTGGCAGTTCAGTGATCTCAGCGGGCATAGACTCATAGGGTCTTAATTGGGAGTTTCTCGATCAGATCTAACTCGACGAGCTTCCGACGGTTTGAGATCCGGTAGGCCTTGGTGATCCGGTAGTTCGTGCGGTGATCTCTTACCTTTAATTGAGCCGATTGATTTCTTCTGAATTATGGCATGTGGCAGAGTTGTTGTTCCACATTGGGTGAAAATTTTGTAGGCTATGTTATTTTATATTCATGTTTTATTTTTGTGTTTTAGTTTTAATTTTGTAATAAAAGAGGTAGTTCCCCCACCTCCGATTTGTTTTTGTGTGTGGGTTCCGCTTAAGCTATTTTCTAGCAGTATATATCTATGGGTTCCGTTAGTATTAGGGCAATGCGGAGTTTGTTGCAGTCTCTGTGCTACGAGTGACTATCTCTCAATCGATCAAAATATTCCATTAATTGTATATGTTTTTTTTTTAAATATCTTTGTACATGCTTAATTATAGGATTGTCAAGAAATTCGAAGAATTTTCCCTTCATCGAGTCTTGGCTTATATCTACATCGCTGAACTTCATCAGATTTTACTAATGAAATCGATCTTAGTCGAGGGATATGTCTTTTGTATCACAGAATTGTTTTATCTCTGATATTGGTGTTTGTATTGTTTCATCTCTAATATTGATATTTGTATCCAATTTTACTTTGAATGATAATTTCCCTTTAAAAAAAAATTTATCATAACAATGCAGAAAAATATTCTAAGCATTTCTATTTAGTGGTAAAAATGTAAAGGCAGGAGTATTTTAGATAGATTATTACAAACAAATATCCTTCTAATAATATCCAATTAACAAACATCAGATATTTGCCAAATTTTCATGATATTTTATTATTCTACTATAAAAGATTCCAAATAAGTAATTTTTTTTAATAACTTTCCACTAAATGGTTAGTCGTTGGATTCATTAGGCTTTAAAAAGCCACTAAGCTCACCATGACGTCATATTTTAGACCTGCAATAAACACTGAACCATTGGTGGCTTAACCTATACATTAAATTAATGTGGCATTACATAATCAAAATCTAAGGTTATAAGAAAATAATTTTTTTTTTCTATTACAATTACGAGGTTCAACCTAACCAGGGGCGGAGCATGATCGAGTGAATGCTTCCGTTTTCAGTGAACTTTTGTTTTTTTTTTTTTCAATTTAATCTTAAAAAAATTAAATTTTTTTTTTTTTCATTTTGCTTAACTAAAAATTGATTATCACTATATAAATCTTTAAAAACTTTAATATTAAACATGTACTCCCACTAAAATAATAGATTGACTTTATCGCTGAACTCAACCATATGTGAGTTTGGTGTTAGTTTTTCCCATTAAAGTTGGTGCTTTAGATGAATTGAAATTTATTATAAAACATTCTTCAACTCTTTTCTTTATTATTATTATTATTATTATTATTTTTGGAAAAAAACAATCTTCAACCTTTAAAATACACATCCGTTTTTGGATGTTTTTGTTGTGGCCCTAAATGTTTAGAATCAAGCTTAGAGATAGTTAGATAAATATATTCTTTTTCCTTTTTGATAATTCGTACAGTTTGTTGGATGTTTTATCTTCGTTCTTTTCAACGAGTTGAGCCCAGCATTGCTTTCCATTTAACAAAACGCCAAAAATGAGCAGACATAATGTCAATTTAATTAGTTGAAACTTGAACGCAATGGAAGATATTCACAATACTTTTTTAGAAGAGCATACTAGCAATATGTCACCATGATCATATACAAACTCGGAAAAAAGGAATATTTTAGTACTCTAGCTAATAGGAATTCAAATTTCCCGTTTAATTTTGATATCTTATTAAATGTGATCTAAATAATTAGAATATTATGTTATGTTACTAAAGGATTTATATGTCAGATTGCATAAAAGTCAATTAAAGATTTAAATTTATTTTATGTGCTGAGAGTGAATTTCGTCCCTTAATTCATGCTATCCATGTATTATTACAAATCAACAATGAGCAGTCCATATTGAAATTGTGACTGAAATTGACAGCAACATTATGGAGTCAACAGTAAAGCAGGTGATCCAGTTGACTGCTCCCCATGAGATTAAAGTAGCTGTGGAAATCTTTAATCCCCGGATTATGGAAGATTAATTCTTCTTTAATCAATGTAGATTACCGCATGACAACTATATTTATCACGCTCAGCGTGGATGCTAATTCTCAGATTCACAGCAAGATGCATTTATTTAATAGAAAATTTGGTATTTCACTAAGTAACGGTGGTTCACAAGTTATCCTAAGACTGGTTCGTAGTTTATCCGAGATACCAGATCTTCATGTTTTCTCTTTTTTTGTTCTGATCTTCATGTTTTCTCTTTGGTAAATGGAGATGTATTTTGAAATCTTTGGGGAATTGTTAGTTATTAGTGTAATTTTTATATACAAAATAATGGGCATTGGGTTTTTTGTGCTTTTTTAAAGTGGCTTTTTTGATGTCTCATATGAAAAGAAGCTGAAAAGGGAAGATAGTATGTTACGTTACGCTTCCCTTGGTTTTTGTGCTTTTCGCCCAAAAAAAAAAAAAAAGAGCAAGCTCCTTCCACCTTCTTCGCCAATATTTTTTTTTAATTATTTTATCAGCTATGCAACATGATTTTTTTTATTCTCATACCTAAAAAATGAAAATTCCTATTATCTTCATTATTTTAATCAATAACAATTAAGCATAATTGTAAAATAAGTCTTTTTTTTTTTTTTTGAATTTGGAGGCAAGGGGATTTGAACTCGACACCTATTAGTAGAGTCATATATGATATCATCGCTAAATTTTGTCTGCAACCATATAATAAATCTATATAGTTAGAAAACTTATAAGAAACAAAGACTACAATTGAAAATAAATTGAACAAGCATAATTTTTTTTATAGGATAAAAAAAAAACAACAACAATATATAACTTCCTCTGAAAATGTTACATAAATATTGTATCTTTTCTATCTTAATGCACCAAACTGCGTAACAACTACATTTAACAAGATTTAGTATGGATGTTAATCCTCATATTCACAACACGATGATATAGTTCATACAAAATTCGCACTTCACCAAGTACCTGTGGTTCACAACTTGTTTTCTTTTTGACACAAGGAGATGCATGTTGAAATTTGTGGAGGATTGTTGAATGCTTATTGTAATCTCAAAATAAAAGAGAATGTATATAAATTGGGTTTTATGAGCTTTAATTAGAAAGTGGCTTTTATCTCACATGGAAAGGAGATAAAACGAAAAGGTGAGGTTTATATTGTGTTGCAGTACTTCCCTTGTGTGGTAACATAAATAAAAAAGGGTATCTAGGCTTAGCTTCAATTCTTGGATGCCCACGAAAAAAAAAAAACAAAAACAAAAACTAATCTTGGAGGCTTGAAAGTTGACTTAATCGGATCAAGTTAGAGCAACTTTTTACTCTTTTTTTTTTTTTTTTTAGGTCGAATTGGTCTTCACCCGCCGTTTGATTCACTTGAGAAACCAATTATGAATGCTCTATTTAAGTCTAGGGTTTCACTATTAGTTCTCAACTCCATTATTCATCTATAGCAATTAGCAAAAAAGAAAGTCTAGCATTATAAGCAACACAACTTTCACACATTTAATATTATAGATCTTTACGTATTGACCGGCCTAAGTCGATAAAATACCATTATCCATGTCGCCGAGTTATGTTTTATTTAACAAATTAAAAAAAATACATAATTATTATAAAAAGTAAGTACACTTGCTATTAAGATTTAAGTAAATATACGAATGTATGCTAATTAATGTTACCTTTGAACATTATTGTCCCACCCTATTGCCATCTCCACAGTTTCATATGTGAATATGGAAACACAAAAGTGTATTTACAAGCACAAGCACGAGGATGAAATGTATTTTCTATTCAAATCTATATTTGAGATGAGATTTCAAATAATAATAAAAAAAAATGGCACGTTACTCTTTGCCGTGTTTCTATATGTAATCTTGTTCATAAAAAATAGTTAATAAGTACATGTTGTCTCTTGCACAAAAATATATATATATATATATATATTATTAATAATATTAATAGTAATAATAATAAATAAAAAGAAAAAGAAAAAGAAAAAAATGTTTGTTATATGGCTCTTTTGTATTTATCATTGTAATTTCTTTTCAGATCCTATAAATCCCTAAAGCTGGTTTGTGACAAGATGGTGAAGTTCTAAGTTGTTGATTTTCCTATCTTTTAATTAATGTTTGTTTGATTGCTTGTTCTAAAATTTGTCTTTCTCACATTGAGCAATTATTGTTTTCCAACTCCATAAGTGACCTCCCTTGCACTAAAATATTCTCAAAATACCTGTGAGATTTAATGGAGTTGAGACTTTTTTTATAGTGGACTTCTCAAAGTTATTAAATGTGTGTTATGGTTTGTGGTAAGAAGAAAGGGACTTAGCACACGCAATTATGGAGTTATGACTGAAAATGATTTTGATAGTATTTGTTGATTTGTCTAACATTTTCTTTGAAGCATTTGAGTGACTTGAGTGGTTTGTTCATGATAGAATTTCTCCCATTTGAATTGTTAGAGACTAGTAATAAGCTAGTTGAGGGATGTGATTATTACACAAAACTGCACTTTTCTTTGATGTTTACTATTGTATAATTGCTAAAATATTTGAGTTTTGATAATATATTTTTATGAGTTTAATTCAAAATAATTTAATTGGAAAATGTCTAGTTTTAGCTTATTTATTTGCATATTTAGAAGAAGTGGAAAAATTATGGACAAAAAACCATGCAATTGAGCCATTTAATCCATTCCTTTAAGCCACGTCAACTCCCAGTCAATGATGTCATTTGTCCTCCCTAGCAGATTACTTCCAGTCAATGTACACCATGTGGCATATCCAAATGCTAATGATTTCTCTCTGGATTTCTGCCCACCAAGTTTTCATTTGTACTCCAAGAGAATCAAATCAGCTTGATTTCTTCCCCAATCAAATATTTGATTTCTCTAATAAGTTGTAATTCTATTGTAGTTTTCTTATTTTTAGTTTCCCATTTTAGTTGAGCCTCTAAAACACTAATTTGCGGGTTCTGCCTCTTGTAATTTGCATTCAAGAATTGTGAAAGAAATTTAGCTTTATTTTTTTGTTCTTGTTTCCTTAGTTTTTCTAGAGGTATGAGATGAGTGACACATCTCTTTGTGAGTGAGACACCACCGACGGATGGCTAAGTTTGGAGTGAATTTTATTTGATTGTGTATTCTTCTTTTTATTTCAGTTCAATTTATTGTTCGATGTTTATAATTTGATTCATTTTATTCTCTCATGCTTAGTGTTTATAATAATTATTTATGTAGTGACAACAGTTCTAGTTATTATATTCGGCGCATTAAATCACTAGTGACAGGCTGTTTTCTTTCAATTATTTTTATATAAACATCCCTTATTACATTCTGCCATGGGTATTTTGTTGCTTTCAGATGACATATAAGAGTAGTTGTACTTGCTATAACAAGAAGAGGTTATTTTGATCAAATACTTTTTCCATTGTTTGTTCTTTCAAATACATATTTTCCCGACTGCATGTTTGGGATGTGAAACTTATAGTTAAGTTATAGAATTGAAATTTGAAGTTTGAACAAAAGCATTCAAGATTCCTCAATCTATCATTTGTTTCATTTTTGCATTAATTTCTTTTACTTTCTTATCACAAAAATCCCAAAAATATTTATATTTTATTTTATTTGTTCGCTTGTCTCTCTAACGTTTATTTTCCATTAATCTTTCTTGTTTGTTATTGTTCCTGTCATCTTTTCGTGGGATCGACCGCCCTTATTGTGCTGCTATTGACCGTTTTATCAAAACACAATTTGTGCGCAATCAGTCATTATTCCTTATAATAAGTAGCTCGTTACATTTAAAAAAAAATTGATGATAGAGAATTTAAACTCAATACTTTATGATAGATTTTAGTAACTTGATTCATCCCATTGAATTTACAAACAAAAGATTTATTATTTCTTATAATTTGTATTTGTTGCTACTTCTATTTTTACCACTTTGGCTATCTCCAATAACTTATTTTCGTTGACCACGTCCTATAGGTATCATCGAATCCATAGCAATAAGTCCTATTTGAAGAGGCTCATACTTAGAACATCTCGAATAATACTTGAAGCAAGAGATACAAATATTAAATGACAAAAGCTAAAATTTCACATTGATCATCGATAAGTTTAGCCAGGTCATTTATAACACGATCCAGAAAAGCCTCATTGATCAGTGTCTGAACAATTCATCCTGTTACTTTTACAGAACTTTCCTCATGTATCATCGAACCGTCACCTAGTGAAATTACTAACCACATCCAATTACTTTATTTTCTAACATTACATATTACAATTGGAGAATGTAGTTTCTATTGATTTTATTTTATGGGTTTAACGTAAGCCCGCTATTTTTTCCCATTTGGAATAAGAGCATTTTGGCATCAAAAGCCAGCACCTCTCTCTAATAGGATGGTGGGATGCACAACGATAGAGAAACTCCAAATTGCACTCATAATTAAAAATAAATAAATAAATAAATACCAACAACAACAACAAATTGTACTCGATCAATATTGTTCTTTTCATTAGGCAATAAGCCGAGAGAAAAAGTGATGAAACTTCTCTTTATGTCTTAATTGGACATCTTGCTTGTCAAAATGCGCCAAAAGTGAAGGTAAAGTTTATGGCGTATTCAGCCTTTGAGAAGCCTGATGGCCAATTCAGATTACACAATAGTACATTGTCCCAAAAAAAAAAATTTAAAATAAATAAAGATAATATAGTAAAAACTATGGACAATTTATCCGTACATTTGATGTTTCAATAAATAACCCTCTCAACCTTAAATTTTAGCAATTAATCTTTTACATTTGTCAAATTATTGCAATGTTGCTCAAATTGGTGGCACCGCTTAAATTAACGACATAAAGAGTGAGTTAATTGTCAAAATAAGTTCATCAATCACTTTTTCAAAGCACAAGAAATTCAGAAATAAAGTGCCAAAAATTCGAGTCTCACATGCATATTTTCGCCGTTAGTTTAAGCAGTGTTGGTTATTTTTGGATCATATTATACAGTTTGATAAGTTTAGAATGTTAATTATCAAAATTAAAAGTTAAAAGGTGATATGTCAAAAATAGAAAATGTTCAAGGGGGTATAGTGCTGAAATCCCTAATAGACGTAAAATTATATATGGTTGGTGGCTGTAGAATCATGGCTTGTTTCTGGGCTACAACTTGCTCGACACTGAAAATCAAGTAATTATCCAAGTAGACTAAAGATATTTATATGAACTAAAAAACTTGCCATATAAAACATAATACAATTACTGAATAACCAACAATGCTAGTACTTAATTGATCTTCAACCCAAAAAACAATAATAATAAAAATAATAAATTTGCTTGTACTTCTTCTATATAAGAAACAAAAATACATAGAGAATCATAAAGATCTTACCTACAATATAACTTGGCTGCATTTCAATGACAACTCTAACTAATAACAAAAGAGAAAAAGAGGACATTTACAAGGAGTACCGGAAAATTACCAGATCATGACTTCGTTTCTCCGCTGATCTAATATGTTATATATGTCTACGACTGGACATAAAGAAGAGCAGAAAACATTTCTGGTCGTCCATAACTGTCCATGGACACAACACACACCATGAGGGACGTCGTCATGGACATCACGATCGAGCTCATAACGTCGAACGCCGTCGAAAATCGCCTCTCCTGAAGACCCCAAATCGTCCAAAGAAACAACCTTAACCCTCCAAAAACCGTGCTCAGAAAATTCGCCATCCGAGCAGTCGCAGAATACAAAGATATTCACCAGAGATATAATTTCAAAAATAGTTTAGCTCTCTAAGCAAAGAATGAAGGTGGGTATAGTACAGGCACTTGAGAAATTTCTCCTTTAATTCTCACCTTTTTATTTTTTTATTTTTTATAATTTGGGAAAAGGAAGTTGGGTTTGCAGTGATATTGTGCTAATTGGTTTGAGTCATAATAAGGATATAAAAATTCATATAAAACATAACCGTTGCTTGTAATTCTCATCCTTTCTGAAAGAAGAAAAACTCCAAAATCCCAAAAAGCAACTTTTGCTTGGAAGTAAGTAGCCGATTATTTTCGGTTGGAGGCTTGTGGCTCGAAGAGTTGTTGATATGTCATGTATTTATTCACTTAATTTCATTTTACTCTTTCTTTTTTCGATAATTTATTTTATGTTCATGATTAGGCCCCTACGTTTCTCAACACTAAATCTAGTTAAAAATTACATCAAAATAAATCTATATAAAACACATCTAGTTTGTAATGCTGATCTAATTATTCAAAGACAAAATCTTAATTATTATTAATTATTACTAATAATATTATTTGTTCCTGTGCTATCACGCAACAGTCCAGTCACCGTTTTTAAAATGTAATTTTTTTTCATATCTTATCATAAAATCGACTAATTTTGTTTGATTTTGTTTTCTAGTTTGGCCAAGTGACTCCAAGAGGTCTTGTAGTTGTCGACTAGAAATCAAAGCTTCAAAGTTTCGTTATTGCGTGCAAGATTGAAGTGGCTTTCAAGGCAAGTTATGGGCAAAAGAACTTGAGTGGGTGGAAAGTGCACTCGTCCTCTTCATTCAATAATTTAGTGAAGAAAAAACAACGGGCGAGTTAAGGGGTTTTTTTTTTTTTTTTAATTATTATTTTTATTTTTGGGGCTAAAGAATGGGCGAGTTATGTGAACTGTGAAGAGTCCAAAGTCTCATAAGTAGAAAGTAGTACGTGTAAAGCAAACTATTGGAAGCTTATTTGTAAGAGAAAAGTAAAAACGGTAAAGTGTTGCTGTTTTTCTTTTGATTAATATTAAGATTTAAGGCTACAGCACATTATGTGGAATAAGGTTTGAAAATGAAGAAGCAAAAAGCAAGAGTAAAAATGAATCTTGAAAAAAAAAATGAAGAAGCCAGGGAATAAGGTTTGAAAATGATTTTATCTATTAAAATAAGAGAGCTTCTTTGATAGGAATTGTCATTTTTTGTTATTTGTAGATATTGCAATTTTAGTCGTCAGATTAACTTTTAACAGTTTGGTCTATGACAATTCATAGTAAAAATTTATAACATGCAATTTAGAACTGCTCTTATTCATATATTAGACTTAAAAACATTACAATACTGTGAGAGAGAAAAAAATTTCATTATATATAACACTTCGGAGAAAGAAGTAAATAGTATATTTTCGGAAACATAAAGAACTAAATAGTAGTCAGTATAAAATTATTATCAGATTATACTTACAATCACTGTTATTTTCTTTTTTAAAACTTTTTTAGAAATTCTATTTACTACAATTTATGTTGATGGTTAAAGTTTATTGTATTAAATTTCCTATTTCACTTGTTGTCTCTTCAATGTTATTTGTCACGTCATCTAACTTCAAGTTGGTAAAATAAAATAAAAAATACTAATAAGAGAAAATTGTGAAAACAATTTATTAAATAGCTATTATTTTATTTTTTTCCGTCTCTCAATGCTTATTTAGATTTTAGGTCCTCCAAAATTTTAAATAAAAAAATAGAATTATTATAATTGAGATGATAGTTTTAAAATGTATTTTTTAAATGTCAATCCTACAAATTAAGTTGTCAATCAACAATACTGAGATAGATCTGAAAGCACTTATTTTTGCTTGAAGTAAACAGAATGCCTTTAAAAATTAGAATTTATATACAAACAAAAACGAGTTTTCCACCCACTGTAATTCCTGGGGTTTTTTTTTTTTTTGGGGGGGGGGGGGGGGGGGGGGGGGGGTTGCTAAAATGTCTTTTGCCGATGGGTTGGTTTGTTTTGTTGCTTTTAAGTGTTCTTGTCGGTGCGTGTTAACGGATGTGTCTGCTTTTCCCGTTTTGTTCAATGGATTTCTTTCTTCTTTTTAAAAAGAAAAAGAAAAAGAAAGAGGATTTCTTTTTTACCAAAAACCAAAAATTAATAAGCGTGCGATTTGTCAGCTTTCATAGCTATTATCATTGATTCATTGGCACTAAGAACAATGTATGATTCATTTGTATATCAAATGATAGTGTTTCTTATCCCAATTAAAGTGGCATAAACACATAACTTTCACACATCTAAAATAAATAAACATATATATATATATAGAAATACTTTTTCATCTCACATCCAACCGTCCTGCAGGAACAGGAGAGAGATAAAGAGATAGAGAAAGAAAGAGAGAAAAACAAGGGAGGGACAACTTAAGAAATTAACTAGTGTAACTTAAGATATTACTCGGTACAACTAAAAATACTAATCATTAAAAATATTATTCATGTCTGATAAAAATGAGATGTCGGATACAAGAATAGTCATATATATCACAATGATTCATTCAAAGAAAACAGAAAATTAAGCCCTCAAATAAAATAAATTAAAAAAAAAAAAAACTTTTAAGGGATATCATGTCGTATATTTGTCTGACGAAAGGTCTTTTAAGATTAGCGACGTGCCATTTTTCATCTTTACCATGACAAAAACTGTCGTTCATTATTGAAGAGCGCCAATTTTATTTATTTTCATTTAATTTATCAATTTATTTTTTACAATTGAAGAGCGCCATGTTGTTCTTTCACAACAATAGCCCATTAACAACAAAACGGCATGTCACTTTATGTCAAATCAAAACGACATCTATATAAAGCAACTTATAACAAACATTTGATTCTTCCAAAACAAACGTCGTGTCATTTGGCCAATTTTGCAAACGATCCAGTCACTTCAGACACACACAAGACAAGATATGACGTTTCTCTGACCAGCCAACATCACTATTTCAAAAAACATAAAACAACGTGTCGTTTGAGGACTGGTACGATATAGAAATATCAAAGGAATGAACATAAATTTGGTCACGGGAGAAACAGGAAATGTAGTGCATTTGGATATCTTTTTTTTTTTTTTTCTTTTCCTTTTTTTTTTTTTTTAATTTTTGAGGTAAATCATGTATGTGACAGACCTTTTTGTTTACCATTCCTTGAAAAGTGAGTCTTGAAGAACTAAAGGAAATTCAATAATGGGAATTCAACTTCATATCTCTGGCAATGGAAGGAAGCCATCTCTCTCCCCTAACCCTTTTCAGTTCAGCAACTCTCTCCTCTTCCCTCCTGGCCGCTTCCTTTGCTGCTATCTCTTTACTTTGTAGCCTCTCTACCGACTTTCGGCTTGCATCTCTTGCTGCAGCCATTATGTCTTCCCCACCAACAGCAACAGATTGGAGTCTTTTCTTAAACTGTAACCCCGCATGAAAAAGGTTAAAAACCAGAAGACGAATTGTGAATTACTTAAGCGTGATTAAAGTGAACATAGATCGATGAGCAGACCTTTTTTGACTTCTCGTCAATTTCTTTTCCGGGAAGAATTTTCGGTCTCTTTCTTGGTTGTTGAGGTTCATCTGAGAACAATGACAAATTGAAAATAAGGCGCGACGAAACACATCGTGAGTCAAAACTGGAGAACAGTCTTGAGTCCGACTATCTAATTCAAAAACACTCCGAGAATGGAATATACAATTCTGAAATTGAATGGCTAAACTTGGCAGGATTATCAGGACAACAAATGAATAGTGAATTTTTTTTACTTAGTCGAACAGTTTAGCGTCTCTTGGACACATTATCGGTTATTAAATTCTTAAAGTTAAAAGCTTTTCCAATAATTGTGCAAAAACCTGAAAATACTTTGTCACAGTCATATGCTTTACCTATATGATCAAGCACTATTCCGGGGGTAGAATTCTTAAACAAGCGAATTCCACCTCCATTACTCATAGGCTCAGAACCTTCACCTCCATCACTCAAAGCATCAATATCCGGGGCATAAATAGGATCTTCCTTCACCATCACCAAAGTCTTCTCTAAGATATCATCCAAAATCTTTTGTGCCTATAAAAGAAGCATCTTTTAGTCCTAGACTAACAGGGCAGCAAAACTGCAAATGGACCATTCAAAGTGAACTTTAAGTTTACGTAACATATCTACACTGTCTGGAAGAACTGTTGTTAAACTTCTAGCAACCATTACTCAAACAATCCAACATTCTCCTAGGTGGACCGCGTGATCAGATTACAATATTCATTCCACCATAAAACATCCATAAAAAGGAACTTATACGACAAATAAATGGCCAAACTAACGCATAATACCATGTTGACAGGATACAAATACCATACACAATTAGGAACTAGAGATACCTAAAAGCAAGACGACAACATTAACATATGAATCCAATAACGATAAATATATTGAGACTAACAACCGGATGTCTTTTATCGATTTGTCACATATCAATCAAATTTTGGTGCAAACAATATCATACGTAAAGTGACAGATCCATAATATACTATCCATAATTTGTATGTGTTGCGTGAAACATAAGAAATCCTCAAATAAAAGGTTATTCTATTCTTTTGTCCCTTTTTGCTAGCATGTTTTAGATTTCACTTAAGTGGATGTTGTGAACTTTGCGCTGAGAAATGACAGCAAGAATTCAAAATCACCGAGTGATACTTTAAACTGACAAGAATTAGAAACAAGAAACGACAGAACAACTTGAAAAACCACCAAAAAAAAAAAAACTTCATAAATGACAATAAATTTTGCGATAAGAATCATAAAACGACATCAAAGAAAAAACAACAGCGCAACTGATAAGCAACAATCAACTCCCATTAACCAAAAAAAAAAAACAAAACTGATTCTATGTGATTTTGCTCCAAGATACTTAAACGACCAAATAATGTAAAACGATTGAAAAAAAATGAAAAGCCACAAAGTCAAAAAGTCAAAGAAAAAACAACATAGAATTCGACAAAACGACAATTGAAACAGAAAACTTGAAAGATCACCAAAAAAAAAAAAGGACCAAATGAACGTAAAACATCAGAAACGACAGAAAAAGAACAACGAGAATATAATGTAAAACGACGAATACTTGAAAAACGACCAAGAAAACAACCGTAATTCGGTAGTTTAATTAACGACAACAAAATATAGAAACGACAGATAGCATGAGAAACGTAAAACGACGAATAAAAGAAAAACGGCAAATAGAATGTAAAGCTACAGAAACTTAAAACGACAAAAAACGACAATAACGGAAAACTCAACCGTAAGAAAACGGCAAGAATAAATTGGAGATTGAAGAAGAACCCTAGTACATTCTTATCGACGATATACAACCATTTGTTTGCCCAAAATATTATTAACGAATAAAACAAAAATTGCAAGCAAAGGAAGATGTAAGAAGATGGGATAGATATAAAGGAGGCGACCTTGATTTGGTAGTGCTTGGGTTTATGGGAACGGCCATCGGCTCCGTCGGCGGCGGGAGTAGAAGAATGATTGGCGGCGGAAGAGATTGCAGAAAAGACGTAAGAAGATGTGGTGGCGGCGACTGAGTCAATGGCTTTTCTCCACTCCACGTCTCCGTCTTCTTCTCCGCTGCTGCTGTTGCTGTTGCTCTCACTTGTCCCTCCCATTTTCCTCTTTTTTTTTTAATTTATTTTTTAAAATTGAAAAAATAAAAAATAAAAAGGTACTATGGCCAGTGACGACCAACCCACAAGCTACTAGCACTCCAGAATCAGCTCCGACTGTCCAAAACGACCCACTTTACGAGTGGCAGTCGTTGCTTAACGAAATGGGCAAGATTATTGACATCCTGTCCGCCCTGTTGGGCTTGGCTAATAGATCGGGGGGAAATCGCCTCAATAACGCAATTTAGAGGCCATTGTACTGATATAATATAAAATTTAACTAAAGTTAATTAAAATTATCTCATATTAGTTAAGAATAGATAATTTGTATTAGGGTCAGTAATTTTAGACACGACACAAAATAAATAAGTTTAGACTACATGTTTAATAATTGGATCGATACGTTTAATACAAAAATAAATTGGTCAGAAATGAACTAATACGATTAATCCGTTTATTTAAATAGGTCGTAAATGGACCAATATGACCCAACTCGTTTAGGGCCCATATATATAAAAATTGCTAAATATATTTTTTTTTAAATCCTAAAAATAGCAACATATAAAAGCCTAACCCTAATTCTTTTATCATTTTTTCCTCCTTTTTTTTTTAATCTTCAGATAGTTTTTAAATACGTTTTAATTCTATTCTCATAATTTTCTTGAATAGGTTGAAATAGTTGGGAACTTTTGAGGATTTTGTGGAGTTGGAACTTAAGATGTAATCATTCTCAAGCAAGAAAGCATTTCCTTTTGCTTTAATATTTTGTTATCTTTTGATGTTTCTCATAGTATTTTGCTTGATTATGTGACAATTTGAGACTTGTTTGGGTGGTGATTTGCATATAGACACCAACTACAACTTAAACTTATGTTTTATTTTAAGATATGTTTGTCTCAATCATTATAGATATTTAATAATTATAGTTGTTAGTTTTATATTTTATATGAATATTATGAGTTTCTTGTGTTAGTGAATTTAGAATTTTAAGTGATTTTTTATCTAAATTTTTCGTATTAAATTGTTAAGAAACCAATTTCGTATTAAATGGGTCGTAAACTGATTTTTCGTGTTAAATAGGTCATAAATGGGTTTGTTTTTGTGCCAACCTGTCGTGACCCATTTAATTATCGTGTTGGTATGTCGTGTCGTGCTATCCGTTTATTAAACGGTTCATGTTCTTGTTCGTGTTTAGGTTCATGACCCGTTCATTAATCGTGTCGTGTTCGTGTTCATGTCTTGATTGATTTATGTCATAACCAAAAAAAAAAGTGTCATCACATATTGTCACATTATATCTATTTATTTAGTTTTTTATTTTTTTATTTTTTATTTTTTGAAATGTTTAGTTATTTATTTTAAAATACTAATCATACTCTTAAGTTATTAGTTCGTAATCATGATGATATTGATCAGTATTCATGATGATACCGATCAGCTGATGCCAATGATTGATCATTATCTAATATCCATCATGATACGGATTGGTAACCACCATCACCGACTGGATATCGATTGATTATCGATAGGTGACCACCTTCGCCGGTAATATACCATCTAGTTACCAATTAGAAACTGTTTGTTGATAAACAATGACCATTTTTGCTGGTAAAGTACCGACTAGTAACCCCCAAATCCATTGACTGTGTCGGATTTTGTCACCGGAGTGCAAGAAATTATGACAAAAACTGATCATAATTAAATAAAAAAAATCCTCCAAGATCTAAAATATCCACAAAATATACAAAAAAAATAAGGGGAAAAAAAACCCTAAAGCTTCTTATATCTCCCCAGGCTTCCAATTGATGGGGAGAGATCTCCTGTGCCTCTAAAGGGCCATGGTCGGAGGATATCTCAACTAACCACAGGAGATCCTTGCCCCACGACTACTTCAATTGACATGGAGAGTGCGCGGAGCAAATGCGGCTGAGAAGGGGAGAAATCTTCCACACCATTACCACCTCGCCACAAAGAAGCCACCGCTATCGTTGTTGATTTGAGAATTTACAGCATTTAAAATTTAACAAAAAGGTTTTGAAACGTGAAAACGACAAAGTTAACCTTCTTTGATTTTTATGTGATGATTATAAAATATTTTTTAATAGTGTTTTGGACTGAAAGCCTATTGTGAGATAAATTGATAGTTTGAGAATTAATTATATGACATTTAAAATTCATGGACTGGAATAGAATTGGACTTATTGTTTAGGGACCAAAAATGAAATTAATTTAAAAATAAAATAGCATTTTAGGTATTTTTGAAATTTTATTGGTCAAAATTTTAATTTTTATAATATTTTTTTTTTCTAAATTTAAATTAGAAGAGACGTGGAAATGAAAGTTATGATAGTAGATAATGATGACTTATTTACATGGTCTCTCTCTCTTTTATTGGCAAATTTACATGGCTTCTTTCTAAATCTTTTAATTAAAAAGAAAATCTTGATAATTGACAATGGTTTCTTTCAAAATCTTTTAATTAAAAAGAAAATCTTGATAATTGACCTTTGAGATTGTAAACTCCCTTGCATTTGTATCCCAATAAAAAGGTGTGTCTCTCTCTTTCTCTAAATGGTTTTCTTGTCTCTCTCTCTAAATGGTTTTCTTGTATATAACTCGTAAGTCAAAAAATAAAAAGTGACCTAGGTTCTTTCTTGTTCAAAATAGACTCTATCGGAGCAAATCTCTCTCCCTTCCAAGTAGGGTGCACAGATGGGCGGTTTAAGGCCGAGACATGGCATTGCTATTTTATTTATATATAAAAAAAAAAAGTTTGCAAAAAACTCAAATTGAAACCACTTGTTGTACATGGCAGGTGGAAAGGTTTTCCGACAGGTGATTTGCGGACATTGGATGGGAAATATTTTTTAAGAGGTAATTTAATGGTTATGCTTTTAGTATGTTTAGTTTAATTAACTTACTAAATTTTTAAGTTAAATGAGATCATAAAATATATCACACATTATTACTATTAAAGAAAATTCCATCACACTACTAGCCAAAAAATAAAAAAATAAAAAATCCAACACATAGATAATAGGAAAAAGAAGTAATATATAATGGGTCAGATGGTTTGGTTTTGTAAAAGGACGATTTGGAAAAAATCTAAACGAAGACCGCAATTCTAAATAGTAGCATGGGCGATTTAAAATCACCATTTAACGGGTTGATGACGTGATACAAAAATATGGTGTGGGCGGTGTGGTTTGAGTGGGAGGTTTGAAACCACGTATTGATGGGTAGATGACGTGGCATAAAATGTGAGGTAGGACAGTCTAGTATTTTTTTTTTGCACCCCTATTTTTAAGGTCAGTTATGCATAAATTGATATGGAAGTTTCGTTCATATGGGATCTCATTCGAGCAAACAAAACATTAAAATAAAAAAAAAATTAAACTAAACTTGCGTTTGGTTTGTCGGTTGGAGATGAAATTTTTACGTTGAAGTTAGTTAACTTTTCAAAAACTAGTTATAATTTTTTGTTGATTTTTTTTTTCAAAAAAAGACGAAAACTGATATGAAAATATACAGTTTAATTGGAGTTAAGTTAAAATGTCAAACGAAGCCTATAACTAAACCGATTCAATACAAGTCACATAAAAGAAAAGCATAAAACCTAAACCCTGTTTTCGATTGGGGGTTAATTGCAACTTAAACTTGAGGGGTCAATTGCTAATATTCTCAATTCAGAGACACATTTATCAAACAGAAAAAGTTCAGGGCACATCCATGCAAATAAGCTAATTATGATTCTAATTTCTCTCGGTCGGTCGGTCATACTTCCTTCCTCCTGGACCCAGTTCCGAAACCGGCAAGCTCAGAAGCCAAACGCCGCCGGACTCTCTTTCGCTTTCTCATAGGACAGAGTATCAGCAGTTTAGGGTTTCTCCGGCTGGATTAAATTTGTTGGAAAATAAATAGGATTCAGATTCCAAGCAGAATCTAGTTAATCAGATTTTAGGGCTCGAGCAAAGGGGCTGAGGCAGAGAGAGAGAGAGAGAGAGAGAGAGAGAGAGAGAAGAAAATGGGGAAGAAACAGCATAGCAAGGACCGAATGTTCATCACCAAGACGGAGTGGGCCACCGAATGGGGTGGCGCCAAGTCCAAATCCACCTCCACCCCCTTCAAACGCCTCCCTTTCTATTGCTGCTCGTACGCTCTCCTATGTGTGTGTGTGTGTGTGTGTGTGTTTGTCTGTGCATATTCGTATATATATATAAGTTAAAATTTTGCCAAATTGTTGTGTGGAAATCTTGATGCAGGGTCACGTTTACGCCATTTGAGGATCCTGTTTGCACTGCCGATGGAACTGTCTTTGATATCATGTGGGTATCTCCATTTTTTATTTTTTTTTTGAAAAAAAAAGTTTTTTTTTTTTTTTTTTTCTTTTATGGTGTGTTGATTTACTTAGTGGAAAATGGGGTGCAGGAATATAATACCATATATTAGAAAGTATGGAAAACATCCAGTCACTGGGGCTCCCCTCAAGCAGGAGGATCTCATCCCACTTACTTTCCACAAGAATTCCGAAGGTTTGTGTTTTTTTTTTTTTACTCTTTTATAACTTGCATTTTAAGCTTATAAAAAATGTATAACATGCATTTTGGATGTTCTATGTTTAAATTTTAGTTTCACGTCAAATATGTACCTTATCTTCGCTAGACTACTAGTTTTGACCAAGGATTTATTCTTTAAACATTACTATTAACTTGTTCATTTTGTACCTCTGGTAATGTCGTCATTTACGTACTCAAAGTAATCAGCGTATAACTGAGGGAATATACAAATTTGATAAGAAATTGAAAACTTAAGATACAGTATGGTGAACATTCAAAACACACGGGATATATTTACATATATGTATATGTTTTGAACTTGGGGGTGAGGGGATTCAACCTCTATACCTTCCGGTATAGTCGTGTGTGAAATAACCACTAGGTTATGCTTGCAACAACAAGGAATATATTAGTAATAAGCTTAAAACACGGGTATAAAATAGTAAGTATTATTGTATGGAATGCTCTATGGTTCATAATTCATTCATACAAGCACCTGTTAGGAATTAAATCAAATCAATTTGGATAAATATATATATATATATATATGTATATATGTATATATTTCAGCAGGATGGGCTCCTTGTGGGTCAATGTTAAATGTTAAGTTGTATGATTGATGATAGTGAATTTATCATCCTTTTGACATGCCTTGGAGAACTAAATTAAAAAATGTCGATATCATTTGCTTGAACTAGATGGATGTTATCATTTGGTTAAATTTTCTCTTAGCTAATTCAAAACCTGCTATCACTTCTTTTTGTAGGAGAGTTTCATTGTCCGGTGTTGAACAAAGTTTTTACTGAATTTACGCACATAGTTGCTGTGAAGACTACTGGAAATGTATTTTGCTATGAGGTTTGTTATCTGCTTTCTGTTACTGGTGATTGTTTCTTTATTAGTACTCGCGTATTTTCCCCCTGTGTGGCAGTGAAAGTCTTCTCAAGTCTTTTTTTTTTTTAAGGCAATTAAAGAACTCAACCTCAAGACGAAGAACTGGAAGGAGCTTCTCACTGATGAACCATTTACTAAGGAGGACCTTATTACCATTCAGGTCAGTGCTTGTTTGAAACTCATCCAATTTTTTTTTTTTTTCCCTTGGTTATGAAATACTGTCAATAGTTTTTTCTAGCTTGAATATAACACGTATGCTAATGAGTATCATTTGCAGAATCCTAATGCACTTGACAGCAAGGTTCTGCTGGATTTTGATCATGTGATGAAAAATTTGAAAGTTGATGATGAAGGTGAGCTAAAGGCTTCATTCACCATGTAGGTTCCACTTCAGGTTCTTTTTTTTAGTGTTTTTACAGTTGTATGTAATTATTACTCATCTGTTTCTTTTGCAGAGTCGAACTCCGATCCAGCCAATAACATAAACGTGTCTGGAGATGTCAAGCAGATGCTAGCAGAGCTTGGCACTGAGAAAGCAAAACAAACCGCTCTGCTTGGAGGAGGTGGTAGTAAGGCACAGAACGAAAGGGCTGCAGCACTTGCTGCTATTTTGGCTGCAAGGTCACGTATTAAAGAAGATTCTGAAAAAAAATCAAATGGAGAGGGTAAACCTTCTCAGGCTTTCAGCATAGTAGATGCTGCATCTGCTTCTGTCCATGGAAGAAGTGCTGCTGCTGCAAAAGCTGCATCGAATGATAAAACTGCTGCTCGAATTGCCATGCACATGGCTGGTGAGAGGGCACCAGTAAACGCAAAGCTGGTTGGTTTTTCCTTGCCTGAATTTTTTTCTCCTCGAATTATTTACCTAGTTTGAAGTTAAATATATGTTGCTTGAAGCAAAAATAATTCAAGCATTAGTTGTTTTTTGTTTTCTATTATATATTCCTTCTTCCTTCTAGAGTATAAATGCTGCGAGTTTATCCTTCTGTTGTTTTTATTTCCTAGCAACCATGATCGATGTTCATGTGACTATTTGTTTCAGGTCAAGAGTCGATATACTACTGGTGCTGCTTCAAGATCCTTCACTTCTACTTCTTTTGATCCTGTCACTAAAAACGAATATGAATATGTCAAAGTTGAGAAGAATCCCAAGAAGAAAGGATACGTACAACTGCATACAACCCATGGTGATTTGAACATTGAGCTCCACTGTGATATAGCTCCCAGGGCGTGTGAGAACTTCATCACTCTCTGTGAACGTGGCTATTACAATGGCGTAGCTTTTCATAGAAATATTCGGTATAGAGTGATTGTTCTATTTATATTCTATTCACACTTGCTTGCAGGGGCGGAGGGAGGGGGGTGCGAGTGGGGCTACAGCCCCCACTCAAATTTTTTGTTCTTTTAATTTTGCCCCAAAAATTTTATAATTTTTACAATTTGCCCCAACTGAAAATAAAATATTTTCATACAGTCCCTATTTTGTCCCCACTAAAATAAAAAATTCTCACATCGCCCCCACTAATATTAATTCCAATAAAAAAAGTTTATACTTTTCCTACTTTGTCCCCACTAAAATTAAAAAATCCTCATATGAACCCACTAAAATAAAAAATTCTCACATAGTCCCCACTAAATTTTGTTTTTATCTTAAAAAAAAATAAAATTAGTGTACGCTCCCATTGAAAAAAATTCCTGACTCCGCCCCTGCTTGCTTGTACACGTTTACAAATTGTTTGATATGATGAAATTTACTTTATCATTGTGACTAATCTCCGTTATTGCAGGAATTTTATGATTCAAGGTGGTGATCCTACTGGCACCGGGAGAGGAGGTGAATCTATATGGGGAAAACCTTTTAAAGATGAAGTTAACTCCAAGGTGCTTCACTCTGGAAGGGGTGTTGTCAGTATGGCAAACAGTGGCCCCCACACTAATGGTTCCCAGTTTTTTATCCTCTACAAGTCTGCAAATCATTTAAATTATAAGCATACAGTTTTTGGCGGAGTTGTAGGCGGTTTGACTACCCTGGCAGCAATGGAAAAGGTTCCTGTTGATGATAATGATCGACCTTTGGTAAGTTCATGTCCTATTTTTTTTTTTTTTCAGAACTTGATGTTTTCTTCCCTTTGTTTCTTTCATACTATTGTTCACATGATTCATTCATCTTGTCAGTCGACTTATCGTAGGCGTGTTTTGTATGAAGCATGTCTTGGATTCCAAATTGCACAGATAGTTCCACACATTTTTAAAATGATGAGTTCTAAACTTGATTGATGTGTGAGTTTGCACTAGTAGCCGCAGGGAACTTCTTCTGCTTCGTCTTTTTTTTTTTTTTTGGGGATATATTTATCTTCACTACAAAGTATCCTGAGACCAGAAACAATCTACTGCATTCCCATGCTTTAATTCCAATATTCCTTCTCTTGCTTTCATGCAGGAGGAAATTAAGATAACAGGTGTCACGGTTTTTGTTAATCCCTATTCCGAACCAGACGAGGAGGAAGAGAAAGAAGCAGCTGAAAATGAGAAGAAAGCCGAGGATGAGGAAAATGTTAGTTTTTTTGACCCTTTAACGTCAAATTACTTGTGCCCACTTTCTTTCTTTCTTCTGCGTGATTAATATTATTCACCTTGCTAGTTCCTGTTGCATTTCAGGAGAAGGTTGGGTCTTGGTTTAGCAACCCAGTTACAGGAACAGCGGAATCTGGAGCGGTTGGTGGCGGTGGTGTTGGGAAGTACTTGAAAGCACGGAGTGCTCAAACCGAATCTGCTACTGCTGCCAACGGTTCAATTGCCATGGCAAAGAAGAGGAAGTTGGGAGTTTCATCCGGAGAAATGAAAGATTTCTCTGCGTGGTAAATTTTTCAAATTTTGTGCTATATGTAGAAGTGTTTTGCAAATGTCTACAGGCCTAAAAGGTCGGCATCATTATATAAATATTCTCTTCAAGTAGGAAATTTAGAAACAGTAGACCTTTGTTTTTGTTTTGTTAACTTACATTGAGATGTATTCCGTGATAAAATCGCCAATGTTACAATAAAACATAGGTTTTTATTTCCATTGAATTCCAAGTGCTAACCAATTGAGTGTTATTTTCCAAATCGGTTTACATGGCAGTGTTCTAGGTCTGACAACCACACATTATTCTATAATGTTAAAAGTTTGCAATTCATTACTCTTTCTCAGTAGTGCAATCCTGAATTTTAGGAGGCAGGCAAGCAATCTTATTCAACCCGACTTACAGGTTTGAGACCCCACTTGATGGTACCAGAACTATCGAGTGTATATTAGACTAATACATGACATTTTTCTTAATCTTAGAGGTCGTTTGTGGCATTAACTTAAGACAGAGTTTTCCAATTTTTTATTTTTATTTTTTGAGGTCTTGTTCTCCAAAAGAAAATAAATTTCACTAGTGAATTCTTCGAATCTCTATTTTTGATTTTCAAATAACTCAAATTTTAAAAGTCTATAATTTTTTTTTTTATTTTAAGGTTAAATGAGACGATTTTTTTTAATGGCATAAAATAATGAGAGAAACGAAACAGATCTTTATTGTTATTTTTTCAAACACATTTCAAATTTTTACACTTTTTAGTTCCAAACAATTCTTCTGCAATCAAATTTATATTTTCAAAACATAATTCATTAACAATTAAAACATTTCCAAAAACTTCAAGCCACTCCAAAATGGATACTTCATGTCCGTCTTAAAAAAAAACAAATTTAAAATTAGAAGTTAAGCTGTTATCATCTGTTATTATTATTATTTTTTTCCTACCTAACAAAACTAGACAAAGAGTTACTTTCGTATGCCACCGATCCCTGCCCGCCACAACTTGAACTGGGACCAGACTTCTAGTAAACGGATGCATCTTTATTCTTGGGTGACAGAGGACATTCTTTTTTTTTTTTTTTTTTTCTTTTTTTTTTTTCAACTTCTCACTGTAGTGGGGGTTAACCAATAGGAGAAAGAAAGGGAAGGGGGGGAGGGTTTTATCTTTTAACTGCAGGGATAAAAAAAAAAAAAAATTACCCAAAAATCTATGATGACAGTGGGTGGGGGGAACTTTTACCAGAGGCTGAACATTTGTCCTCCCAAGTTCCCCTACCCCAACACTGAAAGACTGAGCAGTGTCTGGAAGCTTTTATCGAAAGGATTGTTTGGTAACCTGGAAAAATGGAGCACAAACAACACTGCCGTATGCCAACAAAGTCAGGGTCAAGTTATGATAGATATGAATTTCAATCAATAATGGGTTTTGAAATCTGGCTGCCAAACTTCATTATACATATATATATATATATATATGTATGAATATAAATATATAAGTGGATGCTCTATGAGACCCACACCACAACTCACCCTTGAGGGCTGGGGCTGTGGCTGAGGCAGAGGCCTCCACTGTTTGCGCACTTTAGAAACTGTCCCATTTTTCAGAATAGGAACCTTTGCTTTCAACTGATTGTGTCATGTGCTCTCTTCCCATTCGGTTTCCTGTTTCACTCTGACGACAGATATCATGTATGTACAAACTACTTACACACCCCGAACATATATACCTTATATATATGTATATATTTTTTTGAATGTATATAACAATAGCTTTCTTTGCATATTTACTGATATTTAACTAGCATTGTTATTTTTATTTCAGGAAATAAGGGGAAAAAAAAAGTTCTTGTTACTTTGCTTTTTGCATAATTTATATATGTACATATGGGTTTCAATTATTAACCAAAAAAATATATATATATTTGGATTTAAATTAATAAGTTGTTATAATGCTTTACTTTCTGGGAATGGATGTAACTTAGACTTTGGTTACTTTTACATTTGATGTTTAAAACATCTTCCATGTATAATTTTCTTTTGAACCTTGTTTTTTTTTTTTTTTTTTAACCTTGCTTCAAGCATATCCGTACATAGAGATGGTCAAAGCAACTCATGAAAAAGGGGGAAAAAAGAGAAACTATGTAACTTATGGATGGGTTCAACTTCAAGGATTGATGAATACTTGATTAGGGATGATATTATAAGGATGATGGGATGGAAACGAGTATGCTTTCTTCACCCCCATATCTGTCCCCGTTCTCCTTTTTGCCCCCCACACTCACCTTACACGAGATGGGATTGAGGTCAAGGAATCCCTGCCGAAGGGGTTTTTCATGTACTCTACCCGTTTATTTATTAAGAATTTAGAGGGGAAAAAAAAATCTCTTCTGAAAATTCAAAATAAATTCCATCAAGTTAGATATAAAATAACAACAATAATTAATATCTTATGATAACCAATTAACATTCTAAAGAAGATATACATACTTTAATCTTCTTTTTCTTTCTATTTTTTGAAACAATGTATTGTCTATTATATACATCTATAATATATATTAAGCTAAGCATGCTCGCATAACATAAATCATACACACACAGGAATTTAGTAAACTACTGGAACTAACATTTTCCAATTTTTAAATTTATTTAAACCACAGTCCACAATCACGAGCAAATACATAAATATACATATATAATGGATCTCGAGCAGAACGTATTAATTTTATCATTATTCTTGAGGGATAACCCCAAATTAAATTTAATGGTACATCCAATGAAAATAAAGATATATAAACATGGGAAGGTACTTCCCCATCTCTGTATTAAGGAATGATATTAACTCGTATATCCGTTTTTTTTTTTCCTATTTGACACCTCATACCTACTCTATTAGGGGCGGGTACCTATGGGTACCCTGCAGATAAAAATCTCATCCTTTAATCTAGTTGCCAGTTGGAAGTCTTTACTCAGATACCACCTCATACACACAGTTATGTGTGTGTTTATATTTGTATACTTATATGTACAAGAATATGTGCTACTCTCACTTCTTTAATCTAACAACATATACATACATGTGTGTATATACATGTATGTATATATATATATATATTAGTGTACGTAAAGCAAATTTTAAAAGAGCTGATTCGTTTTTTGAGGGAAAAAAAAAAGAATGTATTCCGAGTTAACTAATAAGTTATGTGGTGTTGAGAAACACACACACATATATATCATATCACGAACCTTTATAAATACGATATTTATAATTTTTTTTAAACAATTTTTTAACAATTATTTGAAGAAATATAACATTTTCAATGATGATATTTATCTTTTACAGTAATAATCCAAATAACAAATATATGTCGTAAGAATCTAAATAAAAAGTTATATATATGTAAATCAATTTGTAGCTAGTTATATGATTTTACATAAAAAAAAATATTACAATTATCAAACATGTCCTACTGTTAAACTTGAAATATTATTTTATAAATTATATAATTAACATTTCATTTGTATTATTAATCCTCGTATTTACATGGTAGCCATTACTGAAAAACCATGCATTTTACAAATGAAAAACAAAAGACAGGGTTCTAGCAAATAAAAATTAAAAAATTAAAAAATTAAAAAAAAAAAAAAAAGAAGACAGGTCATATTTAATATTTTTTGTCTTATGTCTGTGTATATAAAAAAATTACACGTGGAGGTTATTCTTGTAAAACTCCTCCCAACGTTGAATAAAAATGGGTTACGTCATACTAACGTAAACAATGACATAATTAGTGATATTAAAATATTGAGTCAAATTCTTATTACAGAACCATTAATATTTGAATTTAATAACAATTTGATTTATAATTAAATTAAATAGCTTTTTTATTGTAATGTGGATTAGAGCTGTTCTAATCACGTAAGTTTTCGTCCAACGTCATTCCAAGGCAATCATACAACACAATTTGGTTAACAACTCTAAATTAAACCGACAACTGGGACCTCAAAAGCGTCATAAACATGGAAAAAGAAGGGGGGAAAAAATAATCACAGAAATTATGTTCCAAGAAAAGCTATATATGTAAAAGGCCGGCATCTAATCCATGTTTGGAGATCAGTTTAAATAGTTGGTGTGTGGGACATCTGGCAAATATTAAACTGTTTTTAAAGAAAGGCAAACTTTAGTGATGCGACTAAATTTGCATATTTTTATCCATCGTCCCTACTTTATCCCGACATTTTTTTTAAAAAAAATTATCAATTCACTATTTTGATTTTATGTTAATCTCATTTAACCTTTTTTTTTTTTTTTTAAATTTCTTTTAAAAACACACGATAACTCGATGAGAAATTTTGAGATTTCATCTCTTTAGAATAGAAGAATTTCAACGCCTATGAAACCCAGCTCCAAAATTCCACAAACAACGCCAACCTATGGTAAGATCAGTATTTCAAATTTTTTTTTTTCCTGAAAAATTAGGTTGGGTGGCTTTTTTAATCAGATAATCTAATAGATGACCTAATATTTTTTTTTTCATTTAAAAAAAATGACCATTTGTTATTTTTTAGATTTGGTCAATCAATCTATAATAGTCAATGATTGACTGTGAAAATTGATGATTAACTAATGATTGTGGTCAATCAATGATTGACTATGAAATTTAATAGTTTATGTTATAATTAATCAATGATTGACCGTAAGTTAATCACTAATTGACTATTACATGGTCAATTAGTGATTGACCGTTTATGAAAATTGATTAACCATTTTAAAAAAATGATCATTTAACTAATTTTTAAAAACTTCGGTTATTTATTAAAAAAAACTTCTTAAAAAAGGCTATTTAGCTATAATTTGTGTGTATAATTCAAGTTTTACCTTTGTTAAATAGTGATTGAGGATTGTTTATGTTGGGATTATGTTAATTCTATGTTTAGTCTCTTTGTTTGGGTTATATATTCTGTTTGATTTTAGGTTTTTGGGCACAGGTGCCTTTTGAATTTAACACACAGTTGCAATCTACATTCTCAATTTCTAATTTGGATAATTTTATGAACTTATAAATCAGTAACAATCTACCCCCACTGATAACTATATTAATTTTTTTTTTTTAAGGAAAATGACACATGGCTTGCACATAGGACGTTAATTAAGATCATATGGAAGGTATTCTTTTGATCCATAATAATCTAAATTTATACTTAAAAAAAACAAAATTAACTCAACATTTTCTATTTTGATAAAACTTAATTAAAGATCCTAACCTCAATAAATATAGATTACAATCTATATAGTAAATATTCATGTCATCAAAAAATTGACATTGTTATTCTCAAAAAAAAAAAAAAAAAAGTTATCAATGAGAGGTAGAATGCTTGTACGTTTAGGGTACAAATTGTCCAAATAAAAAATTCATTGGGCAAATTACTATCATAAATTCAGGGGTAATAGAGCAATTTAGCCTTGGTTTTGATGTAAATTCTAACAAATAGATCAAATAAGACTAATACAAAGTTTAGAGTACTAAAGTGAGTTTTTAAAGATCAGATAGAAAATTGAAAATAAATATAAAATTCGAGGACACAATGAGAATTACGTTTTTTTTGGATAGATAAGCCGGTCGAAACACAATATAATATTTCTTTGGAATTTCAAACATTTTACGTGTAAACTAATTCCAATTGGGAACTAGCTTGAGAACACAACAAGATACCTATCCCCATCCAATCCCAAACAAAATTTCTCCACTATGGTTGGTGCAGTGACATTTCATCTACAATTGATATTATTATCATTCTTCTTATAATATTAATATTTCTGAAACGGCCAAGATTAGATTTATAAAAAGAGTAATTAGCTTAAATAATCTCTGAACTCTTTAAAAGATAACGGTTTGATCCCTGTTTTATTTTATATTTTTGACCGAGAAGACCTTAAACTCTTAAAATATTGGTCATTATAGTCATTTCCGTCCAAAACCGTTAATTTTTTAACGGAATCTTATTCAAGTCAGAATTTTTATTGTAAAAAGACTAAAATGACCCTTAATTTTCTATTTCCTTACTCATTTACATTCTTCCTTAGTTCCCCCCCCCCCCCCCCCCCTCTCAAACCACAATACACCAAAACCAGATAATCAAATTTCTCAAAAATAAAATAAAAATAAAAATAAAAAAACCACCCAGATAAGCAAAGAGAGGAGGGAGCTGTTGGAGGGGGAAATAAGAGAGAGGGAGTCGCCGGAGGGGGAGGGGAGAGAGAGAGAGAGCAGCGTCGCCGAGCCCCCTCCCCCCTGCACCGTTGCATCTCGATCTGCCCCGCCGTGTCTCGATTTAGATCCCCCTGCTAGCGATCTGGGTTTCACGCCCCCCCCCCCTTCCACCTCCGATATGGGTGTCACCCCCCTCCTGCCCCCCGCATCTCGATCTGGGAGCCGCTGCCACCAAATCCAAAGCCCGCCCCCCCCCCCCCCCCCCCCAAAAAAAAATCCATCAATGTGAGAAATGAAGATAGAGAGAGAAGAAGATAGAAGAATTAGTTTTTTATGATTTTTTTTATTTTTGTTAAATTAATTATTGTTAGATTACTAAAATACTCTCTCAAATTAGATCACATGCATTGCACGTGACTCATTCTATTAAAAATTTAACGATTTTGGATGGAAGGACTATAATGGCCAATACTTTAAGAGTTCAGGGTTTTCTCAGTAAAAAATATATATATATATATATATATATATATGGACTACATCGTCACATTGTATATCGTCACATTGTATAGAGTTTAGGGACCATTTATGTCAATTACTTTAAAAAAAAAGGACGTAGCTATCTCAAAAATCCATAAAACATCCCCCTGATTAAGCGTTGATTAAACGATTTTGTCTTTAATGCATATAATAACACATTTTTGTTAAACTTTGTCGTATTGTTTTGCATTAAATAAAAATCTATATCAGGAAACTTAACGGTTTTAACATTGAACTAAACAACATTGTTAATCTTCTCTACAATGAAAATTTCGACATAATTATTGGGGATTCAGTCAATGACCCCCAAAGCATGACATGGGCAAATATATATATATATATATATATTTATATATAAATATATGCAATTGCCGTCTGTGCTTCTTTGTCTGAGTTGATGACTTCCAAGGAATCTACACACAAAATTCCTTTTAATAAAAAGAGTCCAAACCAATGGGATTTTCTTAGTGGTTGATGAATAAAACCAAGAACAACAATAAGAGCTGTTATTCGACATCTTGACTGCTTGACACATGTATATATATATACACGAGATAATAATTTAGGAGTGCAGTCCTTTTTATTTATTTTTCTGATTAAGAAAAAAGAAAAAGAAAAAAGAAATGAAGGCGTATGTGTGGACAACCAAAAAGCCATCCGACCAAACTTTGTTAGTACTATATATTTCCATACCATAAATTTGATTCAGAAATATGTGCTCGGCGTTATCTTTGAAATTATCCCATCTCCCGGGCTAATGGAGACAAAGATTTTCT
Organism: Ficus erecta; assembly: GCA_008635985.1. NCBI lineage: Eukaryota > Viridiplantae > Streptophyta > Magnoliopsida > Rosales > Moraceae > Ficus > Ficus erecta. Next base: position 906,440 of record BKCH01000005.1, read on the forward strand.
CTCTAGAAGGAATTAAAATTCAGCTTCAAGACAATAAGGTTAGGACAAAGGGAAATCGAGTATGTGGGTTTTCGGGTGCAATCATAAACAAAACCATCCAACATTGACCAGGGAAAGAAATATTCAGAGAAAGCAAAAGAAAAGGGGAAGAGGCTCACTACTCAAGTGGATTCTTCATAGACTTTTGGTATTCTCTGTGTGTGTGTGACAATTTGCATATTGGTGGAGAGGTCTCTACTATAACCTATAGCCTCTCTTGCGTGGTGCATGTGTTATATACATATATATATATATATGTATAAACTATCAAAAGAGTGGGAAAAGAAGTGAAAGTGGGATGCCCTAGATATTGATGAAGGGTACGTTTTGATATTAGGACACAAACATTATATAATATATATACATCTATGTATGGGTTTATGTAACATTTATATATTATAGTATAGTATATAGTATATAGTTGTATAAAAAGGGGGGAAAGTGAGAGGAGGAATTTTGGCAGGGTTTGGAGAGGGATTAGGAGGCAAGGAATGTGAGTGGGATGGTGCAGGCTGGCTGGCTGGTGGTGGCTTTGATGATGATGATGATGCACGCCGGCAGCTTTACTCTCTCTCTCTCTATCTCTCTCTCTCTCTCTCTAAAACCCCATTTGGCACGCCTGCTCCCACTCAAAAAAAAAAAAATCAATACTCTCTCTCTCTCTCTCTCTTTCTCTCTCTATATGTATATGCTTAAAAGAATGAAAAGCTAATCCACTAACCCATTTGGTGATCTTGACCCGGTTAACTTTTTTCATCCTTTTGTCAGAGAGAAATTCTATTTCTAAAAACAAAGCCACAGCTAGAGCTATAGTCCAATCCCACTCCACCCCACCCCACCCCACATTCTGAGCCTTTAACAGCAATCATATTTACCTATTTAAAGTCACTAGTCCTAGTCCCTCATCACATTTATATAATATCATTTTTTTTTAACCCAAAAGAATTCCCTTCCCATAAACAATATAATAAATAAATTGTGCTATTATAAGCTCCAAAAAAAAAAAAAAAAAAAAGAAGAATAAAAGAGAAACCAATAGCAGCATAACAACCCCTCCCCACATTCCTCATCGATTACACCAAAAGCAAACCACACACATACTTACACACACTTTTAGCTAGATTCCCTCCTCTTTACTAACATTTTTTTAAATTTATTTTGCGTTTGAAAATTAATTTAACTCATGACCAACTAAAATCCAACTCCAAAGATCCCCCACTTCTCATATACATTTTTTAAAAAAAAATCCAAATCACGCAGTTAAAAACACAAACACCCTCTATATCCTTCTCTTACTACTACAAGTTGAAATCTACAACTTCCAAATCCCACAAACCAAAAATTTAAGTTATAGAAAACTCGAAAGTTTGTATTTGATGTGGGACTTGGGTAGGTTAAAATATGGATACCTTATTCAGGCTAGTCAGTCTCCAATCTAGTACCACTGATCAATCTTTCAACTCGAGCAGAACTTCTAGCAGCTCTAGATCCTCCAAATCACACACTAATAACCAATATCACTATCACCACCACCACCACCACCCGCACCAATACGGCCAACAACAACAAGACCATCAAGAAGAAGAATGCTTCAACTTTTTCATGGATGAAGAAGACTTTTCCTCGTCTTCTTCTAAGCAACCCCTGCATCACAACCCGCAATATTACAATACTAGTACTACTACTGGTTCCGCCACGGCCACTACATACCCTTCTCCTTATAACCAACCCAACCCTTCTCCCCCCGCCACTGCTGCCAACGCAAGCACCTCTTCCACAACGGACTACTCCTTCTCGGCCGCCGGAGACCTGATCAGCAACCTTGAATTCTCCGCCAAGTGGGCTCCGGAGATCCTCCTCGAGACGGCACGTGCCATCGCCGACAAGAACAGCGCACGTGTGCAGCAGCTGATGTGGATGCTGAATGAGTTGAGCTCCCCCTACGGCGACACCGACCAGAAGCTGGCCTCCTACTTCCTCCAGGCTTTGTTCAGCCGCATCAACGACTCCGGCGACCGCTGCTACCGCACCCTTGCCTCCGCCTCCGACAAGACCTGCTCCTTCGAGTCCACCAGGAAGACCGTCCTCAAGTTCCAGGAGGTCAGCCCCTGGACCACCTTCGGCCACGTGGCGTGCAACGGCGCCATCATGGAGGCCCTCGAAGGCGAATCCAAACTCCATATCGTTGACATCAGCAACACGTATTGCACCCAATGGCCGACCCTTCTAGAAGCCCTGGCGACCAGAACCGACGATACGCCGCATCTCCGTCTCACCACCGTCGTCCCCACCAGAACAGCCGGCGGAGGAGGGTCTTCGGGATCGGTGCAGAAGGTGATGAAGGAGATAGGGACGAGGATGGAGAAGTTCGCGAGACTCATGGGCGTTCCTTTCAAATTCAACGTCGTTCACCATTTCGGTGACCTTTCCGAGCTGAACTTGGCGGAGTTGGATATAAGAGACGACGAAGCCCTAGCGATAAACTGCGTGAACTCTCTGCATTCGATCACGGCCGTCGGGAGCCGCCGGGACTACATGGTGTCAGCGTTCCGGAGCCTGAGGCCGAGGATAGTTACCGTCGTGGAGGAAGAGGCCGATCTGGATATCGGCGCCGACGGGGTGGAGTTCGTGAGGGGGTTTCAGGAGTGCATACGGTGGTTTAGGGTTTACTTCGAGGCGTTGGACGAGAGCTTCTCGAGGACGAGCAACGAGCGGCTGATGCTGGAACGCGCCGCCGGACGCGCCGTCGTAGACCTGGTGGCTTGCGCGCCGGAGGAGTCTGTGGAGAGGCGGGAGATGGCGGAGAGTTGGTCGAGGAGGATGCATGGAGCCGGGTTTGGCCCGGCGGCGTTCAGCGACGAGGTCAGCGACGACGTGAGGGCGCTGCTGAGGAGGTACAAGGAAGGATGGGCGATGGCGGCGCAGGAAGGAGGAGGAGGCGGCGGCGCCGGAATATTCCTGTCGTGGAAGGAGCAGCCGGTGGTGTGGGCGAGTGCTTGGAGACCTTGACCAAAGGGGTGACGTGGATTCTTATCAAAATTCGCACGTATAAAGCTTGCGAGTGACTCGCACGTGTAGTATGTTTTTTTAGCACGTGCATGGGATATGGCTTAATTGACATTGTGTTTGAAAGAGGGAGAAAAAGAAGAAGAAAGGAAAAAAAAAAAAAAGTGAGTAGGGGGAATATTATTAATCAATTGTTGGTTTGAAAAGAAATGGACGTAAATTAATTAATTTCTCTTATTGTTTATGATTGTTGTTTTTTGTGATAATTTTCCCCCTTAAATTTAATGAGAATATAAAGGTAATGGGTTTTGATCAAGATCCTTCTCAATTTCCTCATGCACTTGTATATATATTTGCATATCTATATATACATATATTTGTTTTTAAGCTTTGTGGTTTGGAGAAGTTTAATTCTACACTTTATATTAAAGTCAGTTATAAAATCAATCATTAATTACATATATATATATATATATATACATATGATATTGGTATGGATGCAATGATCAACTCACTATATATATGTATTGCATAGGATTGTAAAACTAGGCAAAAATGTTACTATTTTGACTGGTGACACAGCCTGAGCCAGTGTATCTATGCTTAACCTACATTAGGACAACAACATCACTCAAGATCTTTTAAACTTGAAAGCGCACAAATATATACACATATATAGACAGACACACACACTTTGTTATTTGATCGTGTAGCTATATATATGTTAGAAGGTTTCCAATTTGTTGACAAATGGGGTCCAAGTGGGGTTTTGGTATATATATTTTGGTGGTGTGTATATTAAGGCATCAAAAATTTATTAAAAAGGGCAACAAAAAGTTAATTATTATGCCGTGAGGAAGGTGTTTGATATAATATATTTATGCATATATATATACATATATATTCAAGATGAAGAACAAGCACGCTTAAAATCAAACAATAATTATTTAAAGAAATGAAGAAAAGGTCGTTATCTAGTATTGGGGTCATAGAATCTTAGGACGGCCACTGAGTTGGGGGTCGTGGTTTTTGGGGGGGAATCTCATAAAAAGGTGTTTGGTCATTAGTGGCCCTAAGGGGGTTGGTGTTAGTGGCCAGCACGATATATCATATATGTATGGCTTCGATCGAATATGGTCTGCCCTCTTCATTTTTTCTTCTTTATATATATATATATATATATATATATATATTTTTTTTTTTTTTCCTTTTCGTTTTTGAAAAAGTTTATCCTCTTTTATTCGACAGAGCAAAAGAAAGAGAGAGAGAGAGAAAGAAGAGGTAGAGAGAGAGAGAGAGAGAGAGAGAAAGCTGTTCTTTTTTCTGCATATTTGCATGGAGAATGGCCCACACCGGCCACCAGCTCCATTGAGTGACCAAGAATACACTTTCGTGGTGGTCTAATATGGTTGAGAAGTGGTACTTTTGGCCCACGGAAACGAAGAGGAAAATCAAAATCCAAATAAAAAACAAAACCAAACAAAAACATGCTTATGTAATTGTTGATATACATATACATAGCTAAGTAATTATGTCTAAAATAATGATTATTCAAGTGTGAAAACACTTCTTTTTAGGGTTTTTTTTTTTTTTTTTTCATCTTTTGATAAGACTTGCCCCCTCCACGTTGACATACTCCACTTTCCCATATTCTTTCCCTCCGAACTTTTATTCTTTACTTCTTTTTTTCTTTCCCCTCCTTCCCTCTGTTAATATTATAGCTCTCCCATATTGCTATCGTCTTTAGTTAGTTGTGTTTGCATGTGGTTTTTTTTTTATTTTTATTTTTTAAAGTAACTTTTCTTTTTCGTTTTTTCCTTTTCTAATAAAGAAAAGAAAGCCGATTGCTGACCCATACCTTTGTTTTTGCTTTAGTTGCGGGTTCTTACTTTTATCACATTGACATTGACCAAGATGCTTCTTTTATAGTCGTCTCTCATGGTCATGGGATGGAGACATGCTCTCTTCGTGGAAACGCGTTGTCCTTTCTTTTTCTTTTTTTTTCTTTTGTTTTGTTTTGTTTTTTTTTTTGGGTATAGAAATGTTAGTGTTATTAAGAAGTACTTAAGATCTTCGAGTGTTGTTAATTTGTTGTTTTTCTATAATGTATTTTCATAGACAAAACATACATGACCAAGAAAAAATACCACTATCTAATACGCGATAACTCAGTTTCTTTAAATGGAAAAGAAAAACAAAAAAAATATATTAGGGATACCAATTCTAATCTTAATATAAAAATTTATTAACAAAATAAAAATTACAACTTACATGTTATCTTTATGTTGGCATTAAAAAATTGAGATTACAGCTAATATATTTTAAAAAGAGTATAAAATAATACGAATCAAACAAGTAAATTGACAACACAGTTGTTCTTGTTGTGTGTTTTTTTTTTTACCCCCGGCCTCAAAGAGAAACGAATTGTATTAATTATTGCTTTCTTTTGTTCAAAATGGGCTGCATTTGTCTTCATTCACTGCTCCCATTTTCTTAGTTTGCTATCGTTAATCTATCAGTCAAATTACGTATGTACCAACTTATAACTTATTTTTTATTGCTGATCGTAGTGATCATTAAAAGTTGAAATTTCTAAAGCTAGCGGGCAAAACTCAAAATTCAGTGGGATACACCCAATTTTGCTCCGTAGTACAAGTCCTAAATGATATATGTAGACACACACACACACACACACACACACACACACACACACACACACATATATATATATATATATGTACATATCCAGGGGCTCAACACTTGAATAATTTAGAGCACAAGTGCACAACCCCAAAACAATAACCCTAAAAAAGGATAGAGAGTAAAAACTAAAAAGTAAAGGGTACTTCTTCAACCCGAGCATGGTGGTCCAAAATGGAAATATTTTTACGTAACCAGATGCTCTAGTGACCAGGTCTCTATATATACACTTCACAAAACTTAAAAAAAAAATGAAAATGAAATGTTCGAACTCTACATCTTATAATATAAATCCGATTTAAAATAACTGTTATATTATATATCTGTAACTTTCAAACTCAGGTTTAACTAAAATTTAGTACACATATATATATATATAATATCTAGGCAACGTAATCAGATATATAAATATATGAATATATTGATTGTTTTAGTGAGTTAAGTAATTAACCACTCCTTCAAGGTCACTATCGAGTCGTTGTCCATTTGAGTCATACTCAAATATAGTCCTCAACAATTGGGGGGGACCAAATTTGGTACGTACCACTACACTATATTATATGGTCCCAATTAAAGTTGGGGCATCCTTTTCTCTTTCTTTTCCTCCCCCCTTCCTAATATCCTAAGTTTGTTTGTTTTAGGTTGGAGCTAACTAATGGTCGATGAAACAGGACTATAAACTAAAGACATATATACATTGGTACACCCATTAATTCACCGTAAGTTTGTGTTTTTGTGTTCGATAAATATTGGAGCATTATATTTGTTTGTTAGATTGTGAATTTGTTCAATATCTTTAAGTTATTAGCCTATTATGAAGTTTATATATGAATTAGGCACACCCTCTGTTCTTGAGCTAGCTTTTAGAGATAAGTACTACCCAAGCTCATTAAATATGATATCAGAGTCAAACTTCACATAATGATGGTGGGTTTGGACCTCTGTCTATTTGTATATGACAGGTTAGGCGTGAAAAATGTGTTAAGTTGTGAAATATTCCAATGTCGTTAAATTACTGATCTACTGGGATATTTATACATGAATTAGGTAATCTCTCCATGTAATTATAAATTTCATTTTGTTAATTAATGTAGAATTTAGTATTAATAAATATTATGGTTAGCAATCAAGTCTCTTTTGTCGGATGTTTCCGACATATTGGTCCTAATTATTAGAGGCACAAAATAGGGACAAGCGACAAGTAAACTTTAATAATGTTTGGATAGTAATTGGCTAAAATCAAAGAAACGATCAACTTTCTGAAGCGTGATATATCCTTTCTTTTCTTTTACATTGTTTTCTCTTCTTTCAGAAAACGATACTGGGGACTGGACCCAGGTCTGATTATATATATATATATATATATATATATGATTAGTTTATAGAAAAGAAACGCAAAAGACTTGCTGTTTACTTATGGTTAAAGAGGTCTGGTTCAGCCTTGTTAGATTGTACTAATTATATGGCAAAAGCCAATTTCTCAGATAATTTCAAGGCATTTATATATCTTGGACACATATATACATATATATATATATATATATATAATTCAATTAAATTGGTGTGAGAACTCAAATCTAATAATAAACTTTTTGAGACTGCCTCATTGCGTGCATCACTAAAATCTGATGGTTAATTTATTAATTAGTTTCTTTTGTTCACTTCATTTAATAGTTTTTGAAGCTTGTTGAAGTGGAGTACTGCTAGGATTTTATATAAAACTAGATGGAAAAAAAAAAAGGATAATTAGTCTTATTAAATTTATTTTGTTAGGATTTCAGTTAAGAACAAGAGAAAAAAGATCTCATCATGACCGCTCTTAATCACTCATACCCTTCTCTTTCCACCCGTTGAGCTAGCCCGGTGGAGATATAAATCTTGAAAAAAGAATACGAACCCTAATCATCTATACATGTGGAAGCGGCTATTAGGATGAATTAACACAGAAATGTGACTATGTACAAAAACAAAAATATAACTAGTTTGGAGCTTAAGTCCAAACTAAGATTTTCAAACTTTTTTTTGTCTTTTTCCCAAAAAGTTTTTTGTCTTTTCTGAAAATTCAAAAAAATTTACTATTTAAACTTAAAAATCTCATCTTGAACTTGTGCACCAAACAGGCCCTCTGATATAATCACATACTAACATCCCCCTCATGCAAATGGGGTTGGGAACCACAATGAGCATGGTTCAAAGAGCAAGAAACTTGTTTAATGTGTTTCATCAACTACATTAACAACTACTTATGAATCTTTTTTTCATATTACAAGCATTATCTCAAGTTTTGGATCTAACTAATTCATTAACGACACAAATAGTTCATGGGAGAAAAGCGAGGTATCTGAGTCCTGGAGGATTGACGGGACGAATTGCTAGTTTTGTATGGGCAAGAAAAAGAGGATTAATTTGCTGCAAGATCGATGGTGCTGATATTGGAGCACATGAGGAGAAGATAGAGAAATCTTTATCAACTCAAGAAGTAATGTGAGAAGCCAGAACACTTCAACTGCTGCATTGGCAAGACGACGGTACTCAGACTCTGTGCTACTACGAGAAACAATTCACTGCTTAGAGGACCAGGTGATAAGATTATTAGGACCAAGAAAGGTGCAATAACCACTACAGTACTAGAATAGCGAGTATGGATGGTGCAAAATTTCCCGTTAATTAGTTACTAAAAATTGCGCCTATAAATATTCGTTGGTCAAAGTCAGAGGACTTTATAGCGTCCTGAAATGGGGGTCGGTAGATTAACAGTGATAAATTAGGATAAACAAGATTTTAATAAACTAAAATATGAATTACAATTATTTTGTAAAATAGATGAAAGTGTATTCTTGGGAATCTTTAGAACAGAAATGAAAATTCCTCAGTCCAAATTGTACAGTTTTAACTTGAATTTTGTGACAATGTTGCACCGACAGAGTACATATATGTACAAAGTTACGATTTGACTGAAAATTAAATAATAATATCAATATAATGCAACCCCGAATCTACTATCATTGCACTAAAATTTGAGTCCCGAAAACATAAAAATAATAGGGGTGAGCGAAATGCTCAGTAATGATAAGACAGGATAACAACAATTTGACTAAATCACAAACAGTGTTGGAAATATCAGGGGAAGAATATCAATTCATATATTAAACGGTGAGTTAAACACTGGAAAATACTTGTAAATACACACAATTAATAGTCATATAACATACACACAAGTCTACAATATTCAAGTCAAACCTGAATCTCTCACGGAGCTTTCATACCTGATTGTGTCCGTATATTTCTGGATCAAACCATGTGCTTACCAATTTCTCTGTGTGGCGAGCACAATATCATGGCCAAGGATTCCACACACACCAAGGAGCCTAACCAATCCATTACTGTTTCAAATTAAAAAAAAAAAAAAAAACTTTTATAAATGAAAATTACGACACAATATTAGGCAATTTTATGAGATTTTTTAGGATTTATGATACCGCTAGTTCTTGTTTGGTGAAACGGTTTAACTCAAACTAAACTGTACTTTTTCATCTCAGTTTTTGTCTTTTTTTGAAAAATCAACAAAAATTATAACTAGTTTTTCAAAAGTCAACCAACTCAAACTTAAAAATTTCAACTCAAACCCTTTCATCAAACGACCCTAAGTTAAATATTTGGAGTTAACTAGGCCCGTAATTTTTTTTTTTTTTTTTTGGGCTCTTGTAGCCAAAGCATGCACTAGAAGCTTGATTTTTTGTTGGTCATAACTAGAGGCTAGAACTTCCTTACATTATTTCTTACTGCGGCCCGATCGATCATGACAGTTTTTCTGCCAAATTATGATTGTAATTATTATAACTTTTGAGGAACATCCAAACAAACAAAAACCCAGAACCCCAGCTCAACTTGGACCGGTGATCAACCCCCAGATACAATGATGGTAGTCTGGACGTCGCTGGTTGTCTTGGTGGGGGAGGGGAAAAAATAATAATAATAGTTGCAGGGATTTTTTTTTTGGGGGGGGGGGGGGGTGTTGGGGATGGGGAATTGGAGGAACATGTAAGAAATGATAATTTTTTAAAAGAAACCAAACTAGAGGTGTGAAGAACTTTAGGATTGTAATCATAAATTACTAGTTGAAACACGCGCTCTGCACATATATGAGGTTGTATAAAATATGTATTATTATATAAAAATTTAAAGAAATTTTTTTTAAAAAGTTTAAGAATTATTAAAAACACTAAGTCAAAAACAATAAAAGAAAAAAAAAAGGATGGAGAAGAAACGACAAAACAAGGAAAAGAAACAGGAAAAAGAAAAAATAAAAAGAAAAAAAGAAAAGAGGAGGGGATATGCAAATTCCCTGTCAAAACTCTCAAGAAAACTTGAACGACACCTTTTTAGTTAGGTTAAAGAAACAACACAAAAATCCATTATGAAACTCAAAAAAATTTGAACAAAATCCCTTTTAATCAGGTTCAAGAAACAAAACGAAACTTACTTATGAAATATATTCTCACTTTTATTATTTATTATCAATCATGAAGAAGGTGGTGGCGCTAATTTTCTAAAGTAATAAAATAAAATAAAAAAGTTGGTTTACATCATTAAACAATTATTTGACTTGGTTAAAATATATAAATTAATTTGATGTTCACACTGATCATGATGAAAGGCAGAAATAACATTAACTACGGGGTGTTAGAATTGACATTTTCTTCTCTCATATCTAATATTGTGTGCCCTAACAAACTATCATTTGTGATTACTTAAATAGGAAAACAATCATACTTTTCTTTTTCTATTCATGTGAACTAAACATGACATAAAAGTAAAATAAATTTAGAGAAATTAAAGAAATATGCCATTCTTAAGCTCTAACTTTAGCGTTGTATTAACATGTAAGAATTATTCCCTGTTAACTTGATTTTTAAAAGGAGAAAGAGAATTATAAATTTAAAAGGAAATTCGATCTCTACATTTTTTAATAAAATCAGATGTAAAATTTACTGCGAAGCAGAATATTAATTTTTATCACCCTCCCTACAGGGCATTTCTCGTATTCTCCAGAAAATACGTGAGAGTCACTGTAATTTTCAAGATCGGAATTGGCTTCGGCTACAGCACTCAAAAGATTAGAGGCCTTTTCATTTTGGGCTACCCATCCTCAATAAATGGAGCCCACCATACGTCCAGTTGGCCCAACATCCCTCCAGATTCCAGAACCTTCAAGTTAAGAATGTCACAAAAAGCCTTCATTTTTAAAATTTTTTTTTTTATCACGGATTTAAAAAAAAGATTTCTATCATACAAATAAACTTGATCAACGTTAGGCAGTGACATGAACCATTTCAAGCTTTACTTAACTTTAGACTATTATTATGTGTAAACTCTCTTGTATTAAATTATACTCCTAAAGGGATGGACGGAGTGGTTGTAGACTCGAAGTTTTGACCCTAGAGCGCTTCTAAATACGGGGAAAGGACAGATGTCACCTTAGAGCCCTTTTTCTTTATCCCAAAAAAAAAAAAAAAAAAAAAAAAAAAAACGAATTCCTCTTATGGTAGTCAAATCAACTGAACCGATTATTAGTGAAAAAAATTTCAAACAATGAAGTGATTTTTTTCTCTGAAAAGTTACACTCTTCCTCGGAAGCTAATATTAACACAACTATGACAAAAGAAATTTTCACTGGCAGTGCCTGATACTGAGCATTCTGCTGCTGATTTGATGTGCACCGGAGTTGAAACACTCTTCCTGTAAATGCTTTTGAACTAAAGCAACACAAGCCCAAGCCAGTGAAGAAAAAATAATCTGCTGATTATTCAATTTTGATACAAACTCATTGCAACACATTCCATCCCTGAGGAAGTCTCCACTTTCTATGCCAGTATATCGAAACTCTGGACCACAATGGGAAACCGAAATTGTAATCAAGAGGCCGGTCAACCGGTCCTCCAACTATCAGAGGCAACCACACATACCTCGAGTCCCTTAGGTCAGCCGGGTTCCACCTATCCGCCATGAAAATAAATGTACCGGGAATCGCAGGCAGAGGAATCACATATGTACTCTGAGAAAAGAACGTTGTGTGTCGAAAGGTTTTGCTTTTCACGACACATGGGTTGCCCATAGTCTCCCATGGCCCCATTATTGACTCCGCTGCGTGGGCAAGTGCCTCGTTCGGAGCCCATCCGGTGCAGCCTGATGTGATCATGTAATAAGTTCCCTGGTACTTGAATAGAGCTGGTGCTTCCCTATGTTGTCCCACAAGAACCCTCTTCACAGTGGGTGTCACGTCGAGATAATCTTCAGTTAGTGGTCCAATATGAAGTTCACTATTGTCCTCGGAGGAGTACACCATGTATGCCACGCCATCGTCGTCTTTGAAAATCGTCATGTCCCTGCTGTCAAACCCGTGGGGTCGTTTGCTCCTTACATAGTTGAAAGGACCAATTGGATAATCACTAACAGCAATACCAACAGAAGCTTTAGTGTAGTTGGCATCATCGATGTGCATCCACATCACGTACTTCCCAGTCTTGTCGTTGTAAACCACTTTCGGTCTCTCCAGAACATTGGATTTGTGGAGATCATGAGTTTCATTTGATTCTTCTGCTCCCAGCACAATCCCTTCATTTTTCCATTTCCACAAGTCCGTGGAAGAATAGCAGCCAACTCCAATGATGTCAACCTAAATCAAGTTCAATAAATAAACAAAAATTGTCAAACATTTGTTAACGATGGATTTTTATGTGTCACCAATGAAAAAACAAACTGTACTGAAAAAAAAAAAAAAAAGTCAGAATGCAGCAATGATTGTACAGAAAAACCAGTGCGATCTAATTGAATAGGCAAACATTGTGTCTATCATTTCACAAATTATTAAGCAAACTAGGCAGATTCTCTTAGCTTTACTCATGGCATTCTAATCAGAATATACATTATTCGGAAAATTTTCATCTCTTCGGGATAGATTGTCTTGAACATTACTACAACTGTACAACAGCAAGAGACAAATCTTCAAAATTTGAATATTTCATGCCTTTTAGCTTCATCTAACAAGAATGGTGAGTACTTTATTGCTATGTACCACCAAAGATGAAAGATGAGACCTAATTTTTCTAGTGTGTTATCCGTAACTTTTAAAACTTTTCACCGTTAATCTTGCTTCAACTCAGAGCCATAAACGAACACATTGGAGAAAGAGTTTGCATAATTTTTCCCGCTCTCGAGTTTATTACTCCTTTTCCACAGGACTAACCAGAGAACACTAGGTAAAATATCCGAATGGAGGCAACATGAGAGTAAGCTGGAACATTTAGGCTTAGTAAATTATTTGCCATACGATGCTGCTATTAGTAAACAATAAGGAGATCAAAAACGACCCCTGGGGAGAAGGAAAACATCAGACACAGTCCAGTAGGGATCAAAATTCATATGGCATCGACTGCTTAATTTTATTTCAAACCTTCGACACAAAACTTGCCGTGCTCAGCTCATTGAAGAATTAGCTAATGTCATTTCTTCTCCAGCGCAACCATTGATTTGAAAATTCTAATGCTGTACTTCGAATAACAAGATTTTTTTATTTTTTATTTTTTATTTTTTAAATTTAAGTTTGCTACTTCAAACTCTAAGCACAAGGACTTTGCACTCAAGGTACATTTGAGCATGATTCCAATGTAGAACAACTTACCCGAGCCGCTGCCTTTTTGTGAGCATGATAGGTGGGCCCATCTTTGTATTCTCCATACCAATAGTAGGTCCTCGTACTCTCATCATATAGAATTCCACCTCCATGGGCTTGAATAGGAGTCCCATCAGTGTCCAACCAAATCCTACCTGGGTAATAAAAAAAGCTATCATTCCCCGCATCATTCATCGGGTTTATAGCAGTCTTCTCACCAGGAAAGAATGTGCTCCTAAGTTGGGAATTCTCATCCAGAAACTCATCTATAATAGTTGTTGACCGCTTCGGCCTTCTCTTTGCAGCACGTGGAGACCTCTTCCCCCTAGGCGGAGGGATTTGGATGTTTTCCTCCTCTACTTGTTGAAGTTCACGCAACTGCGGATCATGAACCATACGGAATTGGATCTCTGTTCTCTTTCCGTCCTTTTGGTGAACGAAGTAGTAGATGTGAAGCATAAGAAGACAACCAACCAAGCTCCAGACCGCAACAGACTTTGAACATCGGCTCCCTGCAGCATTGCAACGTAAAGTGGTTGGTTTCCTGTATTTGTTCCTCATCCTCATTTTTCACCTTCCCTTTATTTTTATCTCCAAGATAGTGCTGCAATTAAAAACAAAAACGCAGCCTACGGAGATCCAATGAAACTCCACCATATATACTCACAACCACGCTAACCTATATATTTTGCAGAAGATTAATCTCATGAATGCCTATAATTGAAAGAAGAAGAAAAAAAATCAGCATACATTAGGAACTTGAACATGTAAATAAGTAATTTGATGATACCAAATCCCTAACTCCTAACCTATACTGAAATTGCATTTCACTAATTTCCATTGCTAGCTTAAGCAATCAGTAACAAACTAAACAATATTCAATCCCCGCCTTATCAAAAATTTCATGAACAAAGTTCCAAAATAACATATTTTCAAGAACAAACTAAAAGATATTCAATCCACAATAATATTTTCAAGAACAAAGTTTTTATTTTTATTTATTTTTAATTTTTTTTAATTTTTTAATATTCAATGCCCACTTGCCAAGATTTTCAAGAACAAATTAAAAACTATTCAAACCCCGATTTCCCAAAAATTTTCAAGAATAAATTCACACAGACACACACACACACATTCAAACGCCACTAATCTTTCAAAACATTAACAAAGTTAAAAGGAATTATAATTCGGATTTCAAGCTAAATTATCCTTTACTATAACAAAATCTTTTTCCAGATAAAGGAGACTAAAAATGAAACAGCTAAGAAATGGCAATTGAAATGAAACGAATAAATTCTTCTCAAGACCAAATTAATAAACCAAAATAAAGATGAAATGACCCACTTGATCATCACAGAAACCAAACAAGAAATGGAAAACGACAATAAAGAAATTGAACTCAATAACCAGAAGTAAAAGAATCTAACCTGAGAATATCCGAAGCAAGAAGGGTGCCATATTCCCAGACATGACCTCTTTTTTGCTGCTGATGTTTTGTTGTCGTTTTTCAGAATATAACGAGATGACCCACTTCAGAGAAAGCAGGAAAAAAAAAAAAAAAAAAAAGGAGAAGGGGAAAAAAGGGAAGCAGAAGTTGGGTTGTTTACTTCTGGTGGAATTGGATCTGGGTTTGATGACGCTGACTTGTGACCAAAGCTCTTCCCCTGTTTGGGTCTCGGAAAAGAGAAAATAAAAGAAAAGGAAAGGAAAGAATTTTTTTTTTTTTTTTTTTTTTTTTTGGCGGCTTCGAGATTATACTGGGATTTACAGAAAAAAGATCTGTACAGATATGGAAGTTGGGCTTCTTTTGTTTTCTTCTCTTCTTCTTTTATCGGGAATTTAAAATATTTTTATTACTGATTTTATCTCCCCGGGCAGAGCCAGCTTTAAATATCACAGTGAATTTTCATGTGAGTTGTGAGTGAGAATTTTAGACAGTTGATTTCCAAATGGGGCCATGGCCATTGTTGGAATGCTTTGTCGCTCTGTCACAGGCCTCTTATCACCTACTAGTACTATTGGTTTTTTATTTTATTATTTTTTTTTAATCAACACGGCTCCAAATTCTATATAAAATATTATTTACCAAAAAAATTTCTATATAAAATATTAGTAAAAGGAAAAAAATTAACAATAATTATAACAACAACAACAACAATACCATCATGTTCCTTCTTTAACACAATACTAAAAGATTTTTGTAGAGAATTGAGATATATATTTTTTTTGGTGTGTGTGTGTGTGTGTTTTTTTTTTTTTTTTTTGATGCAGGATTTGAGCTATACATGTTCTGGTTGAATCAAACGTTATATTTGTAATTAGAGGTGTGTTTTTTCAATCAGTTAGATTTTTCATTTTTCATTAATTTCTGAGTTTTAATTCTAGGTATTTTTACTATGGGGCAAAATATGATTAAATCATGATCGAATATGAGTGTATATGTTAAAAGAAAGAAAATTAGGAAGACAGGTAATTTTGGACACTTATATTAAAAAAATCTGAAATTTTTTCCCTTTTTTTTTTTTTTTTTGTTTTAAGAAAATAATTTGTAATCATGAAAATACTGATTTACTTATCCGGTCAATTCAAATAAATCTTGAAATACGTCAATTAATGCTCCATCATTGATATATCATTTTTCCTTTAAAAAATCACTTTCTTTACTTAACAAAACTTAAAATGTCCATCAAAAAACATTTTTAAAACAACAATATATCCACATATCTCTTTAAAAAATGTCAAAAAATATAAAAGTGTTTTTGTTTTTAGCTGTAACATTTAAAATTTATTTCAATGAATTAATAACTTTTCATGTTATCACCTCGTTTTATAATCACTTTTAAATTTATTTATTTTTATATTATTTTCTCTCACAAAATTTTAAATTTACAATTAGAATTTTAAGTTTGAACATATGATCTAGAAGAAGTTTTTATACATTGTAAAGACAAAATAAATAAAACATCCAAAGAGGTGGATGAGTTGGAAAGGGTAGGTTCCTTTACTAGCTTCTTCCCTTCGTCCACCCATGTTCGACTCTTATTGTCTCCCCTTAGGTCTCGCTCCAGCTTCAATTGTTTAAGCATTTGTTTGGTGATGACAGGGTAGATCCCAGATGACTGATTGAAAGAAACTAGTATAAAGAACACGTCTCCCTGCCATATTTAGAGAAATGGGTTCCTACCTATAAGACTGAAAACATGAAAATGATGGAGTCACCCCCAGATCCTTTTATTCACAAAAAAAAAAAAAAAAAAAGTACCCTCTAATTTTACGTACATTTCTTCATAATCATTTTGATATGATTTTGATAAAGCATTATAATAAGGTATTCCTATTGTGGTTAATTACAGATAATTTTGCACAATTTCATCATAAAAAATAAAATTTAAAGCTCATTTCTAAGGCAAGTGTTTTATTTTTATTTTTGTTTTTGTTTTTTTTTTGTCTTTTTCCTCTGATTTTACTATTCACATTTTAAAATCTCTTTCTTATTTAAAAAAAAAAACCCTCAAACTTTGAATGTCTTTGTCTTTGTTATTTCAAGTCGAAATGAGACAATTTTTTTAAATTGCAAAAACTTCAAGATGAACGAAATAAAATTCAAATTACTATGTTTTTCAAACATATTTCAAGTTTTATTTTTTTTTTTCTCTTTTAAATAGTTCATTTTTATCAAATACACATTTTCAAAACTCAACTAAACTCTAACCTCCAAAGCTCCTTCTTCAATACTCTCCCAAACTATCATAAAGTAAAATAAAGAAATAAATAATATACCTATTAGAAAATATTTTTAATATTGGAAATGTCAGCCGGCAATAATAGAAAATAATTATAAAAACAGTTTGAGTGTCGTAGATGAGTTTATGGCCATCGAGTCTCGAATAAGTGTATGTGATGTTGATTGTGACGGTGTTTGTAGCCTAATGTGTATTATTTTATATCGGTTGACGTTTTGAGAAAGTCAGGCTGATTCGAAGCTTTTTCAAATGTGCAAAATAATTTGAATTTATTTAAGACTATAATATTGACATTAATATACACACACACACACACAAAGATCGGCTGTGCCATTTTACTATTTTACGGTGACTAAATCTACGTAATGTTATTTTTAGCAAAAACATCTACCTAATATTTTATGACTAAATCACCAATGCGTACAGCAGGTGTATGATTTATGTTATATCTACGGACATTTAAGTTGTATTCTTATCAAAAATTTAAGTTGTTTCCATTTGAGGCTAAGACTAGTCATTTAAATAACATTAGGTCAAATCATTTTTATGTCTAGAGATATATCTTTTATAGTCAATAAGGATGTGAGTATCATCACATGAATGATTCTCTTTCTGTTTAGAAAAAAAAAATTCAAATCAAATCAAATGATTCAATTAAATCATAGAGTATATTTTTTTGAAAAATGTTAGGGACACCAATTCTAATATCAACTTTTAAGTATCAATTTGTATGGTATATGTATTGTCGTTATTTCATTAGTATGTGTTTAAAGAATTACCACATTAATTAATTGTATTTACTAATAATAATATGATACATGAGTTGGTAATCAAAAAGTTAAGTTCATATATTTGTATTTAATACCGAGATTGTAGTGTAGTGGTCAGGAAGCCTTTCCTAGGTCTCCCCATTCATTCCACTCAGGATCAAATCTCGTAGCCATCATCAGTGACCCTACTCCAGATTTGGTTATTGATACACTAGGCAAGGTGGTCAGCGGTAGTGACCCTGGGTGCAATACTTGATGAGAATAGTATCAGGCTCTGGCCGCTCCTCGATGTTTTCCTAGATTTCCACGAGGTGAAGGGACATGGGAGTAAGATGGACATCACCTAATTCCTTTTGTGTATTAAGAAAAAAAAATGTATGTACATATTTATAATTTTACTTGGTCTTATTGGAAGTAACGGCTATGTCCTATGAATGAATAGAGGTAGGTGTGTTGACCCATCAAGATTAGATATCCCAAATAGATGAAAGTTATAATAGTGTACTTGAGAAATGATTGAAAATAAATGCTAATGGGGACTAGAATAAGTAGGTACAAAGTTAGGATTTGAAGACAAGTTGACAAATTTTCAGCATCTCTAACAATTTTTTCTTTTATGTATTCAGATCCCCTTTTAACGGATTTGAAAGTGGCAGTCAGAAATTGCTTACTTTGAAATGCAACTCTCAAAAATTTTTCCCCAACCTATAAGCAATGTGAAAAGTCACATTTCTATTTGGACCAAAGGAGAAAATATCATTTATTTTACTTTATCATAGATCAAGAATTTTCAGTGTGTCATTTTTGTGTCGTGAAAATATTTATAATATAGTAAGTTGTATTGTCAATCGAAAGTTACCGTACTAAGAAATGTATTCATGTTTGATAAATTTGTTTTAAATAAGTTTAAATTTAATTGTCATAGAGATAATTTATATCAATTAAAACTAGGTATGACAATATTTTTCACTAGAAGAGGGACCCGCCCGAAAAAAAGGGAGATGAGGATAAAATCTTATTCCCAAAATTTGATGAGGCGGGGACGGGAAAAGCACTCCCCGTCCCGCCTCCATCCCGATACATATGCTTACGTATATATGTATATATCCAATGTAGTAAATAATTATCTTCAAACATTATTAGTTTTTTAACAGAAAAATTAGCACTCTCTAGGCTCTACCAAATATCCAAAGAGGCTATTAGTATGCAATTTTTATATGTATTAATCAAGCAAATTTATTTTTATTTTTTTTAACTTAAAGGAGGACTAATCTTGATTTTTACCCAAATGTGTAGTTATAACGATGGGGAATGGGACAGGTAGAGGAAAGCCCCCCAACGAGGAATCCCCAACCCCATTTTTATTTAGGCGGTGATGAGGATGGGGATGAGAATGGTTTTGGGGTGCGGGGATGGGGACAGGAAAGCATTTCCTGCCCTGTCCCGTCCCGCCTCGTTGCCATCCCTAATTTAAAACAGACCTATTATGTTATAATACTAACTCCTGATTTATTTTTCCAAAATTCAATATGTTGCACGACAAATTTTAGAATATGCATGCTCGATAAAAACAAGATTCATCGATGTGATCTAATTTTCAAAAGTGATATCAAATAGGCCCTAATTCTGATCATCTCCATTCGAGTAAGTGATGCAGAAATAACACTTGGTCATGAAATTATGTACAGCTCTTCTACATTACCTTCTTTTTATGGGAACCATATACGTACAACATTGTGCCTGTGGTCCTAATACAAGGATAGAATGAATTCTAATGCTTAAACTGCATACTTGGTATGGTAGCTTACCAATAAATTAGTCCCCTTTTCTTTTGTTTTTTTGTTTTTTTTTTTTTTTCGGTTGGAACTGATTGGACAGCTTTAGTTCATTTAAATAGTGAAGGAATCGAAGAAGAAAACAAAACAATGAGTTCATTTATTTAATTTATTTTTTTCCCTATTATCTTTTTATCACCACTGGAATGGCTCTTGAATCATAGAAAACGATTCTTCTAATTATTAGATAATTAAACAATGATTTGTGTTGGTTAAGCAACTTTTCTTTATAGTTGTTAACAAAATCTAACATTAATATTACACACGACTTTGTCAAAAGATATAGAGTTTGAATACCTTAAAAAAAAAAACCACAATAACAGCATCAACAACTTTTCTATTTTGAATGAAGAAACGCACATCATATAATTTTACCAAAAGAGTATAATGATTCATTCCAGCAAGGAAACTATAAGAAAGTATATTTGAAAATTAATCCAACATGATATTTTACTCTTTTTTTTCCTTTTTAATTATGAATGGGGATTCGAATTCTACACCTTAGAATGGATTCAAACTCTAACTTTTTAGTGATACACAGATGTTAGTATTTGTATTTTATTTCATAATATAACTAGAAGATTGCATGTTGTTTAGCAATATATATATATATAAAAGTTTTTTTCTACTTTTTTTCTTTTTGGGGGGTTAGAATGGTTTTTCTAATTATATAAACAATGATTTGTGTTTGTAGGCTACTAATAAAAAAGAAAAAAAAAGTTTTCCATCTCTAACCAAACAAAGCTACTTATTTATCAATAGAAAATCATATTTCCAAGGTTCTACCTAAAGAAAACAGAATGGGACCATTTTTAAGTGTACTGTAGCTTTTAGGAGGCAAATCTAGAAAATTATGAAGGGCTCTAGTGTGCCTGCTGGTGACATGTCTAGCCCCCCGTGGTGGGGGCGCTCAACCAGCGCGTTTCGGTTAGTTCGTGATAGTAAGCTAATTAAAGTGAAAGAATGTACCGTGGTTTGCAGCTTGTCATCGTGACAAAAGTCAAGCCAACAAATCAATAAAAATCAAATATTAAATTTGACATTGATTATATCTTATGGCAATTTCACCGTAGAATTTAACATATACAAATCAAATATAACACTATATTTGAAAGTATTTTATTTGTCTAAACGTTAAAATTTACTATTAACACAACATTTTAACATTGTATTAGACATACTCTGATATATATGCGAACATTAATTCCTGTTAATCTCCATGGTTCAATTTATGTCTTCCGACAACCATGGAATGCTTCAATTTCTAATGGCAATTCTTTGATTATTCAAAAGATTATTAGAAAGAAAATAATACAAAAAAAAAAAAAAAAAAAAGGTTTGAACTACAGTTAATAAAACTTTCTTTCTGTGAGTACCTTTTTTGATCTCATCTCTATCTCTTCCTTAAATTATAATCTGTGTACGGTGTCTCTTGGTTGTGGCCTTATGGAACACAAAGAGAAGCATCTTCCCCAATCTTGGACAGCTTTTGTGACCAAAAGAAGCACCAAGACCACCATGAAAATGGACAGCGACAGCATCGACGACCACAACAACCGGACAGCAACTCGAAACGGCACGCATTCGTGCAAAACGACATAATCAAACTTGTCCTTCACTAGTTTGCACTCTGTCAATCTTTGCAAGTCCGGATATATGTCTAGCAAATCCTGAGTAGAACGACTATAGGCTGAGGCCATGTTGTAGATTGACTCACTCACAAATTTTCCATCCCTTTTGCACCTTTCCTCATCTTCTTTAAAACAAGTGAAGTTTGCAAGAACCTGAAAATTAACAATTTTTTTTTTTTATAAAAAATTTAGAACTAATTAATCTTAGCTAAGTTGAAAATACTATTTGTGAAAATAATGATACTAGAGATCTCAATTCTAATCCAAAGCCTTTAATATCAGTCTACATAACATGCGTGTTGTCTTCTTTTTTTTTTTTTTTTTAGTAATAAGTGTTTAAAAACTTATCAACTCAATTAATTTTAAAATAATGTATCATTCAGTAAAAAAATATGAAAACTAATCGTCATGTAAGTTGGTATCAGAAACTTGGATTAAAGTTAGAATCCTTGTAACTGCTCTTACATTATTAGTCGAACCTAACACAAATGTAAGAGTTGACCCATTGGTTTTTCCCCTATAATGTCCAAATTATTAATCCAATTTTAAAATTGAAATTATTAACAAAATTAAGATTACCGTAATTTTTAATGCCAAATAAAAAAAATAGTGTAATTATTATTCATTAATAAAAATATCTGCCAATAAAGGCCGGTTTGTTGGGGGGGATTTCATTTTATGGTTAAAAAAAAACCTCAAATCATTTCGATTATCTCAAACGAAGAAAATGAAAAAGAAGAAAGCATGGAGTCTGTTACATTTTAAATACTAAGCCTCACTAATAGAATACGAAAATGTTCTTCACATTTGGAATTGCACAGAAAATACTATTTATCTTGGCCTCCTTTCCTAAATTAGAGGGGAAATTTTAATTAATAAAAATGTTAAGAGCAAAAGAACAGTAGATGCCAACGTTATTTCGACAAAATTAGGGGTATTAATGTGTGTGTGTGTGTGTGTAGATATTTGTATAAAGTATTGGTTTGGTTATTGCTTACTTGTGGTAAATGACCAATTGGAATGGCATTCTTTGGACAACTCTCTGGCACATAGTTGTAGTTAGGAGCTCCCTCAAAAGGATTGCACACATATACAAAACCAGATAAGTACTCATTTTGTCCACCTTCTAATTGAAGCAGCCTATAATAGTCTGGTATTTTTGAATTCAACTGCCAACATTAAAATAACACTTTAAACTACAAAAAAAAAAAAAAAAAAAGAAAAAAGATAAGTACAAAGCATTAATATTTTTAACAAAACTATAGCATCAGTCTCTACTAGACCCCATATTTACTTTTAAATTATACGTTCATCTCGATTTTTATAACAATCCTACTGTTAATCCCTCCGCCTTAAAACATGGATAGGAACACTACAAGAACAGGCCCATTTAATGACGATATTTGTCATCGCAAAAACTAAGTGGCGAGATCTTCTTAGTCGCGAGACTCACCAATCTCGCTAGCGGTTCCTATGACTTTGTGGTTGGGTTCTCTCTCTCTATCTTGCCTTTTTACTTTTTTTTTTTTAAGTTTTAGAAAATTGGCCTTAAGAAAAAACAAATACAAAATCCAACACATGAGGGTCACATCATGAGTTTCTATCCATTATTAACGGAATTTTGATGGAAGGACTGACAATAGGATTGCAACAAAAATCGAAATAGCGTACTATCTAAACGTAAAAATAGCAACCATATGTTATATGGTTTTGTGTATATATATATATATAGTACCTCATTTATAAAATTATAAACAATGAAACCAACTTCAATCATCATTTTATCGGAGTAAGAGGAATCCATGCACGGTAGCATTGTGCTGAGACTGCTGTTTTGTGGGTTAATTTCGAACTCCCCAAAAGCAGAACATGTGTCTTCAGCGAAACTGCTTTTATTGCAACATTAAATTTAATTATTCTTTTAATTATAGTGTGTGTAGAGTTTTGATGAGAGAGAAGGTACAAGAGAAAATGCAAGTAGAACTCACGTATGAAGGAAAAAATCGAAGCCAGTTAAGACCCAGAAGAGGGTTGTTAATATCCAGCACACAAAAATAACACTGCACCAAATTAAAAAAGTATAAGAATGTAAAGACATTGGGCTATTGGCATGATACAGTTTTTAACCGTGTTCAAATGATCATATTTGCGAAATTTAATGAAAAAAAAACCGACAGTTAAAAACTAATCCCACTATTAAGATTTTCTTTTTTAAGGTTTTATTCCAGAATTCTCCTTAAAAAGAATGTATGGTTCTTAGCACCTTAGCATTATTGCCTTCTAACTTTTCGATTTTTGATCATTATTTGCTCACCAAACTTCTGTTGATGTTTATTTTACTCTACTTCCTGTTAAATTACTGCCTCATATGAGTAAGAAAAATCCCATCTCCGGTCAAAAATTTTGAAATTACGGTTCAAACCTTAATTATGTAAAATTCGGAGGAAACTAATTGAAATTAGAAATATAAAAAGTAAATTACTAAAGATCGAAAAAGTTTGAGGGACAAACATGTCTAAAAAACCCAACGAGTACAAATATACTTACAAGACAAATCCGGGGTACCAGTGCAACAGGACCAGAGCTGATCACCCAAAGCAGCAATCCATTAGTCTATTTCCCACGTTATTAGTTTTAGTTACGATTTTATCAGAAAAGATAAAATAACTTAAAAAACGACATGATTTTTGATGCCTTATAATTCACATAGTTAAAAAAAAAAAATTGTAAAACGTACCTAATGCTCCAATGATTAACACTGAATTAGTTGTCACAACCACAACATGTACTACGTACCTACAATATAACCAATTAATGCTAGTACAAATCAAGTAGCACTTCAACTTTTTATAAATATAAACAATACTGGTAGATAAAGAAACATGTCGATATTTTTATTTTATAATTTAGATATCTCTACGATTGGGTATGCTATTTTGTTCTATTGGTAGAGAGCGAGTTTTTTAAGCAATCAAATTTAAATTTTTAACAATTAGATTTATGAGTGTTGACATAAAAGTGCTCTTATTCATAAATCTGATCATTAAAATTATTCTATTATAATGACAAAAATAACGTGTCTTATCTAAGTGTATTCATAATTTTTGTTTTCTTAATGCGCTGTTTGAAAACCAAATTAAAAACCGATTCACACGGCTAATTATGTTATGTAATTGAAATCTCATGACTTAAAACACTTACGAGGTTTGAATTGCACGATCAATGGAATGGCCGTTCTTGTCAACGAAGTATTGAACGACTCGCGATTCGTATCCTAGACGATAGTTTGTCGTGTTTAGGGTGACAGCCATGGTTGAATCATATGGGACCAAGAGGTATTGTATTTGTGTCATTGCTTTCATGACTTTTCTTATGCTTCTTCGAGCGTCGCCACCCACACTGAAAAGGGTTCCTTTCAATTTCTCCATTTTCCTTACAGAACTCTGGTTTGCTAAGAGGACAACACTTGATGCAACTCTTCAATCATATCAAGCCCAAGATTGCAATATTTCAGTTAAAACCTCCATCCCAATAAAATAATTAATTACTATTATTATTATTATTATGAAGAGAAAAGGCTAAAGTACCAAAAAAATGTAAGCGTGTCCTAATTAGTTTGGAACACGCTAACAAACCCCTTTTACGTTTAAGCTCTCAACCCAATTTTATTAATATATTACAAAGGAAATAAACATACAAAAAATCCAGAAAAGAAAACCACCCACGCAGGGCCAGAATAAACAACAAAACAGGAAAAAACCGCCTCTCCGAGAAGCAAGGGAAAGAACTTACATGGCAAGAAAGGTGAAGAGAAGGACCATGAAGAACATTAGCAAATAGTGGTGATCCAACAAGTTTTTAATTGGCCAACTGCTCATGCTTTGATGCTTCATGATCATGAAAACTCCGAAAAAAATCCCGCATAACAACCAAACTCCTGCAATTGCATATCCATGGACTCCTGTAAATGCCGTAGACTGAAAAATATGAGGACAAAAAAAAAAAAAAAAAAAAAAAAACCAAATCAATATCCCTACTTCTTTTAACCCAACCAATATTCATTTTTGTATTTTCACAAAGTTACCAAAATAGTGGACACACATTCACATGTGGGTCCTTATTGTTCGTTTAAAAAAGAAAAGTTTAATCATGTAAAATTTTATGTATGTGAAATGAGTAACGTGTGGTGAAATAACTCTGATAGAGCTAGCTCAGTAGATGAGAAAGAGATTTTAATGGTCTTAACTATTAGATTTCATGTTCGTAACTTGTGAGGGTCTTTTTTTTTTTTTTTTAATTAGTAGAATGAATGTATATAGGAACATAATATGTATATAGAGTTATATATATATATGTGTGTGAAATGAAGAGTGAAGAGATAAGAAAACGTACAGCCCAATAATGTTTATTTCTAACATCGTAAACTCCATTGTAGTACTTGAAACTACTCAGAGGATCCAATCTTTTGAAGCTCTGCACTTGAACCGGCGACGCGAAAACTTGCCCGTTTTGCAAAACGAAAGATGCGGAGAAGTACAAGAAGAAAAGAAGAGGAAGAACAACTCCATTGGGAGTACTAGACATTGCCTAAGCTATATACCATGAGTGTCTATAAAATGATCAAATTGTGTGTTTTGTGTCTTTTTGACTGAGCCGAGGAGGGGGGGGTGTTTAAAAATTCTTGGTGTTATTGACGAAGTTAAGTATAAAAATTCTTGCTTGTGGGTATGGTTTTGTGGAATTTTTAAAAATTCTTGCTTGTGGGCATGGTTTTGTGGAATTTTTTTGTTCTCTTGAAGAAAGGAAAAGAAAAGAGGGGAAAAAAAAAATGTGTCAGAGGTGGGATGTAACGAATCAAGAGCCGAAATTTCTGGTTGCCCAAGTATATGGAATTGACCACCTTTTTCTTTTTACTTTTTGATCCGTGTCTTTCTATCTAAGCCTCTTTTCAATCTCAATAAAACTGTCCATCTTTTTTTTTTTTAAGTATTCAACGGGCTTAGATTGTTTGTGATGTCATTTGTCAACAGAAGAACAAAAAGATTTGATTATTATTGAAAGGCGGTGACTTGTGGATATGTGGCTATGTAACAATGGCTATTAGTAGGGAATTTAAACGGCTATGCTCTTTTATGTATATATGGGCTTCAAGTTCTGCGAACGTGTGTCCAAAGGTACTAAACCCATTGGGATTAATATTCCCAACTTACGAAATTATAGTAAATAGTATTTTTACGAAAATAATTAAAAATCTA
This sequence comes from Ficus erecta, assembly GCA_008635985.1. NCBI lineage: Eukaryota > Viridiplantae > Streptophyta > Magnoliopsida > Rosales > Moraceae > Ficus > Ficus erecta. The sequence continues at coordinate 933,091 of BKCH01000005.1, forward strand.
GTAAAATTTTAAAATTTTTAAAGTAAATAATAAGTTATAAGGAGGTAAAGAATTTTATTAAATAAATGGTAAATTTATAATATGGAAATAAATCATTTATCTCATAGATATATTATTTATTCCAAATATCTTGAACATGCTATTTATTTAAATTATTTTATGAAAATTGCATTTACTTCTTTTTCCCTCTTAAATTATTAATGTGTCTTTAGACAGGCATATTTGTCAAGGTGATAATCTCAAAAATTGAAATTAGTAAAATAATTGTCTTTCATTTTAGTATAGGGACGACCGTCTAAAAAACCGATCGTTTTTTATTATTAATCGTTCTGAAGTCATTTTGCTAATAAAATTTTTTGGAAGAATATTCAACAAAAAAAAAAAAGAAAGTGTTTAAGTCATGTTGCTAATTGAATCATCTAGACGTGGGAATTTGAATGCTACAAAACGTATACTTCTTTTCTTTTCTTTTTTTTTTCTTTTTCTTTTTTTCTTTTTTTCTTTTTTTTTTTTTTTTGTGTGGAAAAGGCTTCAATCCCATATTGTGTTATGATAAAATTGTGGAAACAACAAGTCAGATAGTTTTTTTCCTTTTTGTTCTTTTACTTGGATTTTTAACATTCCATTTGGAGATTAAAAAAAAAAACTAAAAACTATTATAATTTGAGTAATAATCTAAAGATACCTTTCTTGAGAAGCAATCATACAAATCACCGTTATTTTATTACAGAACCCATTTTGTAAATGGATATGAGCCATTGAAACGATGACCCATTCAATTGAATGGTTTGTTATAATTTTGAGTAAAGTATTTCAAATATTTTGGGACTTTTTGTCAATTTCATATGCTTATTTGTCGAGTAGAAGCGGATCTAGCTTTTTATTATTTTATTTTTACTTTAAAAGTTTTATAATTTTTACAATTTATCTTTACTGAAATTTAAAAAAATTCTTACATAGTCCTTATTTTGTCTGTATTAAAAATAAAAAATACTTACATAATCTCCACCAAAATTAATTTTATAAAAAAAAAAAGTTTATAATTTTACTATTTTGCCCCCACTAAAATAAAAAATCCTAACGTAAACCCATTAAAATTTAAAAATTCTCACATCTCCCCCTTCAAAATTTATTTTATCTTGAAAAAAATTTTTGGCTTACACCACCATTGAAATAGATTTATGGCTCCGCCCTTGGAGTTGAGTATTTGGGAGTGCATCCTCACAAAGCTCATGTCGTTGACTCTTGAAGATTAGACCGCCGTGAAGCCTCCCGAGCATCGTCCGAGAGGCTCAGACTCTATCCTTAATTAGAACAGTACCCAGCACATCTCGGTCTTATTTCTGCGTTTGGCAGTAGCTTATTTCTCTCTCTCTCTCTCTCTCTGTTTTTTTTTTTTTCCCGGTAAATCCCCCTCATTGTTGTCATAATTACAATGTCGAAAAAATGGATCAACAAGGCTAGATTTATCCAAATAATTCAACTGGCAACCAGTTTGTCTTCGTGGTCCCAGACCGGGGGAGAAATCCAAGGAGCGTAATCATCTGTTCGGCAATTGTTGAAGGAACCTCAAAATCTTAGGCGTTGGTCCGATTGGTCGTGGAGGCGAAATTCGACTATTACAAGTTTGTTGGGTTTCTCTCAAAGCTGGTCTCCATGGAAGAAAGGTATGTTTAATTATTATTTAATTTTTCAATGCTAATTGATTAGTTTCCATGCACCTAAGTTGAAAATCGACATATTTAGAAGTAAAGGAAAATGGATGCTATATTGCGATTTTGATGTGATGCTATACGGTTTGATACCAATCTCGTCATGCTAGCTAGAACAAATTTATATATATATATATATATATATATATATATTTTATATCCACAAGGGTATTTACAGTTATATATTATATATTTTATTTTTATTCAAAAAATATAGCACGTAATTCAAAGTTTTATATTTTAATACAATCAAATTAAATTTAATATACAAAAACATATATTTTCTTGATTAACACATAATTTTTGAACAAAGAATGTTCAAAATACCTTAAAAAGAAATTACCATTTGGATTATTTATCTTTTTATACTATGTATTTTGCTTTTTATTCAGAAAGTTTGCATTGCATTCAAAATCATGTATTTTATATCATTATATTATATTTAATAAATTAATCAATATTTTTTTTTATTGATCAACGCTTTATTTTAGTCTAAAAATCCCCAACATGCCCTTAAAAAGAAAATTACAAAACGAAAAACCCTTAATTTTCTCATAAAAGAAAAAAAATCATACTTCACAACCCCTCCATCATAACCATTCAGTCCTTTTCCACCCTGCTACCGCGTACCCCTTCGAACCCCCACCTCAACCCCTTTATTAGCTTTTAATTTAAATTAGAATTTCTTCAACTATTTTTTAATTTAAATTTCAAACTTATTTTGGGTATTTTTATTATTAGAATTAAGTATTAATCGATAAAATATGTAGATTTTTGTACTAAATGTAATTTAATAATATAAAAAATGTAGAATTTCAAAGTACATGGTATACTTTCGGATAAAAATAAAATAGATGAAATAAAAATATAAATAATGTCTAATTTTTTGTGTTTATTTTCAAGGGGAATTTGGATATGTTAAGATCAAATTTAAGTATTGATAAAGAAAGAATATAAATTTATAAATTAAACATAATATGATGTTATAAAAATTTAAAACGTGGAATATACTATTTAAATAAAAAAAAATTCATGATTAACAACATAAATAACCCTACCCACAATTTTGGTTGCATGATGGTAATAGTTGAAAACCACCAATTTGTTAGGATTATCAGATACGAATTGCGGGTACTTCGTTGGCGAATAAAAAATGGGTATGTGATACGGACGAAACTCGAGGAAAAATTCTCAAGGGCATGCACTTGGACAGTCTCCTAGTGAGTTTCTATTTTTCTTTGCATGTTTGAAATGTAGCTTTGCGTTATGTAATCTGTATGTGTTCTGGAAATTTGGCCCTAAGCAATTGCAAACAACTCCATGATAAAGCAATATGCCGTCAATAAAACTCCCAAGTCAGAGTAGCTAGCTTGCGAGGTAACCGATTATAATTATGTTTAACGGAGTTTCTTAGAAGCTATTTTCAGGTTCCGTTTCTAATTGTTTTTGGAAATGTCTCCATACGTTATTTGAGGAGCAAAAATGAAATTGTTTATCAAATCTTTTGAAAACGAAAAAAAAAAAAACAAAAAAATGTTGTAAATGATTTTTGTAAAAGAAATAAAAACAGTATTTTCTCATTTTGTTTTCATTTTTAAGGTTATATAACTCGACTACATGTTTTCATAAACATACCCAGACGGAATTCACATTTTTCTTATACCCAATCAATATATCTAAAAATATAACAAAATATAGTTTCAAAAACAATCTCAACATCATTTCTAACGTATTCTCATTTCTATTTTCAATATACCAAAATAAAATCTTTTTCAAAACAATATATATATATATATATACACACCAAACAGGCTCTTAGTTTCCTAAGTTCAAAAGTTATTTTTGGAAGTATTTTGATGATTCATCAGAATAACTTGTGATCGCCATAAGAGCTTCTTGTCAAAGTCAAAAAAAAAAAAGATTTCTAGGGGGAAAAAAAAACAAAACAAACAAAAAAAACAAAAAAACAAATATAAATAGACTTGAAGACTTCGATCAGAGTATAAGATAGACATTATAAACTTTATTTTAACATTTTTAAAAGCTATTAGGAAACTTTCAAGTCATTTGGACTTCACAAACTCTTTTAAAAATATGGATCTCAAATACTTACGGAAAAATCACAACTTTTATTTCTTTTCTTCCACCGATTAAAAAAGCAAAGGCTATGTCAAATGGGCCATATATATTTTGTGGGGAGAAAAAACAAAACAACATTTTGAACTTAATAATAATAAATTATAACATAAAATTTTAAATATTATAATAAATAATATAATCGAATTTATAATCACAAAATAACCCATCTTCTTCCTTCCTCCTCTTTATCTCTCTCTCCCCTGCTTTCTATTTCTCTCTAAGTGCACATAAATATATAACTAAAATTTAGTGTAAATCTGTTATTTATTAGAAAATACTAGAATTTACTAAAAAAATCCAAGGAATCACCTGTAAATATATATTATAATTTATCATCTTTTAAAAAACCTATTACAAATTTCAAAACTACTTAAAAAATATGCTATATATTTGTCATAAGTTCCTATTTTGTAAGCTATTCTGTATTTGTGATTTGTGATTATTGGTGTTTTCTGTTCCTCTGATTGCTTACAATGAAATTTTCTTGATAATTTGATTAGGCCAAATAGTATGTAATTGAAGTAGATATTTGATTTTCTTCTTCTTCTTTTTTCCCACTTGACCGTAAGTTGTGTTAGCTGCTTGGCTCGGAAGCACATGTAATTGGGATGTACGTAGAAAATCTATTCAACCTACTATTTCTATTTCACAATAATTGAACTCAAATCTAAATCTAAATTTAAACTATTTAAAAATCCATACTACATTTATTTTTTTTTATACTATATAAATATTTTCTTAAATAAAAACTATCCAAACACATTTAAATTTAAATACACAATTCTTACATGCAAATATTCAATTTGAATAAAAATTCAAATCCAATCAATGATCAAATCGAATTATAACTCTAGCTCAGTTCTCTATAACAAACATGGTATTAACAAATGGACATAACTTATAATCACATCAGAATGGCCAATGCTGTAAAGAAACTTCTCCTTAGTGTGTGTATATATATTAATTAAATTTTAACTGTTTAATAAACTAGTTACATAGCACGTGCTTCGCGCATTTGAAATACACAAATAAAACAAAGTAACATATGTTTCGTGCGTGTGGACTAGATAAATAAAGTGAAGCAAAAGAAAAAAACAAAGTTATGTGGTAGGCATTGGCTCCGTCATGTGTCAACACCACAACAATGACGAAAGTCACTGTTCAAGCAGGATCCATGCTTTTAAATATAGTTATCAGATTAGACGTGGACCCGTTTAAAAAGCTAGAAAAGGTATATATTAAGCAGCAAGGTATAACTCTCTTTTATTTATTTATTAAAAATAAAAACTCTCTTTTATTTTGTTTATGAAAGTTTCATTCAATATGCATGTCGTTTGGGGATGGTAAGGTCATCTTTTTGACAAAACATTACGTTTAAGCCTGAAAATGGGAAAGTAGACCAAAAGCCAACGACTTCTTCCATCGACTCTTCGTCTTCCGATCTAGACGAGTGGCGAAGTTGATCAGTCGCGAAGGAACCCAGGTCCGATGGATGCATTTTTTGTTGTTCTCGTGGGGGGGTTGGGGTTCATGTCGTCGTTGGAGGAGGAGGAAGAGGAATTGCCAAAGGAGGTGTCGGCATTTGGGTTGAGAGATACGCATGGCCGAGGGGGTAGAGCGATGGGATTTGCACTGTCGTTGGGGAGTCGCCAGAGGTGGTCGATTGTGCTTTTTATTCTTCCTACGTTTGTGAAAGCAATGCGAAAAGAAAAGAAGTGAAAAGAAAGGAAGCAAAAAGAAAAGGAAAAAAAAATCGTGATTATAAACATAGCTTAGTTATAATATTACACCTAATTTCATCTAAAATTGTAGAGTTTAAATCTCTCACTCCCAATTTCAAAAAAAAAAATTACGATAAGAGAGAGAAAGTGATAAAATATACATAATAAAAAATAATTTTTATGCATCACTGATTGTGATACCGTTGGATCTAATATATCGATCGGGCCCTATGAATGGGTATTGTTTGTGTAGCTCATGATAGCCTCTCCTGAACATTATTTTAACTAGGCGTTTTTCTCTTTTACATTTCTCCTAAGACGGCAGGCCTTTTCTTATTATTTATTTTAGCATCAATCACACACACACACACACACACATATATATATATATATATATATTAAATGAAACTTCATATATTTTATAGTCATATAAGAGAACCAAATCCAATAATTAATTGATCTAATCAAAGTCGGTTATGATAATGTTCTATTTTTCAAATACAAAAGACTTCAACAAATCATTACCTTAAACGTCATAGCTTTAATTTGTCTCTTTTTTTCCTTTTTTTTTTTTTCCCGCCACCCCACCCCTCCCTGTTTTTGAAAGTGACATAAGCTTCATTTATAACTTTCGGTGCCGTCTCACAACAATTTTTATCTTGAAAATTATTGAACAAGAACAATTCAAAGGGTAGTAATGAGCCAAAAAAAAAAAAACAAGTCTTACGCCTATTATATTAATTTCCAAGAATTCTCTCAATTGACTCCCAAACTTTTTAATTGAAGCAACTGATTTATTTAATGTTTATTTTTAAAATGGATTGAAGCAATTGAATTCAATTCAATTAAAAATAGGAAATAGCCCAAAAAAAAAAGTGTTTATATTTAATCCATGTTTTGATTATAGGTTCGAATTCATAATTTACACAATTTTTTTACAGCATTTCTCTCATGAAAGTTTTTCAATTTTTCGATCAAATTTTGTTAACCAAACAAATCAATGTAATTTTGAATTTAAGAATGAGTGACTACAAGCTCTATATAATCAGATATAAAAGTATCACTGGACTTCACTTATAATTAAAATAATAATAAAAAGTATATTAGTGCCGCCAATTGTATTGCCAGCATTAAAAAAATCCAAAAATAAATATTGCCAGCACTTTTCCCCAAAAATTAAAATACAATATATATATATATGCTCAAATCGAAAGATGATGTGCCAAGTGGCAAATTCTCATTGGAAAATAGCCAGCGCACGCAAGAAGTACTCCGCTGGCTTTTCGAGTTAAATACTTGTTAGATCTTCCACACCTAAGAAGACACTTGTAATCTTACTGTCAGAACGCCACGCTCCAACTACCTCTCTCGAACATCCACGCGATCCCAACATCTGATTTCATTCACTTTAATTGGTCCGTGTAATCCACTCGTGACAGCCGAGAATGAAAATGATAATTAACCCACCGTCAGCCCGAATTTCCCCCCGCCTTTTCAACGTTCTCTTGTTTCCCAGCATCTAAAAATCAGAACCGTCGAAATCAAGGGGTCCCACAGATGAACTCCGGGACCACAAACCAGCAACGGTCGTGATCTAACTGGGAAATCAAAAGTCGTTGGGGGAATTTATTTCGACCAGCGAAGATCCGTTTGATTTAAGTTGTTTGGCTGTATAAAAAGACGTATTTAGAAAGGAAGAAAAGTGTATAATTATTTGTAGAGATGTACGGTAATCAACCACGAGACGCATGAGGGAAAGCAAAACCGAGTGCCGGATAGATCTCTCTCTCTCTCTCTCTCCCCTCTCTTTATTTCTCCTCTTTCTTTCTCTCTCCTCCTCCTTTTCTGATTGCCGATGGGTTTGTGGGAAGCTTTTCTCAATTGGCTCCGCAGGTATTTATTTATTTATTTTTTCTCTCTTTATAATTTCTATATTGTTCGGATTAATGCCGTGTGTAAATTTGATGTATAAGTTTCATCTTCTTTTTTTTTTTTTTTGGTGATGAGGAATAGTATTGATCAATAAAGCATTTTGATCTTCAAGAAACTGTGCAATTTTTTATTTATTTTAATTTGAACTTTCGTCTGTTTTATTTATGCTTTTTTTTTTTTTTTGGGTAATGATCGAATGGAAGCTTAATAGAATTGTAAGCATGGCGTGTAATGCATTGCTGTTTCAGCTCAAAATTTTTTTTTTTTCTAGGATTGAATATTTCGTTTGTGAATTTTGTTTTTCCTTTTGTAAAAGCTGACTGCAGATTAAACTTGATTTCTTAAAGTTAATTTTTTTTTTGGTTAATTTGAAATCCTCTTTGCAGCTATGGCTAAATTCCGGGGAGCGCCATTTTTTGTTTTTTGGTTATTTTAGTTTGTTTCTTATGAAGCAAAATGCGGTAGTATATTCAATTCTTGTACTTACTTTATTGTATATGCAATTTCAGCCTCTTTTTCAAGCAGGAAATGGAGCTATCCTTGATAGGGCTGCAGAATGCTGGAAAGACTTCGCTTGTAAATGTCGTGGCGGTAAGTCAGTATCGATGACTAATTCTAGTATCGCCTTTTATTTTTGCCTACTTTGTGCTAATCGCTTAGTTGTGTTTGTTCTCAGACTGGTGGATACAGTGAAGACATGATCCCAACGGTGAGATATACTTAGTTACTTACCTTTTCAAATGGGTCATGGTTAGTTTGGAGTTTCGCTTTGTATATCCCGTCATGAAATGCTTGTTTAATTTGTCACCGTTTCGAATTTTTTGTTATGATTTCTCTCACTTAGTTGCAAGTGAAACTGTTTAATGACGAGGCGGTGTTCTTTTTCAGGTGGGATTTAACATGAAGAAGGTAACAAAAGGGAATGTTACAATCAAGTTGTGGGATCTTGGAGGTCAACCAAGGTTCCGCAGCATGTGGGAGCGATATTGTCGTTCGGTTTCTGCAATTGTGTAAGGATCCAACTTCTCGTCTCAATAGACTTTGCAAAACAGCGTACTGTAGGGATTCTTAGCAAAGAAATTTGCTGATTCTTTTGAATGTCCAGTTCAATGTTTCACCTTGTCAAATAATCCGCCCTTTTGTACTTTACGGAGCTTTCTTTTGGTATAATCACAATGTTATCTGAACAATCAAATTGCCACTTCAGTGCCCTCTAACAAACAATTGCAAATGTGAGAAAATACTGGTTATGAGGCAGACCAATTAGATTGCCAGTCTCATAAATTAGGTTTCTAACTGAAGGATGTACTGTTAACATTGTTGAGCATACGGTGCAATGACTAGGAAGACGCAAACTGGTTTTTAGTTAATTCCGATGTTAGATATTAATACCATCTGTTACTTGAGTTTCCGTAGCTTGATACTAACTTTGACAATTGAACAATTCTGCAAATACATGCTCTGCCTTTATAGTTTTGCGTCGGTTAATTTTAAAACTAAATGATAGTGGAGAAGTATGTGAATCCCGTAAAGTCCGACAGATGATATTTTGTAGTTTAATCTGAAGTTGTAGTTGTTTATCAAAGTTGTTTTTGACCAGGCTCTTCGGTTGCAATATGATAATGCTTAGATGATATTTACAACAAAAAGTTAGTCTCTTGTTGTGATGACGTTAGAAGTTGTCTCTTGGTTTGATACAGTTATGTTGTTGATGCTGCTGATCCCGATAACTTGAGCACCTCAAGAAGTGAACTTCATGACTTATTGAGCAAGCCATCATTGAGCAGTATCCCGTTGCTGGTTTTGGGAAACAAGATTGACAAACCTGGAGCTCTGTCCAAACAGGCTTTGACTGATGAAATGTAAGACATTTTTGGCTTCCATGAAAAAACTTTCATAACCAATACTTTAGAATGTCATTATCATTTCTCTAGGCTAGCTTGGATGGTAGAAATAGATTGCTGGAATGGGAATGTTACTGACAAATTACCTCATTCTGATTATTGACTTATGCCAATTATTGAGGATGGATTTCGGCATATTTGAATCCGTGCGGGGCATTCTGAATCCTTATAAAACAAAATTCTAGAAAAGAAACTTGGAATTTTGTCATTTGCGCTAAAATTCTATAGTTTTAACCTTTCGTTGAATTCTTTCCTGGATTGTTGCAACGTTAAGAAAAACATTTCATACCATCTAAACTCAAAGAGTCCGATTTTGAAACTATTTGGTGTTGTGGTTTATGAGAAATTTTATTGCACTTGTGCAGGGGGCTCAAATCTATCGAGAACCGAGAAGTATGTTGCTTCATGATCTCTTGCAAGAACTCAACCAACATCGATTCAGTTATTGACTGGCTTGTAAAGCATTCGAAATCAAAGAGCTAAGGTGGTTTGTCTTCTCCAACTCATCCGTCTCGTATGTGTCATAATTTCTGAGAGATTCATTTATGGGTTGTTGGTGATTGGGATCCACTTGCCTAACTTGATGGCTGATTGTTTCTTCGTATCTCTTCATTCTGAGCTGTACCATATGTCACTGAGTTAATGTCTAATTCAATCTCCCTCCCCCCCGGATTCGTATTCGCTCATTTGCCTACTATATAGATTGTGGGAAACACTGAAAGTTTCATTTTTTTCGTTTTTTCCTTGATATGTGTTGGTTAAATGCTCCCTGTCTGGAATTTGTTCATGTGATTCGTTTCTTATATTCTAAAAACTTTGTTGTAGTCCTATCCAAATAGTATGCATGGTAAGGCTCCGAGAATGCAAACCGATAAATTAAGGCCCGTTTGATAGGGTTTTACTTTTAGTCGATGCAAGAAGAGAAGCAAATGTTATAACTCTTAATTAAGAGTTTGAAACAACATTTTTAAAAGAGCTTTATTAGGTCAATATTCTTTTAAAAATTTCTAATAATTATTAAGAATGTTAGATTGAAATTTGAATGTCTTTCTAAAACTCTGATGCACGTTTCAAACTCTTGAAAGAGCCTTTTTTTTTTTTTTTTTTTTTTTTTAAGTCATATTTTGTGGTATGGACTTAAAAACAGCTTTTAGAAAGCGCTGTAAACAGGCGCTGAGTATTGATCGGTGAGAGACCTAGCTTTGATTCGGTGTAGAAGGTCAAATTGAAATTTTCATATTCGTTCAGAAAAAGGGGGAAAAAAGAAAAAGAAAATTCGATGCAACTGGAATTCACGGAAGTTCGTAATTCTCTTTGTTTATTGTTTGATTTATGAAACAACGTGAACATGAAATAAGAGGGTAGATCAAGCATACAAATGGTTCAGTTCTGGAACAATTAAAAAGCAACAAGAAACGACAACGAAATTTTACCATCCTCAATATAAAAGGGAAACGACAAAAAAATGAAAACAACAATGTCCTCGAAACGACAACGACCCAAAAATTGAAATATTAAAAAAAAAAAAAAAAAAAGCAATCTATTGCCAATGATAACGTAAAAACAACATCATCTATGCAAATGAAATCCAACGTGTAAACAAGAGACAATATCTTCTACTTAAGAACAATAATAAGAATGACAATAACTGAAAATCAACAATTAAAAAGAACGTCGACTTTGGCGACAAGAAATGAAAATATGAGCCAAATCCTATTTGGAACCTAAAGAACGACGGTAGCTCAAAACCTCAAAACGACAACAAAATAAACTGACGATAAACTTGAGAAAGTTGAAACCGACAGTAACGAATAGAATAAATTATTATTTGTTTTTAAAAACGACACCGACTCTGAAAACAAATCATCTATATAAAAAAAATAAAATAAAAAAAAGAGGGCAATAACTTGCAACAGGAACTGATAAACGATAGTAAAAATAGAAAACGACAAGAAAAAAATTACAAAAAAAAGATATTTGCTTTTCCTCTACGGTGCTACAGTTGTTTCAGTTCCCCGCGCCTCAAAACCTTAGCCGTTTAGCAGTTAAACTTAAACCTTACAAAAACCCCCCCACACACAACCTCAACCTCTCTCTTACACTCCCATACTTCCGCCATGGAAGCTCTGTCCAAACCTCCTCAAGCTCCTCCCCAATTCGAACCAGACACCGGCAGAATCAAAGGTTACCTCCTCAAAAAGGGCGTGGACCCAACGCCGAAGATCGTCCACACCCTCCGCAAGAAAGAAATCCAGAAGCACAACCGCCGAGCCAAGCGCCTCGCCGACCGATCCCCGAATCCGCCCCTGACGGAGTCGCAGAAACAGGCTCTCGCCGAGGAATCTCACTTCCAGACCCTAAGGCGCGAGTACAGAGACTTCAACAGAGCGGTGGTCGGCAGACCCTGGGAGAGGCTCGACAGCGTCGAGATCGCGACATTGAGCGCCGAGTACGGCGGAGAGAAGCTGAAGAGAGAGGAATTGAGGGAGTTGGGGCAAATGTTTGAGTCGCGACGGCGCGAGGAGTTGCGGTGGGTTCTGGACGACGACGTTGAGCTCAGAGAGGAGTGGCTGGAGGGTGAGAAGAGGCCGTGGGACCCGTCGAAGCGGCGGCGGAGCGAGACCGAGGTGATTCGGTTTCTCGTTGATAGGTTTGTGTTTGGGACTTTTCAGATTTTGTTTAGTCTAATTAAATTCCTTTCTTGTTTGTAGTCTCATTTCAATCAGTCTTTATGGTATTACTAAACATCACTGATAAAAACGTTTTTTCAGTTGTTTACCGAGAGCGGTAATATTATAGAAACACAAGAAAAGGCAAACAGATTTCATAGTAATTCACCTTAATGTGAGAGCTGTATCCACTTTGGTCGTTGCAGAAATTCGTAATGATCTTCCGGTTCCGGGAGACGTTGCAAAACCCCGTTTCCATCGAGAATTGAATGGAGTATTCTCGTATTTCAACAGGAGAATCTAACGGAGATTTTACTGTTAATATTCTGACCGAAAAATTAGATATTTGGAGAGTGAAGAAGAAAATTAGAATAACTGACTCACGTCTATCAGGCCCTCTGTATTTGTCGCTAATTTAATCCCAAAACTAACCTTCTCAAAATAAGGTCAATTTCCATGTTAACATTGTGTTAGATACAACAATTAGGCTTTACACACTCAACACTAAAGTGGGGTTTTCGGTGGCTGCAGGCTTTGTGGAACCAAGCTCACTACTAAGGACTGGAAGCTTCGGAGGATAATGAAGCAATCGGGATTGCAGTTCACAGAGAAAGAGCTACTTAGGATTGTTGAAGGCCTTGGTGCTAAGGGATGTTGGAAACAAGCGTTGTCCGTTGTTGAGTGGCTGTATGGTGATAAGGAAAGGAGACTATATAAAAGCAGGTCTTTTTCGTTTGCTCTGCAGAGTTCTTTGATGGCAAATACGAATTATGCTAATTGTTATGAAATTGAATAAAAAGAAATCTTGAACATGTTAATTCAAGAATTACTGATACACACACACACACTATACTTTTTAGCTTCTTTTACTGATCAGTTGAGCTAAAAAGTTGATGTATGTTGTAGGTTTGTTTACACAAAACTATTGGCAGTTCTCGGCAAAGCAAGGAGGCCGGAGGAAGCTCTTGATGTTTTCAACACGATGCGTGTAATGATCAAGAACTTTTGGAAACTCATATTTTTAGATTCTACACTGAATAACTATGCAATGTTGCTCGATTCCAAATCTCTAATACCAAGTCATCCAGGGAGATTGCTGTACATATCCTGATATGGCTGCATATCATAGCATCGCCGTTACACTTGGGCAAGCTGGTCACCTGAAAGAATTGCTGAAAATCATGGAGTGCATGAGACAGAAGCCTCCTAAAAGAACAAACAACGTGCACAACAAGAACTGGGACCCTGTTCTTGAACCTGATGTTGTTGTATATAATGCTGTAAGACAACCTTTCTATGTATTTTGCGCTTAGCATTTCCTGCACAAGTTAATCTACATATTGATGATATATATATATATATATATATATTTTTTTTTTTCTCTCAATTGTTTACCAGGTACTGAATGCTTGTGTTTCATCCCATCAATGGAAGGGGGTGTCTTGGGTTTTAAGCAGTTAAGAGAGAGAGGTATAAAACCTAATGGAGCAACTTTTGGGCTCGCCATGGAGGTAGCTATTGTAACATGTTGTTTATTCTCGAAACTGTATTTGAACTTGAGTCTCAAACTAGCCGTGCTTGTTCAAAGGTAATGCTACAATCTGGAAAGTATGGCCTTGTCCACGAGTACTTTGAAAAAATGAGAAAAAGTGGGCAAACTCCAAAAGCTCTTACCTATAAAGGTAGTTATATTTATTTCAACTTTTTGGGGTTTACCTTTCCTGGAATTCATCAAAAAGTTTTCTAAACAGAACATCCTTCTGGTGTATGATTCTTCAGTTCTTGTTAGAGCTTTTTCGGGTGAAGGAAAGGTGAATGAAGCTGTTGAAGTAGTCCGGGATATGGAACAAAGGGGCGTGGTTGGAGCAAGCAGTGTGTATTATGAGTTAGCTTGTTGCCTCTGCAGCAACGGAAGGTGGGAGGATGCAATGTTAGAGGTAAATTTGTTTTGGGTCTGTTGTGGCAGGGATTTACTATCTTATGGATGGTGTGACTTTCTGCTACGTATGATGTCTGTGTATATTACTTCCTTAATTGCTGTTGCAGAGAATTTTTAGCTGAGATTTCACGCAGTTATGAAGATAACTTAGAAAGAGTGTGCATGTTTTATAATGTTCTTTGTACTCGTGAACAAATCTTTTTATTTCTTAGTACTTTGTCAGTTTGCAGTGAAAAAATCATTTGTTAATTAACGAAGTTTTTCTTTAAGACCAAAGATATAATATATGATTGTGCCAACTATTAATCAGGAAACCTAATGATGATTGTGAGCATGAGAATACCCTGGTTTAATATTTTCCGAACATTGCTGTTCACTTGTTACTAGCATGAATTTTGTTTCCCTCAATTCTTGTTTTGTTTATATTTTTTATTCTTATCTTGATTTGTCTCCTTTGTAAATAATTTACATATGATATTTGTGAAGGCGTGGAAAGCTAATTTCCCTTGCACATATTATTGCAGGTTGAGAAGATGAAGAAACTTTCTTATACTAGACCTTTGGAGGTTGCCTTCACCGGCATGATATTGTCTTCTATGCGGGATGGATATATTAACGATTGCATATCTATTTTTGAACACATGAAAACTCATTGCTCCCCCAACATTGGGACCTTGAATATCATGCTCAAAGTTTACGGCCATAATGATATGTTTTCTAAGGCGAAAGAGTTGTTTGAAGAGATTAAGAAAGGGAATTCTGATTCTTCCCCTTCCTCGGATGGTGGCACTACATTCCTCGTCCCAGATGAGTACACATACAACTCGATGCTTGAGGCCTCTGCTAGTGCTCTCCAATGGGAATACTTCGAGTATGTGTACAAGGAGATGGTTCTCTCCGGATATCAACTGGATCAGCATAAACATGCATCACTACTTCTGGAAGCATCCAAAGCTGGGAAGGTAATTCCTTTGCCTTTAACCTGTAGATAATGCAAACAAACGTGATCATCTATTCTTGCAATTTAAAATCTCAATAGAAGGCCAAACTATTTTGTCCAATAACTATCTTCACATTTATAACTGTTGGTATCCGATTCGTACGCCGTTGAGAGTCATGGTTTTGTAATAAAAACAATATCACTGTGCCACAGTATATCAATATAACCTCAAGTTACTGAACAAGCTTAGCCAAGGCAAGTCGGCTGATATTTGTTTCAATGCAGTGGCATTTGTTGGAGCATGCATTTGATGCAATCTTAGAAGCTGGAGAGATTCCTAATTCTATGTTCTTCACTGAAATGGTCCTCCAAGCTATAGCACGGCACGATTATGAGCGAGCTGTTACTCTGGTAAATGCAACGGCTCTTGCCCCCTTTCAAGTCAGTGAGGAACAATGGAAAGACCTCTTTGAGAAAAATGGAGAAAGAATCAGCCAGGATAACTTGGAGAAACTATTGTGTGCTCTAGAAAACTGCAATGTAAAATCAGAAGCCACGGTCGTTAACTTATCAAGAGCATTGCAGTGCCTTTGTGAATCCGGGGCATCAAGAGACCTTGCAACTTCCACTTCTTTTGGCAGCAAACTCATGGAAAAATCACGCTTGGATGGTAATGAGGAGATTTCTTTCAGCAAAGAAGAAACCAAGCCCCATCATTATGAAGAATTAATCATCGACGACGACGACGATGACTCTGATGAGAAACCTCTTCTTGACAGTAGTGATGTTTCATTCGGTGTATCTTCTGTTGTTCCCTATAGCTCGAGCACAGATATAATTGGTGCAGAGATGGTCTCAGGCACATCGAAAAATGGTTTCCATGAAGATGGAAAGACAAACTGGCTGACCGGCAAATTTGGTTTTGCGGAGAATGAAGTAGCCGATGACTCGAGTGATCCTTTTCCAAGTAAGCTCTCAAGAATTAGTTTAACTGAGAACTGTGAGGACATCGATGAGATGGAACTTGAAGCACGACTAGATGGGATTGGTGATTCTGATGAATCTAATTTGCCCTCTGCATATGAAGTACTGGAAGCTTGGAAGGAAAGGAGGAAAAAGGATGGAATGTTCTCATTTCAACTCGGCCAGAAATAAAGCCTTAGTTTCCTCTCAAGGCAATGTTTGGTGAAGGTAAAAAAGGACAAGGGAAAAGTATTACTGTAAATGAAATGTGATTGCAAGCATAGCCAACCAGCATATATATATAGAGAGAGAGAGAGAGAGTTTGAATCTCCAATCTAAACGAAGAAAAGTATTGTAAATGTTATCCTGTATACTTGCTAAAAAAAATCTTGTATTTGCGTATCAATGAAATCTTATTCTAACAAACGAAAAAGAAAACAAGTCCAATTAAAGACATTTGGAGTCGATTTTTTAGCTTCGTTTCTTGCAAACCAATTGCAAGCAATATCTATGCTAATATATATATTTTTTCTTCTCATCCGTAGAAAAGAAAATAGAAATGATAAAATTGTGGAGAAATAGAATAGACAATTTTTCTACCGGAAAAAAAAAAATAAAAAAAGTTGCAAGTTATCGCCTTTGAAAATTAGTGTTGCTCTCTACGTGAAAACAAAATGTAATTGGTTACATCATTCCACTCAGTAATGATTTTTTTTTTTTCATATAATTTAAATAGGAAACGACAAGTCATTGATAATTCAAGACTATTATTGTTTGTTGTTAAAGTGACATGACGTTCATAGTTTGATGTTAGAACTTAGAAGGTTTATGCTTTCACACTCCGTTTGGTAAGGTGGAAAGAAAATAAGAGGGAAAGGAAAATTATGATGGAGAAAGAAATTGTGAGAAAAGAAAATCTTTTGATTTTTCTTTAGTTATTTGGTATGAGAATGTGAAAACAAAACGATTTACCTTCTATTTTGTAAGAGAATCAAAGGGATAGAAAAATTACTATTAATACAATTATTTTTTTTACTCTTATACTATCAATTTGATTTTTGTTGGGATTTTCATAGACAAGAAGGACAATCGTGTAATTTTATTTATTTATATTGATGTCAAATTTTTTCCTCACATAATCCTTCCGCGTTTGGAAAGATAAGTTTTAGTGAAACCCACCTTTTAATTCTTCCACTCACTTTTTCTTTTTCATCCAAATTTCTATCCTACCAATCAATCTAAATTATCAATTTTTATCCTAAAACCACTCTCTTATTTTATTTTCAATCACTTTTCACTCACACCAGACATAACATTAAGCTGACAAACAATATCATTTATCTTGTAAAAGATGTCATTCTTTGTAAAAATATCGTATCATTTGTATTTAAATTTTACATCTTTTAGCCTTTAGGCTTATTTATTCAAACTAAGCTTCCGTTTAAATCGTCCGTTGAAGTTAAAATTTTTAAGTTAGAGTTGGTTGATTTTTCAAAAACTAGTTATAATTTTTTGTTAACTTTTTAAAAAAAGACAAAAATTCAGCAAACAAAAAAAAATAGTTTAGTTGGAGTTAAACTAAAACACCAAACAAACCATAAGTTTGTTTTTTTAAATATATTTTAAAATGGGCTATTAGGAAACAAACTAACAATTTAAGAAGTAATTTTGTGACGTGTAGATATTCGAAGGTTAAAATAGTATTAGAGTTATAATGGAAGAATAAAAACAAAAATTAGTTCTTTTTTTTTTTTTTTTTCCTTTCGCTATAAAATCGACACTCTGTTGGTACAAAAAAATTGCTGTCGTTTCTCAGTAACGACAGATCCTGTGTCCTATAAAATTATGAAATTACCCTCGGCTCCTTGCATCTGCACCCCTAAAACCCCCGTTATACCCATTTCGACCCTCTCCGGTCCTTTCTGAAGCAGCTTCTTCACTGAGAGAGGAGGGAGGGAGGGAGGGAGAGGGAGGGATTGCCAAATGAAAAACCCCAAAAACGGAGAAGAAGAAACTTTCTGAACAAACAGAGACAAGAAAAATCCAAAATCCCCAAAAAAAATGTCTTCCATAGCCACCAAGATCCCCACCAGGTCTCTCTCCCGTCTCTTCGCCGCCACTCCCCTCTCCCGCACCGCCGCCCTCTCCACCGCCGCCGCCGAGATTCGCACGCAGAAGCTGGAGCGAATCGCCGACGAGCTCCTCGACCTCACTAAGCTCGAGCGGCACGACTACGCGATCCTCTTCCGCCTCAAGATGGGCCTCGACCGCTACGGCCCGGTGGTCTCCGCTCCCGGCTCCGCCGCGGCGGCCGGATCTGGAGACGCTGCGGCCGGAGAGGCGAAGGCGGCGGAGAAGACGGCGTTCGACGTGAAGCTGGAGAAGTTCGAGGCGGCGGCGAAGATCAAGATCATAAAGGAGGTGAGGTCGTTCACGGATTTGGGGCTGAAGGAGGCCAAGGATTTGGTGGAGAAGGCTCCGGCCGTGTTGAAGAAGGGCGTCTCCAAAGAAGAAGCTGGTCCGATTATCGAGAAGCTCAAGGAGTTGGGTGCTACTGTGGTATTGGAATAATAACTCAAAAAAAAAAAAAAAAAAACTTATTTTTTGGGTTTTGTTTTGTTTTGGCTTTGTGATGTAGAATAATGATTCTTTTAGCTTAATGATAAATGGAAAGAAGTGATTAAAATCAAGAGATTTTTTTTTTTTTTTTTTTTGAGAATTGTGTTCGGTGTTCTTGTTTCTCTAAACTTTGATTATTTTCTTAAACTAACTTGCATGGTTCTAATTGGGATTGGCTTTGATTTCGAATATTAATCCAAGCATATGGTTTGGAGAATTTGCTAGAACAGCAACCTTGTAGTGTGAAAGTATATGTTTACCTCAAAAACTTTTTTTTTTTTTTTTCCCCCTCATCATTCCCTCTTGGGTCTGTTTTTTACACCTAGAACTGTATTTGCTGATAAGACAGGCAAATTGTTCTATCATGGATTCAATTTACTATTTTAATTCTTAATACTGTTATGTTGTTGGATCACTATATAGCAATGTCTTTCATTATGTTCATGGGAAGGATTCCCTCCAATCCATGCGTATATTATCGTAAGATGACTTTCTATTATCTATGATATCTAGTACTAGCAGAGTACGTTTACTCACTACTAAGGATTGAAAATCCTGTATTTTCTACATATTTTTCATATCCATGCAATTGAGTCCTTGGATTTCCATGAAAATAAAATCAAGTAAACTCTTAAGTAAATGGGATAGAAATGAGATCTAGTTTGAAATTTTATCAAATATAGTAAAAGCAACTTTAATGGAAATGAATTACGGCCGATTTTGAGAACCTTGATTTGATGACCTGCCTAGTTGCTGTTGCTTGCACCAGGTGGGTGATCGTCTTTTTATCACTCTTTCAAAAAAATAATAATAATAATAAATAATCGAAGTTTTGATTTTTTTTTTTTTAATAATTTTTTCGCTGGAATTTATAATGTTCTAGTTCATTAGGATAGACCAATAGTATATCATTGATAAAACAGTCATTTTCCTAAATCAAAAGAAAATGAGGACGTTTAGTAAGATCATGACTAATTAAAAAAAGGACATTTTCCTATAAACCCCCAAAATCAACCTCAGATTACCCCTGTATCCTGGTTCTCATTGACCCAAAACCAGTTCAATCAATTGAAATATTCAAGTGCCAAGAAAAACATAGGATTAAGGAGAAGAAGTGTGTGTGTCTAGAAAAGATGACACACACGGTCTTCTTAGCAAGAGTGTCTCCGTTTTATATAGATGACCAAAAAGCAGTGACAACAACATGGGGATCTCTCCTTGGTCACCCAAAAGCCCTTACATTGATTTCACTTCCAATTTCAAGCGTCCAAAAACCAAAACTCCTTATGTAAAGAACCTGAAGGAGTAACACGAGTCTACATTTTACGAGTCACAAGTCTCCAGATTTACAAGCCTAAATCTATTTACATAAAACAGACGCATGAAGACATATTGCACTGGTATTATTTCAAGTACCATGCATTGTTCTTGCTTCGCATTCTTCTCGCCCTCGTGCTAATCTTTTGTCACATCTGAAAACAGAAAAGGAAAAAAGAAAAAAAACGAAAAAGCAGGATTAGCAACCTCAAGAGGTAAGAATAAATACTTATAAACTTTAGCTGAGATCGAAAAATATTAACATGGACATTTCACGCTCGGGGTGGAAGTATTTTGCCAGATTTCATCCTCGAGAAAACTTGATGCAAATGGCAAAAGAAATTTACCAAATGCGAAGGGTTTTACATTTCAATGCCTTCATTGCTGCTTTGGCAAAAACTTGTGCGGCTTCTGCTTCGGCTTCGGCTGCCTCTGCCTCTCTTGCCGCTTCTTCCGCTGCAGCTATGGCAGCTTCTGCCTCGGCCACTGCCTGTGCAGCGGCTGCAGCTGCCTCTTGTGCAGTCATACCCCTCATCTTTGTAAGCTCTGCATCAACCTGAGATTTAGTAAGAATGTTGACTTCACTTTTCTCCGCTCTAGGGGAATCCTTTTGCATTGCCTCCAGAAGTAACAGGGCTGAGCTTCTTTTTTTATCAGCACCTTTTGCAATCCTGTATCTATGCTTCACCTGTCAAGATAAATGTTATAAAAGGATACTTGGCCAAATCATGATCTAGTCATATATTACAGTGAGAAAATAATATATATATATATATATATATATTAGCTTTTTGAACACATTACACTAACAGCATTTTTCTCCAATTGCACAGGTGTTTGCAAACCAGAAAATTCAAGAAATATCTAGTCAGTGATCGAGACATATTTATGAACGTGGAAATTTTATCATCTAAATACCCGGCACACTTAATAGATTTTCAGCTATACAAATCAGTATTGCTCTAGTTCAATCGGCTAAGAAAGCTAGCTCCAAAGCACACTAGATACATGCATAATAATATAATTCTTATAAAGAGAAACTACTTACCTTGATCAATTTTCCATTTAGTGACATATGCTTTAGTTTTGCTGACAGCAGCTTTTTGAGGTTTGGTGGTGCCCAATATTGCTCCTGCACAAGTGAAAATCGATGATTTCAAACTTGTTTCAACTAAGAAAAAGCAGGATAAGAAACAAACTCAGGGACGTGAGGCATAGATTGCAACAATTTTTGTGTACTCGGGATTAAACATGAATTCATCTAATTGGGTGAGATGCAATCACGGTTTTTGGCAGTCAATGAAAATCTACAAGGCCTAACAATTAATATCATCTTAGGAATTTACAACCAGCATCCAGACTTGTACTTATATTCCAAAATAGTGATGATTCCAAGCAGACCGAAACTGGAAACTAGGTATGAAAAAGGGAGAAAAAAAAAAAAAGGAAAAAGGAAAGAACACGCTCACACATGCAATTCCAAATTTTTTTCTCTTATAAGAGGTTTCTGAAAATATAAACGAGCAGAAAATAAGCAGATACCTCTATGTACATAGCAATAGCAGCCCTGTCAGAACCACTCGGCTCCTTCAAATTGGCAATAGCATCTAAGATAAGCTTATCCAACCTACAACCAACCAAAGGAGGGGCCAACTGAGCTAGTTAATCAGAACTTCAAGCAAAAGCCAAACGGAAGCGTTCAATACGATATTTTATTTGCCATTATCACAAAATAAACACTAGCATGAGCGAAACATCGTTTATCGAATATTGCAAAAGCCTTCACTTTTAACCTACTTTTGCAACTATGGTGTAACTAAATACATTTCAACCAATAGTAACTGTTCTTCGCATTGAACTGCTTCTACTCGAAGTAAATTCTTAAAGCTGAATACAAATCTTTCAGCAAAAGCAGATAAGAAGAAGCTTAATTACCTTGCAATTGGTTCTTTGGTATTTTGCAATGTTTCACCAGCAATAGCAAGAGGCTTAGCATCAACAATCTCTTCATCATTCTGTACAGCGGTCACAGCCAAAGAGTTGTTGTCTTGTTTAGGGGCTGGTTGGTTCCTTTTAAGCGCAAGCTTCGCCTTCTGCCTGGATCCCCATATTGCAGTTACATTTATGTTTCTCCATTTATCCTATACAAAATAAAAAATTGCCATCGTCGAAGAATCACAAATATTGGAAAACAAAACTACATATCTCCAAGCTAGCTTTTTAAGAATGCACGAAACAAAGTCATAATGAGCATTGAACAAAATTCAAAAACATTACAAAAATATCCTTTTTATTATGACGACCGAGAATGCAAGGTAAAGGTTTTAAGACGAATACCTTGAGATCGACATTCGAACGCAAATGCAAGATAGAACTGAACTCTGGGTCTGTGAGTATTGTTCGCCATTTGCCTGCCCCGTGTTTGATCACACCAGCTTTAAGCGCCGCTTCTTCTTCCGCTGTCCACTTCTGTTTTGGAGCACCCATCAACAGAAGTCCAGAGCCCTTCTGGAAAACAGTCAAAGTCAGCACTTCCTATGCGAAAATTGATAACCAAAACTCTTATACTATACAATTACAAACAACCCTCTTAAAAACCAAGACTTCTGCATAGTGTCGGTTAAATTTTCGAAAACCATAGTCCCAATTAACAAAGCAAAAAGGAACGAAACTGACCACATTTACAAAAAGCAACAAATATAAATGTTGTTTCTTAAAAAATAAAACAAAACTTCACATTAACTTTTCTAAATTCATATAATGTCTCAAAGCAAAGTTCAAGAAACAAGAGCATTCTTCACTTTGACCCTTTTTTTCCTTCAAAATCCCTCAAATCCACACAGACTAACAAAATGGAAACAATGAAGAATTATATCACTCATCTAGTCCTTTCAGCTGCAATCACACACTCAAAATTTTCATCTTGATTATTGTAAAAGGAAAAAAAAAAAAACACACACACACACACACACACACACACACAAAAATCACAATTATAGCACCTCCGAGTGCCGATGTTGTCTCCATACCAAATTCAAATACGAAATATTACAAGAAAAAAAAAATAACAATGCGACAAACCAACAACAACAGAACGATAAATATAAAAATCGGTCGTTTTGATGAGCTTTTTTTTTTTTTTTTTTTGCAATAAAACAGCAAAAATCGGAGAAACAAAAAATTATCATCGAAAAGATTGCGATGATACAAAGAGAGAAAATTCAAGCGAAGAAATTTTTTGATTTTTCGTTGCGAAGCAAATTCAAGAGGGAAAAAAATGTGTTACCAGATCGAAGAGATTGCTGGGGAAACTGATGGAGAATGTGGAAACCCAGAGAAGAGATCTTTTCACATTCAGATTATTCGAATCGTCCAAGTTTTTCAGAATTATTAACGTTTAAGAGCTCAATAGTAGAGAGAGACAGAAGAGATTATATGGAATTTTCTATTTTGCACTCTCTTCCTTTTTAAAATGGGAATTTTATTCTGACAAATAAATCTTTTTTTTTTTTTTTTTTAACATATAATAAAAATACTGATAATAACTAAAGAATTTTATTTTCATTTTTAACCCCTAATTCTATGTCATTTCAGCTTTGTCACTCGAATTTAAAAAATAATGCTAAAGACACTAATTTCAATCTTGATTTTTGAACATTATTAGTTCAAACGACATACTACTTTAGTGAACGCCATTCGTTACCGAAATCAAATTAGTAGGGCTACACAAAAGTAGCAAAAAACTGCCTAGACCGTCAAAACTACACTACCAAACCCGTAAACAATGAATCTACATCTTTAGGGGGTGTTTGGTTTGTTAGTCCAAACTAACATTTTCAAACTTTTTTTTTGTCTTTTTCTTAAAAAGTTTTTGTCTTTTTCTCAAAATTTTTTTTGTTTTTCTGAAAATTCAAAAAAATTTACTATTGAAACTTAAAAATTTCAACTTAAACTTACACACCAAACACCCCCTTATTACTTTTCAAATTGACAGCGTGGTTTGAACCCACATGCTAGATGGGTAGTTATGGTTTGTCAAAATAAAATTTAAAAAAAATGCCCGAACCATGCTAAATCTTTTAATTGATTTTTGTTATTGTGATGGGTTTTCGAGTTTAATTTGAATATGTTTAATGAAATACACTTTGGACCTTAATGATTAGTTTGACATGCAAACTCAATGAAGTAAATCTATTTTAATTTTTGTTTGTGTTGTTGAGCTCTTAAAAACATGTTATATGTCCTCTCTCTCTCTTCTCTCTGTGTGGAGAAAATTAGTATATCATTTTTTTTAATTTTTTTGCATTTTTCTTAACGTTTTATTGAAAAAAGATTTTTTTTGTCCAAAAAGAGTGCATCTTTCTTGACGTTTTAGTACAAATAAAAAATAAAAAATAAGATTTTTTAGTCCAAAAAGTGTGCATCTTTCTTGAGGTTTTATTGAAAAAAGATGTTTTAATCCAAAAAATGTGCATCTTTCTTGTCGTTTTAGTGAAAAAAGATTTTTTGGTTTGTGCCTAATAGGTATATACGATTGTATTGTATGTATGATTACTTTTTATAGCAACATGAGTCGGATAAATCTTATAAACAAGCAATAACGAGCTATTTAATTCATATTAGTAAATTGGATTGTTTTCATAAATGGTCCTTAAATTATACACCTAGGTTCTTGTTAGTCCTATCATAAACTTTTCTACTACGACACAAACAATTTCTATGTGGATATTCTGTAAAAACTGATCTGAAAATATGTTCAAATCACCTAAGTTTTAATTAATATTAGAATCATAATTAAATGTTTTTTTTTTTTAAGAGGAAGCTATACCTCCAAAACATTTTTGATGATTCTATATATCTTTGATGAAAGTATATATTCATGGTGGAGGCATAATTTTTCAAAAAAAAAAAAAATGTTTAATCACCACTTTATCTGCAGCTCATGTGGTTACGTGTTCAATTTATGTCTACATTATCTTTATGGAATATTGGCAGAGGGAACATTGGCATGATAAAAGAAAAGTTAAAGGGAGCATAATGTGTAAAATCAAAATTCTGAGGTCAATATAAGACATGATGTATAGTCGAGGGGCATTAATGTGTAAAAAAAAAAAACTACAAAATGTAATTGAACGACAAGTCGTTTAATGATTAGTTGCTTGTCTCATATTTTGGGTTCAATTGTTAAAAAATAAAATAAAATTAAAAAATAATAAATAATAAAAAAGAAGAAAGAATTCGCAGACGAGAGAGACATATTTTCCCTTTTTTTGTTTTTTTTTGGTCGAATATATGTGAACGTAAAAAAGTGCATACTTATTCTGTATTACCATGCACAAAATTGTAATAGAACGACAAGTCGTTTAGTGATTAGTTGCTTGTCTCTCTCATATAACAAATGCCACATTATTGGCAAGGTTTCTCCTCCCATTTTTGATTCATCGGTGTGACGGCAATGGCCTCCTCTCTGCGACGCATCTCTCGCCATGGCAGTGCTTTTCGATCTACCTTCATCAGTGGGTCCCGCCCATTCTCCGCCGACGCCTTGGAGGTCATCAAGCCCGGCGAGGTCGGCATGGCCTCTGGAATCCCCCAAGAACACCTCCATCGCAGGGTACGACTCCCCATTTTCCTCTCTTTGCTTGAGCTCAAATTCGTTCCCCTAGTTTCCTCATTCTTGCGATTTTGGTCTCGCGGATTGACTTGGGCAGTTCCATTTGGGTTTTTGGGAATGGTTTTTGGTGATTTCTGTGAATTGGAAATGGATTGCAGGTTGTGATCTTCTCACCTGCAAGGACGGCGACGCAACAAGGATCGGGGAAAGTTGGGAAGTGGAAAATCAATTTTGTCTCCACACAAAAGTATGAATTTTTGATTTTTTTTTTTTTTTTTTTTTAATAGTCTCTCTTTGCTTGGAAATTTGTCAAGTTTTCGTCTTTCAATCTGAACTTCTTCTTCTTCTTCTTTTTATAGGGATTATGGTTTATTCTTCTAAACTCTGAACTATGCAAATGACCTATTGAAACGTTGATTCTTGCCTGATGTTAGTGTCACTTTCTTTTAATTGTTATTTTCTCGTAATGGGATACTTTGGGCGATGCTTGATAGTTTATGAAGTAAACAGATTTTTCCTTTTTTTTTTTTTTTTTTTTATCTGGGTTCTTTTCCCCTTTAAATTTGTGTGGAAAGTACAAAAGTTTGTTCTTTTTCCTTTATTTTATGGAATTTTCTTGATCATGACGTTTAATACTGAACTCTCTTTGGAATATTTCTGTCCATTTTTTGTTTGTGTTAGAAAACAAAAAGATCGTAAATACTCAATTAGTTCAGATGTGATATTTTGTAGCCGTGTTACGTTATTTATGAGTAATTTTGGAAATGGGTTTTGAAGGTGGGAGAATCCACTTATGGGTTGGACATCGACTGGGGATCCATACGCCAATGTTGGTGATGCTGGACTAAGTTTTGATAGTGAAGAAGCTGCAAGGGCCTTTGCAGAGAAACATGGTTGGGATTATGTGGTACGTTTTATTTATAATCCTTTTCCAATCCGTTGTATTTACCTCCTGAAGAACTACTTAGGTTTTGTTTGCCTTGAGATGCTTTTGAATCCAATTATTTGTCAGGACATTCTTGTGTATTCTTGCAAATTGACCTTCCTTTTGTCATTTTGATTTTAAATGTGGATTGGGTGATATTTTTTGCTAGCTTAATGACTGATCGTTGGTGTTATTTTTGTGTCCGCACAAGTGCTGCTTTTGTCAATTTTAATGTTCTTTTACCTTTTTTCAATTACTATTGTTCTCTACTGACATTTCCATTTTGTGGTTAGGCTAATAACATATGTCAAAAATCCTTTTTAAGCAGTTATAGTGATGTGATTAGCACGTGATAAAACTGATGTTTTCTCACTCGGTGATTTTAATTTCCTTTTGGTTGTTGACTTGTTTTGAACTCATTTGCAGGTTAAGAAACGCAACACTCCATTATTGAAGGTATGAGATTCTGTCTTTATTTTTTGCTACTGTCCAGTACTGTAAGGTTTGTTTTGTTTGAGTTGGGGACGGAGAGCTCATGGTGGTATAATGTTAACTGGAAATCAAGGCTTGGTATGGGAATTGAAGGACATTATGAACTTGAGTGAATTGCAGTTTATAGATGACTAGGATTATTTTACCTAGTAGCCAATGCTGTAGTGGTCCTAAGGAATGCGCATAGAAGGTTGATTTGAAACTCAATTAATCGATTATCTTTGACGGCGGTCTTTTTTGGGGAAAGAATTTATTTGACCATACAAGTCCTCATCACTATTCTCCCATCCTATGTTAGTTCTGGCATGTTGGTAAGTGGTAGGACTCGAATTTAGGGTTTCATATGGTAGGACTCGAATTTTTGAGTGGCATGCTAAATAAAATCTTTACTTGGAATTTGAAAATGGCGCTTGCCGATATCTTTCATAAATGTCAAATTACTGGCATGGAGTAACTTTGGGTTTGCATAACTGTTAGTTTACCAATCCATCCCTAAAGCTTAAGCTATTAGGATGTGGGTCAACAATAGTTTTATATTTCAACACTCCCCCTTACGTGCAGGCCAGACAATGGGCAAACGTGCGGACAAATATTAATTTGAAAGTTCAACATAAATTATAAGAAGCCTGAAACAAATTAAAAGCCCAACACGCAATGAAAATAAAGGGATTATAAAGAGTACAATTACAGGGATTCGAATTTAGAACATCCTGCTCTGATATCATATAAGCAAATATGGTGATAAAAGTTTAATTGTATTGTATGTATTGAAAAGAATACGATGTACAAATAAATAGTCATACAAGAGAACTATTCTAGGAAACTAACAGCTGTACAAGGAGCTATTCCAGGAAACTAAAAAAACAGGAAATCTCGGATACTATGTTAGTTTACCAATCCATCTTAAAAAACTTAAGCTATTAGGAGGTGGGTTAACAATAGTTTTATATTTCAACAATAACTTTTGCCAATCATAGGATGGTCCTTTGCTTTGAGTTTTGCATAACCTTTGCCAATCATAGGATGTTAACTCACTTTGCTGCTATTTTTCATTTTTTCTATCAGGTAAAGGCATATGCGGACAACTTCAAGTGGAAAGGCCCCCCAAAAGCTGAGGAAGCTAGTCATGCGTCTAGCTGATTTTCTTTATTGGATCGATTTTAAGTTTTAAGAGACACTTTGCGCAACAAGGCTTGTGATCTTCTTTGTCTCGTATTTTAATAATTGGGTTCCATGGCTCACAACCTTTTCTTTTGCCCACAATGAATTTGTATTTCATACTGATATGCTCATTGCATGGATTTTCCATCCGTCATCAAGTTGTATAAACTATGTCGTTTGAAAGTAGTCATCGAGGCACATTTTTTCTAACGAAAGTGCACTTCATTGTCCTTTTAGCCATGAGTTTGATGTCACACTTTGTGAAGCAATAGCGAGCATAGATTTAGACCATGCCTACACCTGCAACCACCGCTTTATGTGTTGTTACGTGACTGAAAGGGGCTCGGCATGTCTAATAGGGTCCAAATGAACTCCACGCAAACGCACCCAGAAATCTAAAGAACACTATTGCTTGAAATGGAATCAACTCTTTGTTGAAGAAGAACTAGGGCAATTACAGACCCTAGAAGATTTGCAAACCTTAAAGAGACGCTAAATCTGCCCGCTTGGCTACCAATTTCTTCCCGCTTGGCTACCAATTTCTTCGCAATCCTTGGCTACTAATCCTCCTACTTGTCACTCAAAAATGTATCTCAACTAACTAGCTACACTAACCACCTTGTTTTTCTTAATCAAAGACCAGCCTGAATTAAAACTAGTCATTCCAAAATCATTCAACAAAAAGTTGCATCATTTTTTTTCCTTCCACAATAAAGAATCATCCTTGAAATCACACATCTTCCAAAATTTTCTTTTGAGAATATACTCAAAATAAGTATATGTAACGTTTAACATGTTATAAATTTTTTTTTCCGCTTACAACACCCGTGAAATTATAACATTTTTTTGGGGCGTTTAACAGGTTATACATCTTTTGGCGGATAACACTCGTGTAATTATAACATGTTCTACAATTTTCCACGCATGACACAACGGTAAGTTGCGATACAAAACTAAGTTCAAAATGATGAGCAACTACTATGCGATTTTCTTCAGATATATCTCCCAACAAGACTTCTACGCAGCCTCCAATAATACGTTCCTGCAGTGGCCCTTTTATCTTCAATGAATGCTCTTAATGGTGATTCCGCTGGTATCAGGTAAGAGCTTTTTCATATAATATTTGGAATTACGAGACAGGTTGATCCTTTTCCTCCGTTTCTCGGGTATTGATTCAATTGAGCACTCTGAAAAACCCCGCCGTACAAACCTGTGCAACGAAGAAAAAAGAGAACTGATTTTCTACAATTTAAGTGAATTAGTGATACAATTATGTCTTCTTATTGACCACGAATTGAGGGTTCTTCATTGCTAATATGAAAGCTTTCCATGATTTTTCTCCGTTTTTCACTGAAAAAGCGAACTTTTATTAAAACCCCTTCCCGAAATCTCATGACAAACGATGAGGCTTGTGGCTAGCCTCTATAATCTCATCAGATTAGAATGTAACAGGGCATGTGTGCATGCGAAAATAGACATCCACACACGCAATGAATAAACAAAAGCACTATGCTTTTAGAGCTTGTATTTAAGGTACAGGGAGTTCAAGACCATACCAATCCGCAGTTCGGGTTGTAAGCAGGAAAAGCTTCTCCAGCCCAAGAGAAAATGCCTTCTTTTCAATATAATCTGCAGATATTCGATAACTGGTTAAAAGATTATGCAATAAGCAACAAAATCACTAACTACGAAAACTATGAAAGATCAGAACAAACCTAAAACAAAACAATGAAGAGAAACAAATAAATAAATAAAATACATACACGCCCGAGTCTGCAAACTCAAGTTTGACAGAATACTCGTGCAAGATAAATCATCTTTCCTTCTTTCCCTCCCCCCGCATGAAGGATAGAAACAAACAATGAACCAAATTCTTGTAGTATGAATAAATTCAAGTCATACCTAGTAATTCATCTCCCTGCCCTTGTCCACGGCATTCTGGGGAAACAGCAATAGCAGCAACCTCTCCACATTTCTCTTCTGAGAAATGATGAAGAGCAGCACAGGCAATAATCTGGCCCTCTCTTTCCACAACAATAAATGAATCCAAGGATGCAAGCAGCTGTTAATATCAAACAAAAGACAGCATCAATATTTAACCCAGTTGAAGCACTTTTCATGAAGACCGGCACCAGAAGGAAACGATTAGTTTTCCCAGCTTCCAATGTTAAAATTAGCAAAACAAGTATAAATTTAATGAAAGGCAGACCACAAACCTCTTCGTCAGTTCTGCGAACCAATGTGCCAGATGCCTCTAGAGGTTCTATAATTGTTCTTATTCCAGAGAGATCTGTAACCCTAGCCATCCGGGTACCTTCGTAAAGGTCGCTATAAGCAAACATTTAATGCAACTGAGTCCAAGGAAGGACAAGAGCATATAATATGCAAAATTAGCACGACTCATATATGATTCTCACCATCATATGCAAGATTCGTGAATTAAGGAAATATCCCATGCCATCTAAAAGGACCCTCAAAAGAGAGGTTCGCTATATTCACCTAAATAAGGCTTTAAACAGACTACAATCTCAAAATATCCATGTCAACCACGATGCAGATGCTTGTATATCTTAATGTCATTTTATAAGTTCAATTCCTACTTTACATTTAAAAAAAAAAAGAGGGAGAGAGAGAAAGAGAGAGAGAAGCTTAAATACAATCAATTCAGCAGAATAGTCTTACCCAAGAGTGAAACTCTAGATTTGTCAGTAAATATGAAAATCAAAATTTTTGGAGAACCGTAAATGCAAAGGTTGCATACCTAGCCACCATTGTC
The DNA here is from genome assembly GCA_008635985.1 of Ficus erecta. NCBI lineage: Eukaryota > Viridiplantae > Streptophyta > Magnoliopsida > Rosales > Moraceae > Ficus > Ficus erecta. Next base: position 963,914 of record BKCH01000005.1, read on the forward strand.
CCCATTCCATCTCTTTTAAAACAATTCCAACAACAACACTCCCCCTTTAGTGCCATCTAACAAATGAACTCGTTGAACACCTCCCTGGCAATAAAAAAGAAAGTACCATTGGCAGGGTGCTTGATGCTCAATAAAAAAACAGCGGAAACTTCAAAGTATCTGGACAGACATCATGGGAACTGGTTTTCCCAGACCTGAGGATTCAATGACAATGCCGTGCCAAGGCACAAAAACATTATGATAGTATTCCTCTACCTTCTGATGTTGCAGATAAGTAACAAATAACTCATTAGCTATAATAGGAATAGATATAACAAGGTAAGTATGAGGGAGATTGCTCACAACTGCAACAGCCAAGGTTAGTCAAATGTATAGCATTTGCTTGAGCATTCAGATCTAGGATAATTTCCATTTCCAGATACTTCTAGCTTAAAAATGCGCTTGGATTCCAATCAATATACAGGTATTAAAGTAGTCCTATAATCTTCTCCTAAGAATGCTTCACTTGTTAGTAGTCTATCGAAATCAACACAAGTAACTTGTGAACCGAGTTTCCACTATTAACCAAAGAAAAAAAAAATCATTGTATTAAGAGAATTTCAATAGCCACTTTATGAAACAACAGACTCCAGCAAGAATGCTTGTCAAGTAATATTAAAGCAACCAAAAGTAATTCGTAAAAGCAAGGGCTTACCCTACAAACAAAAGCTGCCGCAGCCAATTCTGAAAGGTAACCATTTGATCTACTTAGCCGCTCCTGACCTCCAATAGCAAAACCCTGTTCACCATTTCCACTGTCAAAACCAACACCATTCTGAAACAGTGCACCATGTTTTTCCCTAAGAGCCTTCCCATTCTGTTGAGAAGTAACAGAACCATTATGTTCAAGGGAAGAAAGATCTCCTTCATCGACAACTTTCACATAGCTAGCAGCTATCTCACTCTGCTTAGCCCGTTTACGAATCAACTTATCTGCTTCTTGCAGAGTCAAGAAGTGAATAAGCCGTCCGCATTCATCCAGAATCGGACCATCTATAATGCAAATAAGTTTGTCTGCTTCAATAGCTAATGCACAAGCTGTTGCAACTTCATATGTGCTGCAAATTATAAAAGCACACCACATCAGTGACCAGACATTGTAATCTGTTAATTTCACTTTCTTAGGTGGTCAGAAAAGCATTCGAGGGGGGTAAATATATCAAACTCCACGTAATCATCTCAGTATATCACGTCGCATACAGGAAACAGCTGATGCAAATAGCAAACTCCCAACATCTTGAACCTTATGGAATGACATCCAACTCTGTTGACCACTCTAGACTCTTGAGGCATCTTCTATAAACAAATATATTGAATACACTTAGTTTTTCAAATAAGAAAATCTCCTACTCTGTCCACCTTACTACCACCTGAGACCAAGGCTAGAGGAAAAGTCTATGTAGGCTAAAATTCAATGGTTTCAATCATTCTAATGATATATGTTCCTTTCAAAAGAGAAAGCTGTATATTATAAAGTTGAACTTCTCATCAATTTCAAAATTATTATTCTCTCCACAACGTCAACAAAGGCCATGATCAATCCTATAAAACTAGTAGATAAGAAATCCTTTATCAGAACCATAGAACTTTAAAATTGTTCTCCCTTACAGGCTAAAATCCCTTAACTAAGAAAAAGGTTTGGTGCAAACATGAACAGTGTTACTCTTGAAAGATATTCTAACATGAAAGAAGCATGTATCCTCAATTACAGCTCCAAGTAATTCGAAAATGAACCTTAACTTCACAAATAAATCCAGAAAAGAGAGAAACAGATCACATAAAGGTTGAAGCTCTAGAGCATACTTGCAATTTAAAACCTCTCCAGAGCTCGAATAGCCCAGATTGCTCAATATAACTATACAACCACCGTCAAGCCTCTCACGCATTCGAACCACATCCACTTTCTTAACCTCACCTGTTGCCCCATAATCAACACCCTCAATGACTCCTCTTCTCTGCCGAATATTAGAAATAAACAGAATTTTAGCAAATAACGTGGTAATTGAACACCAAAATATTGCTTCAAAGAGTTAAAGACCCTCACCTTGGCTGCCAGAAAGTTGCCACTGGCAACACTGACACCAACATCATGCAAACGACTATTGTCTCCATGTCGTCGAATATTGCAAATAGAGGGTCCTGGTGAAAGCTTCGCCTCTAACATCACACGAATCCCACCAGCTGCTTCCATTGCAGCTGCTAAAGATTCAGAATCTGTAATTCTGTATCTACCTACATACTTTGGCTCGCTTCCTGAAAGAGAAGAAAAAATGATGATGGGTCAGTTTCATCTAAATCATTCAATAACCAGAAAAGAAGAAACGATACGTTGAAAGATGCTCCTTTTTTTCAAACTAATAATAATAATAACAAATAAATAAATAAATAAATAAAATATGGTCTTTTTTCAACCATTGTTTTAGTAAGTATTTCTACTTTTGTTAAAGATAAGAAAATAGTCGTTTTGTTTTTTTTTTTTTTTTTCAAATGATCACAAGAGTAGAAAATAACAAGAACAAAAACTTTAACAAAAATGGAACTTAGGCAAAAATGATTTGTTCTATCGGGAAGAGGATCATAGCATCAATTCTGTTATGACATGACAAACTTTAATAGTTAGAAATTCAATTTTTCTAACCTCTCTAAAGCATTTCATAATCAGAAAGGAAAAAGAAAAAAAAATTTAAAATTTAAAATAAAAAAGACATATCAGTGAGAAGATTCCATTACTGAAAAAGAGAAAAACAATTATCAACTCCATTAATGAAATCACAGGTCTAACAAATAAATAAGTAAAATTGCAAAAGAAAGTGAAAAGGAAAATCGAATTCCCTGACCTCTCTCGGCGAGAAGCTTGTCAATTTGCATGTGCGTACCGGGAACAAGAATAAACCTGATCCCAAGGTGGTGAAGGAAAGCAATATCCTGCATGCAAAAGAATCAACTTCAACTCAATCACATGCATAATCCGTAAAATATCATCTTTTTTTTTTTCCTTTGCATTTTCTCGGCAACTAAACAGTAGAAAATCGACAATGCGAAAGAGGAAAACAGGTAAGGTGGTGCCTTGAGAATGGGATCCAAGTGAGGGCTGGACACAATCTCGCCGGAGATAATCACAACGAAGGTGCCTCCCCGGTGGGCCCAGAGGTAGGGCCAGGCCTCGCGGAACCACCGCACGAACTGCTCGTCCTCCACCGAATTGTAGCTCTGTTCAACGCCGTTGGTTTCTACTCCGGCGAATACATTGCGTTTCGGAGAAATCCGGAGCCTATTTCCCTTGGCTCTCCCATTTTTCGCCGCTAGGGTTAGCAATTCGGAGTAATTCCATTTCCCGGTCCGAGTGGGGAAATTTTGGCAACGAAAACGGTGGAGGTTGCTCGGGCCGGGGAGTATTTGGCGGCGGCGGGGGGCTCGCAGAGGAGTATTGAGGGTTGAGGTGGAGGCAGCCATGGAAGGAAAGAAGGAAGAAAAACCCTAATGAATGGCTAAATTACAGAGGAAAATGAATTACGAAAAGTGAAGAAAAGAACAAGGGAGAGAATAGAGTTGACGGGAAAGAGAGGAGGAAATTGATTTTCCGCCATGGCTGCCTGCTGTTGGGAAAGATAAATGTAGGACGCACTTTTCTTTTGTTTTTTGTTTGAACTTTGAAAGGATATGGGACCCACTTTTCTTTTGTTTGAACTTTGAATGCATGTGGGACCCACTTTTCTTTTGTTTTTTGTTTAAACTTTGAAAGGATGTGGGACCCACTTTTGCTACAAGCTTGACGTATGCTTATATTTTTCTTCGTATTTTTCTTTCTTTTTATTATTTAATAGTTGATTTTTTAACGTTAAACCCTAATTCATTAAGGAGAACTAAAATTTGTCTGCCTTTTTGAGAATTCAGCCAAAAAGATTATTAAAAGAAAAAAAAAAAGGCGTTTTCTAGAGATTCAAACGTGCAATTTTCCTGGCGCCACATATAACATATGTCCTTAACAAGGTTGTTTTCTTCTCCGGAGGTTACTCTTTCTTGAAACTTTTCTCTCTCTTTTTTTTTTTTTTTTTTAATAATTCTTTCTCCTTTTTTTAACTAAATAAGAAAATCTATGAGTGACTTTATCATTTTTAAGTTTTCAATCCTATAGACATGAACCTCTTTCTTTAGGTATGATAGAGAGACATGTTATTTATACTAGTTTCTCTCAGTCGGTCATTCTGAATCTACCATACCATTATCAAACTATACTTCAACAATCGAAACTGAAGCGAGACCTAAGATAAGACAATGGGAATCGAACTCAAATGGATGAAGGAGAGAAGCCTAGTAAAGGCACCAACTCTTGCCAACGCATCCAACTCTGTGCATGGTTCTTGAAACTTAACATCTATTACTCTTTGTTAAAAACTCATCAAAATCATGACGAAGCGAATTTAGTGGGACTCAACTTAAAAAATTTTAAAAATAAAAATCTATAGATGAGGATGCATTTCATTATATTAATATACATATAGTCTCCATTTAACAATTAAATTCTGATCTTATACCCTACTTAATTTTTATTTTAATTATTAGTCTTTCACTCATAAAAATTTTGATTTTCACTGATCAAAGTTTAATCAAACTGAAAAAACATAAAAATTAACATAAGTAATATTTATATAATTACGTATTATTTTTACTCTAGCTCTTAGCCTAAAAAAGAGTCAATTGCATAATAATACCTCCTGGTTTTAATTATTTTTTAATTTATCTATACGTTTTTAGAAATTACAATGATATTCTTTGAATTGGAAAAACTTGTTTCTATTTCATCACTCAAACACTTCGCAGATGAAAAAAAACGGGAAAAAAGGCAAATATACACTTAATTCTATTGAATTTAGTATTTCTATTAAGATTAAAAAAAATTGAAATTTTTTAAATATATAGAAGACAAAAATTTCAAGACAATTTTTTTTTTGGAAATTTGATGCGGGGTTTTATGTTTTTTAAATGTACATAATATTTTTTTAATAAACTAGTTCATCCATTCAAACCACTCAACTCAAACTTTTTTTTGTTTTTTTCCTAAAAAGTTTGTCTTTTTCCCAAAAAGTTTTTTATCTTTTCTGAAAATTCAAAAAAATTTACTATTCAAACTTAAAAATCTCAACTCAAACTACTCCACCAAACTCCCCCTATGTAAAGGTAGTTACCGTAGAAAACCAAAAAATCAATTTGGAAACAAAAGAAAACTAGGGTTTCTTATTTTAATCAATTAATCAAAATAATATATCAAAAGAGGTTTATATAGGCTAATTAGAAAATATAAAAAGACTAATCTACCCTCAATTGTTAAAAAAGAAACATAATAATAACAAGAGGAGGTATCATGTAAACTTCTTCACGAAGATCACCATTTAGAAATGCATTTTTTACATCCATCTGAGATATGTGCCATTGACGAACAGAGGCAACTGCAATGAGAGTGCGAACAGTAGTCATTTTTGCAACTGGAGCGAAAGTCTCCTCATAGTCCATACCATACTCCTGAGAGTAACATTTAGTAACAAGTCGAGCTTTATATATTTCAATAGAGCTATCAGACTTCGTTTTGATTTTATAAACCTAATGAGATCCAATTGATCTTTTACCTGGTGGCAATGGTACCAAGTCCCACGTATGTGTCTAATGCAAAGCAATAAGTTCCTCAGCCATAGCATCCTACCAAAGTGGATCACAAACAGCCTCTCTATAGAACAATGGCTTAGAGAGACGATGAATAGAAGCTAAAAAGGAAGTGAAAGAGCTAGAATAACAAGAGTAAGTAAAATCTGGTAGCTAAGTAGACTTACGAGAACGCGTATAGTGACGAAGGGAAAAGGAGGAGAAGCCGTAGTCTCAGGAGGTGATTGGTCAGCCGTAGGAGGAAAGGGAGCAATGGTAACATCAAGAACCAGGGTACCAAAATCTGTTGAGCTATCAGTGGGAACTTTGCAAAAAACATTATCTGAAACTGGAGCAGGTGCTTGTGAAACAGATGGTGAGACTTTGCGGGTCCTGCATAAACAAGTGGAAGAAGAAAAAGAGACTAAGTATCCTAACCGACACAATTCACTGACAGAAACAAGATTTGAAGTAAAACTAGGAATGTAATAAACATCCAAAAGAGACAAAGAATGTGTGACAATTAAACCAACACCTACTAATGGCATAGGAGTACCATCAGCAATCATAACTGACATAAAGAAATTGGGAGATAAAGAAACAAATGATGATAGATCAGGTGACATATAATGAGAAGCTCCAGAATCTAGGGCTCACAAGGAAGAAGATGTACTTGAAGAACTAGAGGATGACAAACCTATATGAGAGGAGGCAGACATAGCTTATGTTTGTGTAGTAAGGAACTTCTAAAATTGCTCGAATAGTACATTGATCGACTGAAGAGACTAATCTTTACGTCCACTCATGATGAGAAAGTAAATAAAACAAACCAATAATCACCAAATAAGAGAGAATAATACTGCGATGCAAAATCAAATCAAGAAACAATCAAGACATGCAGAAACGAGCGATTATACGAATGAACCGAAAAAGTGTACGAACGGCGGCGGCGGAGGTGTACGGACGGCGAATGTGTACGGACGGTGGTGGTTGTACGGATGTCGGTTCTGATACTATGTAGAAAACCAAAAAACCAATTTGGAAACAAAAGAAAGCTAGGGTTTCTTATTCCAATCAATAAATCAAAATAATACATCAAAAGATGTATATATAGGCTAATTAGAAAATATAAAAAGACTAATCTGCTCTTAACTGTTAAAAAAAATGAAACCTAATAATAACAGAAAATAAGCTAGGAAACAAATAATAAAATAATATAAAACTATATCATCCAACAGTTACGTCATCACACTTTTAGTTTTTCCATTCACAAAAATAAAAGAAAAAGAAAAAGAAAACCAACCGTTCTTCTACATCATCATGCACTTTTTATTATCCTGCATTACATGGACATGGAGTAGGGAATGCTGCAATACTCGGTCACTGATTAGGTGAAAAGGTCTCGCCAAAAAAAAAAACAAAAAAAAAAAACGACAATAAAATTTCTTGCTTGTTTCGCAACATATTGCAATGGAAACAGGGAAACAAAGTATGGATGATCTTAACCATCTAACCATAAAAGCATCCCCTACCTCACTTTCTTTTCTTTTCTTAGTCTCCTTTCGGCTCAGTCAGTTTCCATAAATAGTAATTAAGTTTCAATTACTAAAATCATATTTATATCATGAATTGAATTCATTTTTAAACATCCTTTCCCTTTGGTTCAAAACTGTGCTTTACCAATACCTTAAAAAAATAAAAATAAATAAATAAAAAACTGTGCTCTATTTACACTTCAAAAACTAATTTGTGTATACGTGTAGAGAGAGAGAGAGTTGTTTTAGGTGGTACCTTGAGAATGGAATCCAAGCATGGACCGGCCACAATCTCGGCAGACAAAACCACAACAAAAGTACAGCCAGTGAATGCAAAAATGTACGGCTGAGCTTCCCTCAAAGCCTCCACAAACCCCCCCGTCTTCCTCGGAAACCCCATTTTCCACCTCTCTCCCCGGCAGCCACCGCCGGTCCCCGCCGCCACCAAAAACCGACAATCCTTTCCTTTTCTTTGAGCCAAGTAGCCCCTGATCATTCTTCGCTTCGAAACCAAAGAAACTTGGCTTAACATAAGAGCACTGACAAGAAGACCAAGTTAGTTCTGATGATCCTCAGTAGTAATTTGGCTTGCAAATCCAATTTGGTGATCTTGGTCTTGAACAAGCCATGCCCTCTAGCCAAAGGAATTAGAAAAGGTTATGAAGTTATTGATCAGAAGAGATTTTTTTGCTTTTTTCGTTTTTTTGTTTTTTAACGTTTTTGTGTTTTTTAACCAAGTGAGTTAGGTTGACAAAAAAAAAAAAAAAAAAAAGGGTGAAAAGAACGAGTTGGGCTGGAAATGTGAGGGACGCCTCTGGTCCTACTATCACGCTGGGTGGCCCTGGCCTTTGTTGTTTCAATGGTCGCTCGTGACTCACTTTTCTCAACGGAGGTCAAACCAATCAACTATTTGGACCATGAGTACGAACTGAAAAAATAAATAAATAAATAAATAAAAATCTAAACTAAATTGGTATTTGAGAGAGAATAAGGAATGTGAATTCGAGAAAGTGAATTATTCAACTTGATTTTCATTTTGATCGGAAAATCAAATTCAAACTTTTCTCCAAACAAGGGCTAAATGTCTTTTTTACTTTGCCACCAATTCAAGGAGCAAAAGAGCATGATAACCAAAGTGACAGTTCGTGTTCTAATGGGTGAGGCGAGAAGAAATGCAAAAATGAGGTTCATTTCCATTCTTGTGCAATTTTATATTGGTCTCAATCCATGGCTTTTAAGTTGGAGAATTTTGTGCTAATCTTATTGTCTAAATCATCGATAAAACACAATTATCTTTTCGAAGAATTATTATACGTTTTTTAAACCCTAATAATACAATTTAATGGCTTAGAATTGTAAAATGGAAACGTTTGTGTCTTCTGTCATGTGATACAAGTCTTATCGACCACCGAATTATGTAGTTGCGCTCCTAAAGAGTTTCCCCCCCCCCCCCCCCCCCGATCTTTCCCTTTTTTTTTTTTAAGTTGTACTTTTTTTTTTTTACCCCCTGAGATACTAAGTGTTTCTTGAGTTACTCATGGACTACCCTTGCATTTGGCCTATATTCTCGGTAAGGTTCACAGTTTACATCATTTTGCGGAGGTAACTTTAGGAAGCTCGCTAAAGAAAACGAGATATTCATACTCGGCCACACTTTTCACGCAATTTCTTGGCTCTATTCCTGTATGAGAATTCTATCTCGAAAAAAGAAAGGAAAAAAAAAAAAACCCCCCCTCTTCTAGTAGGATTTTGTTTTAAACGTTTAGATTTATTTTAGTATTTGTATATTTGATATTTTGATGTGATTTTGACTTGCACAAAATGCATTCACTACTGATGTAATCTTACCATAAATAAAACTTTAAAAAAAGAAAAGAAATAAAAAATAAAAAAAAAGAGCTAGAGTCAAAAAAACTGTGGTCCATGATAGCGTTGGCTGGGTGACGAAACGCCATCATGAAGAGAAAAAGTACGATGAAATTGGGATTGCACAGAAGAAAATGGTAGAGAATATTGGGATACGCTGAATTATTGTGCCAATTCCAGTGGCATATAGTAGCTAAGTGTGTGTGGTGTGTGTCTATATATATAGGCTCTAGCTATACAAAATGGAGTTATCGACTTTTTTGTTTGTTGATATTCAGGAAAAAAGAATCTCCGTTGTTTTGGTATTAGACCATCTCCAATGCATTGAGTCATGTTAATGTTACATTTGTTATAAAAAAATGTGAAAAATAATATCATTTTACTTTATGTTCTAATGTATAATGTTATTTCTACTTTTTATTATTATTGTAGTATTTTAGAACTTGTAAAAATGAGCATCTAGTATTTAAATAATTTACAAATAAAACTAGTGCAATATATCCATAACAAACGTAAAGCCAACAATCAACAGGAATCAAATACTAAATTTGACATTAATTATACATTGTGGCAAATTTACCACAAAATTTAGCATTTAGCAAATTTGGTATCAAATATAGTACTACATTGGAGAGTATTATTTTCATCCAAATACTAAAATTTACCATTGACACAACTCTTTAACATTGCATTAGATATGCTCTTAGCCCATGAAAAGAAGCATTTTTATCTAGCATTAGTAGTTGCTTGGTGCCCTAATGACTAATTGTTCCCCTTTTTTTTTTCATGCACCGAGCTTTTGCTGATTGGTATAATCAGTAATTTTGGGTAAGATGTAAAACACCCATTTTCTAAAGACTTTTATTTATATATTTATTTACGATAAGGGTCACTTTCATTTATTAAAAAAATAAAAATATTTATAAGTTTCGAATCTAAAAACTCCAACTTAAATCTTTGTCCTCCCCACCTATTGAGCTCGCCAGCGGAGATCATTTTGGAAGACTAAGATTAAATTAACCGGTCTAATTGTACAGGTTTATGGTTTACCGTTTACGTTATTTTTCTATGTAAAAATAGAATGGTCCGGGCATTCAAAGTTTAAGCAATCAAAAGGCTTAGAAAACCGTTTCAAAAAAAAAAAAAAAAAAGGCTTAGAAAACGACACTATTATAAGTGTTATGGGTTTAGAAAACGACATTTGGGCTTTGCTCCTAATTCTCGGTTACCCCTTTTGAAGTTAAAGAAAAGATGAACATTCTGCTGTAAAATGGACCAGCATTTCCATCTCTATATTGGACACCTTAATAAGTCACTGTCTAAAGATTCTAACATAATACATAGCAAAAAAATTAATTAAAAAGACCAAAAGGATTAAACAATTAGCACTTTTACTACACTCAAATCTCTTTGGTTGTGGAGTTCAAATTAATTATTAGTTTATGTGGGAACCTAGGTGCACTATTAATTAGATAAGTTAAGGTGGATTAGCCTATTTAAGCTGTAGTAAGTGTGTCCAGTTTTATTAGATGACTGTTTAAAAAAAAAAAAAAAAGAATGATAAATTATTGATTGATTATTGATCAATTAGTGATGATCTTAGTGAATCAATTTGTATATCTAATCTATCCATTTTCAATACATCAATTATTCATTTTTATCTTTTTAAATTGAAAAACAAGTTACATTTATCAAAACGGTTATTTTTGCACATAACCTTATTAATTGTTAGACTATATGTTATAGCAGTAGTTCTTGTTAATATATGTGGAAGAGTTTTCAATAATTACTCTTTTTTTTTTTTTTTTTTGTAATTAAGTGTAGTTACAGACAAAACTATAAAAATAAGTACATGTTTTAATTACATTTGATAATGTGACAGCCTTAATTACATTTGATGGTGTGACAGTTTATATGATTTGTTATAATAGGTTTAGCAACTTATTAACCTTAAATATTAATTAAATTGATTTTTTTTTCACATTTTAAATTCAATTTCTTTTTTTTTTTTTAATTTTAATGAAAGAAGCAAGTGTCACGTAGTACATAGGTAAACATTGGCATGCATAGGTTACTTAAGATCATATTCTTCATATTTTCATCTCTTAACCATTCATTTGTATTTATAAATTTTGTCCCATCCATTTAGTTATAAAAAAAAAAAAAAGAAAAAAAAAAACCATTACAAAAACTGAAGTAGAGCCATTGAGAGAACAAGTTCAAATAATAATAATAAATAAATAAATAAAGAAAAAGAAAACTGGAATGGATGGTAGTTTTTTGAGGCTATGTTATTCTTTCGTATTGAACTAACGATCTTTTAATTGAATTTGTGAAAAAAAAAAAATTTCTTAGAATCTCAGTTATTTTCATCAAATACATCAATGTTTCTCAAACTTCAGTAATGGAGTTGGCAATGGAGTCACCAATGAGAGGAAGAGGAAGTAGTAAAGTTACGTGGCACCCACAATAATAACTTGTCTTTAATTTTTTGAAAAAAGGGACAGATTCCGAAATTTAAAAAAAAATAGAAAAGAAATCGGGAATAAATGAATAATTACAAAAAAAAATTGGGAATAAATGAAATTTGAAATGGAAAGAGAATTAGAAATAAGATTCACAAATTAAGAATGAATCTTTAATTTATATTTTTAAAAAATAACTTAAAAAATCATGTCAACAAATTAATAACAAGTTGCCCATAAAAATCACATTTAATAAGCTCTCTAAGTTGGCATTAATTACTATTAAATTTTATTATTAACTCTTTAATTTCTTATGGCTATTGAAACAACGATAATTATTGGTGAATAAATATTAAAGTAACTATTAAAATCACACTCATTATATATCTATCTATAGGATGGTTTATAGGAATGCCATAAATTCATCCCCTGCATTGAGATTTGCCATAGAAAAAAAACTGTTGCTCAAAAATATCAAACTATATAATTATATAATATCTATTTATTCATTTATTTATTATTTTAAAAATATCAATTATACTTTTTAGTTATCAGTAACCGTATTTATACAAGTTGGTATCCTCCACAGTAACCAACTAATTACCATTAAGTATTTATCGTGATATCAACCGACAACCATGTTATCAATAAATTACTGACTTATAAGCACCTAAACTGTGCGGATTACTAACTAGTTACTAATCGATAACCTCCTTTGCCCATTATTACTAGCTACTTACCGACCAATACTACCTCCGCCGGTTGGAAACAGTAGAATCCACCAGATTTTCTCACCAAAATAATAAATAAATAAATAACACCAAAATCACAAAAACACCAAAAGCAAAGAAACAAAAAACAAAAAATCCAGCAAAACAATTATTTCTCATAATCAACAACACATTCACAAAAATCACAAGAACCACAAAATCACATAACATGTGAAAAAAATAAAAAAAAATAAATTAAAAAAAAAGAAGAAGAAGAAGAAGAAGAAGATATTCTCCCGGCCGTGGAATGGCTCCGAATGTGTCTCAGGCCGCTGCGGGTCTCCTCAGTGCGGTCGCGGCGTGGTGAGATATCCCCGCACGAGGCCACGGTGGGAGGACATACATACAGCTCCCTCAAGAGCCAAATCCACGAAGCCAAAGGACGATTCCACACGGAGCCGAATAGCACTTTTCCTCTACATATAATATAATACCTGTCCTATTGCTTAAAAAAAAAAAAAAAAAAAAAAAAAAAAGGAACTGTCCTATTGCCAATGGCCCTATGTGGATGGGATGGCCCAACATATACTGGAAAACTTTATAGTCACAACATAAACAACTCTTATGAAGTAACTCACTCACATGTGATATTTGAACCCTTGTCCTCGAAGCTCCGGGGTTGGGGTTCCATAGGTGAAATTCTTCAACTCCAAAGAGAGAGAATTTTTACTCTCATCTGAAATTTCAAATCATACATTTCTACTTTCATAAATTTCAACCGTACAAATCTCGATGAAATTTCTAGGATAAAACTTGAATTTTAACAAAACAAAATGAATTTATTATTTTTTTTTGGTAAATAAAACAAAATTAAGTTTTTTATTTAATTTTATTGGTATGCACCCACCACACTCCAATAAACTAATCTAACCTACACAATTTTTTTTACACTTGTCAAGGATTGATTCATGGACTTACTAAATCTAAACTCTTAACCCCTCTTCTCTCACCAACTGGGCTAGCCCTCGTGGCTTAACAAAATTAAGTATATGTACCATAGTCCTTGAAGCTTTGGGGTTGGGTTTCATAGGTGAAATTCAACCATTCCAAAGAGATAAATTTCAAAAATTCCCAACCAACATAATCGCTCAATCACATAGGAGTAGGAAGCCTCACGAGTTTAACCAACAGTCATCCGGAAGGGGGGGGGGGGGGGGGGGGTTTCCATTAGTAACTCACATGTGGTATAATGCAATGAGAGGTTTTAAAAACCGAAAAACAAAATGAAAATGAATATAATTTCGAATGACAAACAAAAATAACCCTAATTTTTGTTACAAAGCCACTAACATCACAATTGTGTGCACATCTTTCCCACCTTATGCGTTATCTTTATTGTGAAATCCACGTGTTAAGAGAATCGTTGTTTTTCAATATCACATCCCCAAACACCACAATGAACACACTTGCCTAAAAATCACTAACTATCCAGAAACTAGATATTTATCATGGGCAATATTATTTAAGCTTCTTGATTACTTCCTTTGACAACCAAAGCCGGTCTCTTCTAACAAAGAGCAGGTCTTCTCAAGATCTTAGAAAAGGGTTGAAAACAGACAACTAAAACGTCCCATCTATTACACATAATTCTATGATCGGTTTGCAATCCCCAAATGCTGAAGTGTCCTTGGGATGATTTGATGACCTTGTGGTCCCTATAAGGTGAAGAAGGTGAAGATGATTAAGATCGCTTCATGAATTTTCAATTTTCCTTTTCTTTACCGCATATTTAATCCTATGGTACAATATGAATTATGAGAAACTATAGATAAAAGATAACCATTTTCTCGATCTTTATTACCCAACTAAAAAAAGATGATTATGTTTTATCTATTACACAAGATTCTATGATCGGTCTACGGTCTACGCTCCCCAAATGCTAAAGCCGTCCTTGGGATGATTTGGTGGCCTTGTGCTCCCTATAGGTGAAGACGATGAGTTCGGTCCATGGATTTTCCTTTTCCCACCCACATTTCGCTCTGAGGGATAGAAAGGGAGATGGTGCACCGTGAGTAGTTAAGACCCAAGAGATTTAAAAACTAGTGATTTTATTCTGCCAATCTTTTCTTCAGTACACAAGTACATAGTTGTGTGCATACTCCAAAGTACATATGTGTGTAATATAGTTCAACAGTTCAAAAAAACCACAATATATTCCAAAAGTGATACGGATTGGAATGGGGAAAGAAGAAGATATGTTTATCCATATTATATAAGACAGAATATTAAAAAATATAAATATCTTCTAGTACTTATTACAATGCCAAATCCATTCATCACACATGGATGTTTCATCCCCAGGAATGCTATTTTAGAGAGAATCTAATTGTAAGATATATATAAAAATCTTCTACATTGTCCCCCAAATATTAAGCATATATATATATATATATATATATATATATATCAACTACAAATTGAATGAATCACCATTCACCACTGCTAATCAACCAGAAGGTTCTCCTCAGAGTCAGAAGCAAGCGTCCAAAAGGCAACAACAGCAGAGTACCGCCAGGCTGCAAAAGCAAAAAACATCATGTAAATTTATAGTCCTTCTTAAGATAAAAACAAAATATATATATTTTTTATTTTTTTCCCTGCTTCTGCACAAAATTGAAAATATGATTTCGTTTGATTACAATTACAAGCAAAAAAAAAAAAAAAAAAAAGGTTTTCACAGAACATTCTGCATATATCAAAAAAACAGACGGTGGGAATATTTGTCAAAATGACGACCTTAAAATTGAAATTAATAAAAAATAATAATAAGATTGGAACGACCGTCATTTTACTTAAAAATTTTTTTTGGGAAGATTATTTAAGAAAGTCATTTTGCTAATTGACACAACAAACAGCTAACTTTTGCACTCATAGAATAGAATATTATAGAGCCTCATAATGACTCCTAAAAGCAAAAAGTAAACGTTGTTGTGCCCAAAAAAAAAAATCAAACATTCTAGATCTTGGAAGAAATTGCATTTTTATTGAAAAAAAAAAAAAAAACTCAAAGGCTGCGTTTGAAGAAGAAAAAAATAAACAAAAATAAAACCCAAAATCATTATAGAAATTCTACAACCCAAATGGGGAAAAGGGGTGCTCTGAATTTGGCCTAAATTTTGCAAATTCCTCAGCAAAATTGCATCAAAATTTAGATTAAGGATCCTCTACAACAAAACTATTTTTTTTTTTTTTTGAAAAGCATCTATAACAAAACTACACACACAATTTTATCATCACGAAAAAAAACAAAAACAAACAAACTTACCATCCTTCAAGACAACCAGCACTGCTGTTTTTGCTAGGAGGAGGTTGGGCATACTGTGGAGGATAACCTTGTGGAGGATATCCTTGCTGAGGATATCCTTGCTGAGGATAACCTTGCGGAGGATAACCCTGTGCTGGGTAACCAGATGGAGGATAAGCGTCTTTTGGAGGGTAACCTTCACAAAAAATAAAAATAAAAATAAAAATAAAAATAAATTTAAAGAACCCAACAAAATTAAAGAAAAAGACAAAATTGAAGAAACATGAAAAAGGGGCAAGAAATGGAGACCTTGAGGAGGAGGAACGCCAACAGGAGGTTGATGTTGATCGTAGTAACTCATCTTTCTTGCTCTCTGAAGATTAGGTCGGAATCAGCAAAAAATAAAATATAATTAATAAATAAAAAAATTGGGATTAGATCAGACTGTTTTCTCAAGAATTAGAGAGAAAAATGAGAAATGGGTTTTGATCGGAAAAGGACGCTACAAGGTTAAAACCAACCAATGAGACTTTATAAGAGAAGGAAGAATCAAAGGCGGCTAAAATGTCGATGCTAAATACCCACGTAACCTGTAAAAGAAAGAAAGAAAGAAAGAAAGAAAGAAAAACTGAAAATGAAGCTTCTACGAACCCGACTGAGAGTTTAGAGGCACCGACTGTTCAGGGGGCACAGATTATGAGACGCGGTTTCTACACACACACACAAAAAGAGGAAGATAAAGATTAAACCCACCTCGTTAAGAAAAAGAGATTTTTCCGTGACCATGTTTTTGTGGTAAAAGTCCTTTTTGCCCCTGAAAATCCACTTTTTCTTTTTCTCCCTCTTTTTTAATTAAAGGAAAATTAGGCGGGATTACAAATGTCCAAATTGACAAAGAGATATTGACTATTTCGCACATGATTTTATAAAAATTAAAAAAAAAAAACAAAACAAAACAAAAGACAAAAAAAAAAAAAAAAAGTTTTGGAATCTTCTTATCTCCAAATTCCGGGGAAAAAAAAAGAAGTGGACATGACTTAATATGTAAATAATATGGAACACAATAACATAATTTGGAAAAAAAATACATTCAAATCAATAATAATTAAAATTACATAATATTAAAAAAAACTATAACACTAAATAACACAAAATTCATAACATAGTGATAATATATTTTATGCTGACTTTGTTAAATAATAAAATATATTTTATTGGATCAATATGTGAAAAAAAAATATAAATGTAGGTGAAATTTGTAAATTCAATAAATAGTATGGAATTAGTAAAAAGGAATATAAAAAGATATTAAAAAAAAGGAATATACATGGAAGATTTTTTTTGTATTAGAAATGGTGCAATATGTTGGAGATGTATTTACTGTTTGATCTGATAGTTATACTATTTAGGTGTGAAAGTTATATCATTTTGGTGTAATAGATTGGAGATGCCCTTAGACACAAAACACGTTAGGGCACGAGACGTTAAAGACTTGGCATGGACATGATAAGCAACACAACAAGAGCACAACAATGTTACTTTTTAAAAAAAAAAATCAATGTTTTCTATTGTATTCAATATTTTTTTTCATTTATAATGTTATATTGGACATGATTAAGTTATGTTGAATTGTCATATTTAAAAAAAATATATTTATGATTGTGATAATTTTGAAGGTCCTAATAGTTTTTTATTTTATTTCATTTTATTTTTCTATACCTTGCTACAAAATTGTCTTAAAATTATTTGTCAAAGGAAAAATCTTCCAAAACATATATATATATATATATATATATATATATATTGAGCCATGTTAACATTAAAAGAAACAATAGATGGTGGTCTAAAATAGGATGAGTAAGTAAACCGAGCCAATTTTCCGAGTATTAAAGGTTTGTTAAATGTCGTTGTCACCGATGTCTCATCCTCGAACAACAAAGCGGATTGTATTTCAAAATCGGATTTATTAGAAAACCCCTTTTTTTTTTGTCTCTCTCTAATTAAAATATCTTAATATCAAATAAAGAATTATTTTTACTTAGGGCCGTTTGGAGCACTATCTAAATTTTAAAATCTCAACTCTAAATATAAATTTTTCTTTTTTTAATTTTCAAAAAATTTAAATTTTAAAAGTCCATAACTTTCTCATTTCAAATCGAAATGAGATGATTTTTATATCAAAATACTCGTATCGACGAGACAAATAAGACAATATCTATTTTTCATTATTTTTTTCTGAACACATTTCAAATTTTTGCACTATTTTATATATCACATAATTTTTTTAAAAAAATTTCTTCCAAACACACATTTCTAACTTAATCTTTAAAACATCTCCAAATATTCTCCCAAACGGGCCCTTAATGAAGAAAAAGATTTGGTTAGAAGAAGAAGAAGGAAGCCAAAGAGGACTCTTGGGTTTATCTTTAATATATGGTTGTCAACGGCTTGTTAAAGCCTTTAGACCATGAAAAAGTAAACGATATTCATCACTTTGCTTGAGTTTGTTCAATTGCTTTGACACTCCGTTTGATAGGAAGGATAGAAAATAAGAGATAAAAAAAATTTATAAAATATAGAAAATCAAAATGATAGAAAGAAAATTAGTTTTCCGCTAAATAAAAATAGTGGAACTGTCATTGTAATTGTTTTCCCTCTCATTTTTTCTTTTCATTCTCTTTTCCTTCTTATCAAACAATCAACTCAAACATTTTTCATCCACTTTTCCCTCGTATTACTTCCTTCATTCTTCTTTTCCACCCAATCAAACATAGTGTAAAGGTTTTTCCCATGATAGGATTGGGACGTTTCTTGAAAACCACACACATAACTAAATAAATGGAAGGAGACAAAAGAAATTCGTTTGGTCTCAACCACTGGGTTTTGTCTTCCTTTTTTTCTCATAGACATAAAATGTCAGTGATATTTATCCACCTTGGCCCTTGCTCAAAAATCGAATCCAGACTGTTTTTAAAAGGCAAGTTGAGTTTTCCATCTTAAGTAAAGGCACTTATATAATCATAGGGGAAGAATAAATTCTATCCTTTACTAATGCTAATACATGAACTATAAAAGCACAACTTGTTTGTCAAACGGAACTTGGTAGCCAATGCATAAATAACCACATCAACAAGTTTAAGACGTAATTAATACCAAGGATTAAAAAGAATAGTGCTTATGTATCTATACAATATTATATATATATTATTTTATTTATCTATACAGTATATAGAAAAGAAAATAATTTTTATTATTTTTTTGTCCAAAACGCACGTTTTGAACGAAACTTGCGTTTTGGGGTTTTTGTGCCTGCTGTGCAGCTGACACACGGGCAGGGAGGGAAGGAGAGAGAGAGAGAGAGAGGGGGGGAGAGAGAGAAAGGTGAGTGGGATGGAGTATTTTGTTTCGGATTTGTTTTCTCTGTTGGAGGGGAAGGGAGGGAGAGTGAGAGAGAGAGGAGAAAAAAAAATAAAAGATTTTTTCGTAGTATAAATATTTAGTTTATATATATATATTTTAAAATATATATTTTATATTATTTTAGTTTTTTTTTTTTTTTTTGTATTAGTCTATTCTTAATAATTTAATATTTTGATCTTTTTTTTTCTTTTTCATCTCTTCTTTTTTCATCTTAGGTATTTTGTTGGTTTTTTTTTTAATCTATTTTTTACTTATATATTTTTTCTTATTTACATAAATTTTCTCAAATAGGTTTAATCATATGCATTGTACATGTTTTTAAACTAGTTATATATATATATATATATATATATATTATAACAATACTATAAGAGTTGGTGTAGGTTAGTGGGTCGTCCAAAACGACATCTAAATATTGTCGTTTTTTTTTACTCCCTATTTAATTGACGTCAAACGGCACTTGCAAAACCTCTTTGTGCTCTTTCAAAAAGTTGGTGTGAGTTATCCAAAATGGCATCTAGATGCTGTTTTTTTTTTTTTAACTCCCTCCTTATGATAGTTGTCTTCTTTCATTGCCGTCCTATACTGGGCCTTATAAAAGGCTCGTCTAAACACCGCTTCCTAATTATCTTTTTTTTTTTTTTTTTTCAAACGGTGAATTTCATATTTCTAAAAAAAAAAAAGGTATAAAATGGTTGCTAACATTTTGCTTTATGATAATGAACCATGAATTATTATTATTATTATTATTATTGCAATTTCTCATTAAAATTGGTCTCTTTTATATGAAAGGTTATAATTGTTCATAATCTACTCAATTTTCGGTTGCAACTGTTCAAGGAAACTCTAGAAAATATTAACAACAATTATGAGTGTGTTCGTGTGTTGTTCAGTTCTCAAACATTCAAACATTTGTGGGAGAATCAAATTTAGCCTTCAAAATATCTAACATTTGTAAGAAAACTAGACTTTTACGTGCAATTTCTCTCGCAAGTAATCGGTACGCACTAATATCTTTTTCTCTCTATCCTACTAAAAATAAAAGAGCAAATTTTTCCGTTTGAAATGTTTCATTAAGATTGTCCAAAACAAATGTCCAGGATTATCTTTTTTTGCCTTTTTTGAATTGGTGTTTCCACAATATTGAAAGTCTTTTTCCGTTAAAGAGTGATTTTTTTGTTTTGCTCATAATGCTAAAAAGTGACTTTGGATAGTAGTTCATCGTCTTTTTTTTATTTTTATTTTCCCTATCAAAGTACTGATTGCCTTCTACTTTCTTATGATGATTGTATTTTACCACTTAGGTAATTTTTTTTTTAAATTTTTGTATCCAGTTTACTCTAAACTTAATTTCTTGCTCTTCTTCCTTTTTTTTTTTTTTTTTTTAAGGAAACGTTTAAATTATAAACCCCTATTCAAAATATTGTAATGAATCAAATTAATTAATCTTTATTTCCCCTTTTATATAACTTTCTTCCACACAGTGTACTTAATATTTATTTTCTACAAAAAAAAAAAAAAAAAAATACAATTTCACTTTCCGTGGTTCTTCATATACTCTTCCAGGCGATATTATATATAAGATGACCATGAGTTTTGTAGAAAAATGAACCATTAGATTCATATAACTAAATGTGCGTGAGTTTTGATGACCATGAGAAAACAAACTTGCCTTTGAATATCCCAATAAAAATGAAGAAGATGACCCTGAGTTTCGATAATGGAATGAACCCTTAGATTAAGAAAACAAACTTAACTTTGAATATATAAATTTCTACTTATGTAAACATTATATTGTACTATATTATCATTATGTAAACCTTGATATATTGTACTATCATTATTAATCAAGTTATCATTTTATTTATCTTACTTTATCTAATATAATAGATATGGCCTTCTTCTTTTTTTTTTTTTTTCCCCCCAAACTATTAGATTAGTTTTAAGAAATACAAAAATATTTAATTAAAACTACTCTTTATAACTTTAGATCAGTAAATATATAATAAATTAAAGACATTTGAGAGTTATTCATAACATATAATAATTATAAAATCTACATTATTAATTAATATATTATATATGACACGTGTAATGCAAGTACACAAACTATTAATTGTTATATTAATTATAAAATCTACATTATTAATTGTTATATTATATATAATATGTGCAACGTACGTAGTCTATACAATATATAGAAGGGAGAAAAAATTTATTGAAACGTGCGTTTTGTCTTTTTTTTTTTTCCTTCTGGGCTGGCTGATACAAGGCAGCAGAGGTGGGGTGAGAGAGAGAAAGAGGGATGTGTTTTGTTTTTTTTTTGGGGCGGGGGGGGGGGGGGGGAGTGGGGCCCTTTTGTTTTTGTTTTTATTTATTTTAAATAAGATCTATTTATTATATATGTAAAAGTTTATAATACATATTTTAATTATCTTAATGTATTTATTTTTTAAAATTTAAATATAATTTCTATGTATTTCTTTATTTTTTTTTTGAAGTAATAATTCCTATGTATTTCATATTTCAAGAAAATATTTATTTTATATTTTGTAAATTTTTTTATTTTCTTTTAATTTCTTTTACACATTTCGTGATAAATAAATCACATTGATTTAAGTAAATATTTTTCATTAACATATTAAAATAATATCTTTCAAACAATTTTTTATTTTATTTTTAATTTTAGTCCTTCCTTATGTATTGGTCTATTTTTAATATTTTTTTATTTAAATAAATTTTCTCAAATACGTCTAATAATATGCACCACACACACATAAATGTATACAGTCATACATGTATACGGTCCAGGGTTCATGGCTCTCAAGTTCTCAACCTATCATTTACTAAAGTCTTTATATTTTTTTTACTTTGTATTTTGTTTTTATTCAGAATATATACGATGCGTTTTAAATTTTTAAATTTTTATATTATCAAATTATATTTAATATAATAATTTATATTATTTTTTGATCACCACTTAATTTTGATCATAAAATAACTAAATTACCTCTATAATGAAAAACTAAACTAAGTATTATCTATGTGTTTGATGAATGAATTTGAGATGGAATTTTTAAATTAAAATTGATTAAATTTTCAAAATTAATTAAAATTTTTTTGTTGATTTTTTTAAAAAATATTAGATTTAGCCAATAGAAGCCTAAAAAACCGCGCATGGATATTCTTTTTCCATTGGTCCAGACAGCAGAACAGAACGTAAACATCAGTGAAGAAAGACTTCTCATGTACGAAGCAATAAGGTTACATCAAAATAAAAGTAATAATAATTATAAAAAAAAAAAAAAAAAAGCACACTAAGAGTTTACACTATTTTTTTTGCTGTCATTGATGTCTAAGAATGACACTTTGATCAAAAGCCAAAAAGATCAATATGCCTAAAAGCTAAACATAAGTTAGATCTAAACGTAGAAAGCAGCTTTTTCAACCTAAACAGTAAGCTGCTTCCCATGATTTCAGAATCGAACACAGAGGAAGAAAGAATTAAAGACGAAATTCTTACACATGTATCATTGAGTAATTACAACATTATAATTGTCCTTGCTTGACTCCTATGGGACTTCAAATATCGAAGCCACTCTTTGACTATCAGGTCCAAAATTTGTCCGCTCCTCCGTCTCGCACTCGGCAAATTTCCGACTTTGCAAAGGGCCGGTATAACAGCTCCTTAAGACCAAAGGAACCACTTACGTTGCTGTTCGGCTCTACCACTGTTGGGGGATACACTGATTCTATCTGCATTCCGGTAAAGCCACTTACCAAAACCCGGTGAGGATACAAGTTCTTCCAAGGCTTTCTCGGTGGAATCTTTGGTGAACTTTTCCCACCCCTGTTTGGAGAATTTCCTCCTTTCCGGTGTAACATGGAAGCTAGAAAGGTATAAGCCTGTATCTGATTGCTGCTGAGTTAGGGTTCTCCTGCCAAAACCTGAAAAGAAAACGCCGATATTATGTATTACAATCTGGTTTGTAACAAGTATAATCACTACTAGCAGTATTATATAACATATAGAAGCAAACCTTGGACAGGACTCGACGATGTAACCGTAAAATTTCTTAATGGGCGCCTCAGGAAACTGGAGTCTTCATTGTTTCGAATCAGGTAAGTTTCTTCATCAAGAGAATCTTCAGAAGCTGAAGAATCGGGAAGGTGTGATATTCTCCTGTCCTTTCTGGCTGATTTCATTAATTTTCTGCAGAAACATACCATACTCATCAGGCATTTCACAGAAAAGAATAAGCTTAAAGACAACTTCATGAGTCGGAGAATTTAAAAGTAGCCTTTGTG
The DNA here is from genome assembly GCA_008635985.1 of Ficus erecta. Lineage (NCBI taxonomy): Eukaryota > Viridiplantae > Streptophyta > Magnoliopsida > Rosales > Moraceae > Ficus > Ficus erecta. Next base: position 987,198 of record BKCH01000005.1, read on the forward strand.
TGTTTAGGCTTTTGAACTGGAAAAGCAGTCTTACCTGTAAACACGGCGAAGGAATCGCAACCTAAAAATTCTCCTCAGTATCGAAGAAACTATAATTCCAGATATTAGAGCTTCTATTGCTAGTACGGGATCCGCAGAACTCTGGAGACAACAAAAAAAGACTTCTGTCAAATGTGCAATCACTTTTAAAGGTGCCATAGTTTATACAGAAACATATGATAATATTTGTGTCAACAGACAAAATAATTGAGGTTGGTGATAAAAACCTGAAGAATCATAAGAGCAGCCACAGTACGGATGGACCACGCAACCAAAAGAGATGTACTTATATCAATTGATCCATCTTCTGTTAGGACGACTTTGCGAACCACCCAGAAGCCCATCCATGCTCCAGCCAGAATAATAAACGCCAGCAGAAATTTTACTACCTACAGTCAATAATCATCTAAAAAACGTTAATAAGGACAAGAATTTGGTAGCTTCCTAGATACTAGCAAAAACGAGGAATCAAGATGACTTACATACAGGATCATACAGTTCTGGATCAATTCCCATCAGTGCAAGTATTGCACGCAAAAAGTCAGGTGCAACTTGCTTCAGTATATATCCAATACCGGCCTGAAAAATTACAAAAGAGCAAGATTAAGACAGTATCATTTCCATTTAAATTTGAGGGAATAAAAAGGGATCTAAAGACTGATACTCACAATAGACGAGGGAACAAAGATTGCAAGTTTCCTTCCACCAAATGGAATAAGCTTCATCCCCTGTCAACAACCAGAAAACATGATGTCAAATAATAATACAAGAAAAAAAGACCTCAAATAGGCCAAAATTAAAGTGCCTGCTCTGAGCCAAGGACTGTCACGTAATAAACTCACAAAATACATTCATATGTTAAATTTGCAACCCAACAAATCTCAGACTTCAACTGAAATTCAAGATATGGAGCAGAGCTGAAAAACCTCGTCTTCACAAAAACCCAGTTCACTTGTTGTGATAATTAGCACGAGTAGTGAGACAGACAACTTGAAGAAAATGAAAAAACACGGCAAGCAAAAATAACATATAATGGACGCTAAAGAAGCACATACTGCAAACGTAATAAAAAAATAAAAATTATTGCAATTAGCACCAAGTATTACACTTTCAACCACTCATGTATCCAATTATATATAAGAGATATTAAGCTCTGCATTGGAACTTATGCAGATCTCTACTAGCTGGCAAGATTTTGTATAAGTATCTTAGACTTAAGCATCCTTCTCTGAACTGATTTCCTGAGCCATTAGCAACCATCATAACAACAAAAGTAAAAAGGAGACTAAAGATCATTGCCTACTTACAAGCTAACTACGAACTAACTACCAGTGTCCATGAATGAAAAACACTGCACAGATTGCTTAGAAATTGTGCATAATATCAACTCATCAACACTGGAGGGGAAAAATATATTACCTGGAAAAGAACCACCAGTATTACAAGGATGATACCAATTGCCATTGCACTTCCATAGTAAAATACTAGTGACTTGCTCAGGATGGAAGCCAAGCTCAGCATGAGTGTGCCCAGTACCAAAAGTACTACACGATGTAGGAAGAATTCTGCAAAAGAAAAGAATCATGTAAATGAACCAAATACTGATATGAAGGTCAAATGGGGGAATACTAATAAACATTAAGCTCAAACAAGTTACCTTCTTCAATGGACACCTCAAAGCTTTCTAAGGATGAAGAAGCTGTCCGTATATCTAAAATTTTGTTGTCAAAAGGCGACATATGTCGAACCCAAGAGCCTTTCGAAACTTTCTCCCACTGATCTTCAGGACACATTCCCATTGCCAATGATGCATTCCTGCATAAGGATCACAAAAAAAATGTTTTATTATTTAAATTATGTGCTTCCGCATGAAATCAGCTTTAGGTTCTGACTTAAGCTATCACGTTAAAAGATGGGACAATTTTTCTTAATTAGGAATTTAGATAGACTTATTGCATTAAAGTAATCTAATTATGTACCATTTTTAAAAGTTTGATACATTTAAAGTTCCAAAATATGTCTCCTACTAAAATAAAAAATTCAAATAAGTAAAAGAAAATATTTGCAGAACTTTACTAATGCTTTTTAGCTTTTTCAATCCTGTTATTTCAGCCTCATTATTACTAAAAGTATGTAGTATTTACTTTTTAATTATTAAAAACAAAAACAAAAAAACAAAAACAAAACTCTTTGGTTCACATATGTAGTTCAGGAAATCAACAGTTAAGCTTAAACAACAGTAGGTGATTCCAATTCAAAAGAGAAAAAAACAAGTCAATATTTCTGTACACATAGAACTTCTCCCACGCAACAACAGAAGACAAACTCATCAAAGACGCATTTACGAGACACCAAAAATCACTCACCTATGGAAACAGACCTCTGCGTTAGGTAGGTAAACGCTTGAATTTCTTCCTGATATCTTCACCATCGCAGAGTGTGCAAACTTCCTCAAATTTTTAATCCTCGACAATCCATGGATATGAATTCTTTCACAAACCATGGATTTTCCAGGCTTTCCAGGAGAATTTTTCACTGGCAACCCGTGAGATAATTCCAGCACGGTAGATGGAGCAACAACTGCAAGGTCAAATGTTAAAAAAGAAAGAATATTACCAATAAAAAGAGAGAGAATATTACCAACCGGGAGTAAAAACATTTTCACAAGCATTCAGCAAAGGCTTCTTGCAACTGCCATTATCATACAACGCTAATAGCCTTATATCATTTTCTAAGATTACAATGCACTGAGTCGCCTTCCATGACCTTGTTGAAAATTCACCAAAGGTCTCGTCTCGGTTTAACAAAACACGAGAAAAAAAAAAAAGGAAATATTCTAATCACCGATCATTTCCACCATAGTTGTTGATTTGGCAAATAACAGAATTAATACATACGCTATCGTTAAGTATTGTTGTTTTGATGTTTACAAACAGAGATATTATAAGAATAATAACAGATTATTTTCATATTTCAGCAAAACCCATTTCCATTTCAAAGACAATCCAGTCAATTCCAGCCTATAATTATAAATTGAAGCAAATCCAGATTCTAAACGAGATTAACGAAAAACTGAGACAGGAGGAGGGAAAAATAGGTAATTTTCATAAGAAGCACTCCCAATCTTAACCTACAAAGATTTCAAATTAAAATTCATCGAAAACTTCGTGGCAAAGAATACGACATATAAACTATCTCTTTGTTAAACTCCTCATTTTCTCGGTTCCCAAACAGAACAATATAAAGTACGAAAACGACAAGAAATTCACGGTTCGTACTTAAAAAAAGCAGAGAAATGAAAACCCTAGGATTCAGGAAAATCAAAATTTGAAATAAGCGGAAGAAAGATTTAAGGAGTAGAGTAAGAAACGTACCTAGAAAGCGTTCTTCGACTGGTTCAAGGGAAGAAGAGGAGGGCAATAGAAAGAGAAGACAGACAAAGTATGCAGAGAGTAAAATCGGCTTCGCAGAACCCATTGTTGTTGCTGGGTTCTGGGTTTTCCCAGTTAGAGTTAGAAAGAGAAAGTGAGGAGAGAGAGAGAGAGAGAGATTGAGGGTGATATATCCAGGAAAGGCGCGCGTAGAAAATACGGGACCTTTGGGAGGGCAAATATGGAATGTCGGCAATGCTGAAATTCTGCATTTGGGCTCACGGCCCAATAAGCCTTGATGGGCTATTGTTGTCCGGACCGGGCAACAAGGGCCGTAAATAGAGTGGGTGGGAAGGAAAAATATGGGAAAAAAAGAAAAAAAAAAGCACGAAGTACAAATTTTGTTCAAATTTGTAACAAGTCTGAAAATTTAAAAGTGGTATCTAAAGGTATTCGTATTGTGTAATTACTTCTGTTAGGAAGAAAATCATTGCACGTATATAATTATTGGTACTTGCCAAAATATTTAAAATAAAGGGACTTTGTACAGTCCGCTTTTGTACCACCATGATAATAGTTTACATGCTATTATTTTAATTTTAAAAAATAATTGAACATTCCTATAGAAGAAGATAGTTTTTTTTTTGGTTATTTTTTTAAGGAATTTTTTTGGTTATTAGAAAACATAATTCTAACCAGATTTATAATCTGAGGCTATATCAACTATAAATTACCAAAAAAAAAAAACCGTAAAATATTAACACTACTCTCTCCTCTGTCAGACATTTTCTCTTCACTATCAAACCACCTTCTCTGTTCTTTTTATTTTTTTATTTTATTTTTTATTTCCTGAAAACCACCTTCGCCGCCATTTTTTATTTTTGTTTCTCATCTAACTCTTACAATCACATTTTCTCTTCTTCAAAAGCCGCCACATTGGACGGGGTCTCTATCCGATCGAGTTTTTTAGGATTATTCAATGAGTAGGAATGAAGCTCCTTAAATAAGGGAGAAAATGCACGACTCATTATGCGGTACCCATATGGGATTGCGCATATGGAATTAACACTCCCCCAAGACATTTGCAGCTTTTTATTTTTAATTTTGTTTCTTTAAATATATATGTATATACGTATATGTATTTCCAACTTGTCTTTAAGGATGAAATTATCAATACTTAAATTTTATTAAAAAAAATCGTCGGAAATATTGAAATTAGTGAAAATTGATATAAAATGCGGAAATTCATCCTAAAATACCTAATTTGAGAAAAATAAAACTTTAAGAGACTCTAAAATAGTTAATAATTCATAAGTTAGATAGAATCTCAATTAAAATATTAAGTATATGAGAGGTATGCATGATAAAAAGAGATCATTGTACAATAAACGACAAGCATATGTTCTCCAATTAAATAAAATAATTGAAAACTAACCTAATATATATACATTACATCCACAGTTCATCTATGATAAGAAAGTATCAATATCAAAAAGAGCTTTTAGAATGTACGAAGGTATTTATACCATATTTTCATTTCCTAGTCATGATATTTCAGTATTTTAATTTAGTTATAATTTTGGACATGTTATATATATGTATCTCAATCTCTATCCATTATCTATTTATGTATAGCAAATTGTGAGTAAAGAAACCAAAAAAAAAAAAAAGCATGAACTTTACTTTTTTAAAAAATAAAGTAAAAAATATTAAAGGACTCATACTTTATAAATATTTGTTGATATTTCCGTGGAAATTTTCATGATAATCTGTCATTTAATACTACATTTTTTTTTTACGAAAATTGATATTTTTTTGTGAAAAAATCTACATTTACGGAAATTTTCATTAAATTTTGTTTTTTTGATATACTTTGTAGAAACGATACTATAATCTTGTTTCCATATCGGAATTTACAAAATAGGGGAGCTTCTGCAAAAATATCAGTAAAAATATCAATTTTTCTATCCTTATAGTCAACACTATCTCCACCAAAAAGGTAATATAGTAGCGTATCATCAGATATAATTGGAATCAATATCGGCTATCAACCATCTCCACTCACCAGCACCAATTTAGGGTCATCGAAAAGTATTCTAGTAGATTACTAATTTTACTCGATTATTTTACACTTTCAACACAAAATGTTGGCCAACTTCAACTTCAACCGTTGGAGAGTATTCTGATAGATTGTATAATCTACCATAATACGTTTTGTTTTAAAAAAAGAAGGTCAACCATCTCTGATTCTGGTCACCAGAGTAATCTTGTAGAATATTTATGATAATCTATCAAATTTTCTTTTTTATTTGTAACAAAGAAAGCACATCGAATCATCATGTTTCAGTCGTTGAAGAGTATTCTAATAGACTACTTTTGATAATCTACATATATATTTTTTTTCAATAAAGAAGGTCATTTGTCCTTGGTCCTAATCACTTGAGAGTAAACCAATGTATACTTTGAATAATCTACCAGATTGCTTTTTTCTTTTGCAAATACAATATTATCGACTGGTTGCCGACAATGCTTGTTGTAAAGTAATTTGATTGATTATTTTTTAGAACTTACAAAATTGCATTTCCTTCCAATGCAAAGATATATATATATATATATATATATATATATGCGCGCGCAGAGATTAACATAGAACATTGCACCAACAAATAAAATATTAAAATAAAAAATCACCATAAGAAAAATCATAGAATTATTATTTGATCACAAAAATCATAAAAACATTTCACAATATTAAAATTTCAGACAAAATATAATATATCCAAATGGTTTGATATGAGATTTGTTGACAGGATCGATATCTGTTTGCGAATTGTACTATCGTGATGGGATGAGGAGGGCTCTCCACGAATCTGACACGTGGGGACTTTGTCGTTGCAGTGATCTCGCATTGGCTAGGGTGGACGAAACTGGCAATGAAGAGATTTCCAAGATATGGATCCATCATCTATGAAGATTAAAGTAAAGCTGGTGAGGGTGATGTATATAGAACAGGCACACGTAAAAAGATGAGATGTTTGTAGTTTTATATACAGTTTAGTAGTAATTTCAAACATAACTCTGTTAAAAGATAAAGAATTCGAATTTCTTCACCTTAATTTAAAATAATAATAATGATAATAATAAGAGATGATTGGGAGGACAATTATAAAAGTTGCCAAATGTTCAAAGTTTTGAATTTGGGTTGTTGCCATGCCTTGATGGGATGAACTGTTGTCGGAATTGGAAGTACGGAAAAGCACCTCAATGATATAAATTTAAAAACCATTACATCAATATAACATAAAAAATTGATACTAGACTAATAAGACACAAAATAAAACTAAAATTTATGTAATTTTCATCGAAAAATGAGAAATCTATATAGTGTTGGTTAATCGATGAAAAAAAAAAAAAAGATTATTTGAGTATCTCTTGGAAGCATAGTCAGTCTTCTACGAGGAAGCTCAACGTCATAGATAGTTACACTTACTTTCAGGCTTATAGCCCAAGAGCTAGAATGCTAGATTTATTCTCAAGCGAAGAAACCGAAAAGGGAGGGGTTCAACATAAAAGGGATGGGAAATTTTAGATGGAATGAGTTAACGTGTGCATATAAAGTTCTTTGCAATTATACTCTAATAAACAACACGTAAACCCCTAACTACCTTAACGAGGAAGTAGAATTTTTTATCAGGGGTGGCTAAAAACTACATAATGAATAATTATGTGATTTTATGATCAAATTTCCATTTTTATGAGGGACTACTGTGCAATTTTATTCAAAGTTGAACCCGACCACGGCTGGCAGGTTGGTGTTGGCCGGAGAATGGGTCGTTGGGTTGCCTCACTAGTCACTCCGTAGTGTTCACGTATCGTTGAATATTCATCAAATTACATCATATGTGTAACATTCCTATATCTATAGGAGTAGTACTTCTATTCTTTCCTACGGCAACAAAAAGTTCACAGTATGTGGGGTTTTTCAAGTGTTTCATTGTTGAGTATAGTTATACTTTTCAACAAATAAACCCTTTTAGCTATCCATCTATATCATATTAGGCGTTTAGAGTTATGGTTTTTGTTTATAGTAATAATCATATTCCTCATGTTTAGGGATATTTGCGATATATATATATAATAAATTTAAAGATAAAAGAATTTAAATTCTGTATCTTATAATGAAATTAAGTATTTAAATTATTATCTTTTTTTTTCTTATCATTTTGTTTTGCTTTATTATTAGCCGATTTTTTTTTCTTCAATTTCTCTCCCCTCTCTCTTCCTCTCTCTCTCCTCTTGCACCTTTTCTCTGTCTGAGACTCACTCGTCAGCCGTCGCAAGGTCGCTGGATCACATCTTGCTTCCATCTCTTCTCTCACTTTGCTTTCTCTCCTCCCTCTTTCAATCGTCTGCCGTCTCTTTCTCTTTCGTCCTCTGGTAGTTATCGTCCTCGGACTCGCAATCTAGGAGGAATCGTGACCTGCAATGTGATCTTTTGGGTCATGGCAATCATGATCTCGGCCTCGCGATCGCTATCTCGGCCGGTGTTTCTCCCTCGTGTTCTTGCCCCCACACCCCCCTCATCTCTCTCTCTCTTTTTTTCTTGTCTGTGATCATGGCTCCTCAGTGGTTGGCCATCGGAGCGCTACCGTCAGTGGCGACGGGTTTGGTGAGGGAGGGATGGAAAATCAGGTTTTTTTGAATAAGTGAACAAAAGTTTACTGTGTGGCGGCGAACAGAGACCATATTAATTACTAAAAAGTATCATGGTAGACTACCGATGGTATTCTGGTAGATTTCCAGTGGTACTCTGTATTAGAATACCTTTTTGATTGGTCGGGGGTAATTTTAGAAATACATATTATATTGACATATGACTTAGCTTATAGGAGGTCAAAAATCTTGACGCAATTATAGATGAGACAATATTTTAAAGATGTGCTTTTTTCAAGAAAATTCTCAAGCTCATCCAAATAAAATTGTCAATCAACACTATACGATATTTGAGAATCATCGTCAATACCTTGACGTAAGTTCAGAATAATCCATAGTCTGGGACTATTTGTTACACTTCCAATCAATTTGAAATAATCCAACGTTAACTGCTCTACTTTAGTTAATAGGTTTTTGTATTGATCCTGAGATCTGTCGAAAACAATGGAAGAAGGGTATGGGCAAGGTACGCAATTTCCTCGAGAGCTTCTATTTTATTCAAAGTCCACCCTCCCGAACTGCTCCTTATTCCACTTCCTCTTTCAAGGCGTTAAGCTTCAACCAAAAAACGTAGCTTGTTTTCCCTTGAAAGAAAAGGAAAAACTACCAAGAAGCTAAATTTTATATAAAACCTACATCCTCCAGTCACATGATCTTTTCAAATTGTAAAGGGGGAGGCCTTATCTTCTTATACCAGGAAACAAGGCTTACTAAGAAGCCTTTTGCTCGTCCCTTCGCACGTGAATCTTGATATCCCTTTGCCGAGCAGGCAAGAGATCATTTCTTCTTTCCCTCACTTTATTTAATACCATCGGCCGACAAAACTTTTTTGCCTGAAAATTAGTCGGACAAAACTTGTTAGTAAAAAGTTTGCAACGTTCTTTTTTCGATAAACATTTTCTAGCATATTATCTCTAAAAAAATCCATGGGAAAAATTTAAATTACAAAAATTCATCTATTATATGGATAACGATCATAACTAAAATATATCAGTGATGAGAGTGAGAGATGATAAAGTACGCAAAAATGAACAATAATTGTTTGTGACTAAAAATTCCCGCTTTTCTTGCTATAAGAAACGAATATTGGAACCTATGCCCTAGCTAGTTAAATTCAACTATGCGCACAATTGTGAGTTCCATTTTGTCTTATAGAAAAAGTAAATTTTTTAAAAGAGAAAAAAGTAAATTTCTTTATACACAAATAAAATCATTTCAAAATAGCAAAGAAATTTACTATTTCTTTACTATTTGAAAAGAGAAAATAGTAAATTTCTTTATCCACAAAATAAAATCCTTTCTGCAAACAGATCTCAAATATCGTTGTTCAATCAACGCATTTCATTCACAAAAGCAAAATGCATGAAAGAAGCTTTTTGATTAAAGTTGGTAGGTGCATCAAAAGCAGGACTTTTGAGATCATTAATTAGCTAATTATTCACTAACAAAAGCCAAATATGAAAATTAAAAAAGAAGCGAAATTAAAAAAAAAATCAGAAAGACACTGCATGTTTGGAATTAATTGAATATATATATATATATATATAATACATAAAAGAATTTTATAGTGCAACAAGCACTAGCTAGAAAACCAAGAGGGTCTGATTGGCGGTGCATGCTTACTCTTATCGTGGACCGTAAAAGCCCCACTTATTCTGTTCTACCACACAATCATCTTGTCCTCATTTAATGACAACAATTATAGTGCTTTGGTCAAATCCTCTTTCTTTTGTGACTGTGTACCATAAAATCTCATATTAATAATTTATATATTTTATCATGAAATCTATTCAAATCATATTAAAATAGAGATAAATTTCATTTTTAGTTATTGAATTATAAATATAATCCCATTTTAATTCATAAATTTTAAAAGTGTTTTAAACTTAGTTCTCCAATTATCAATTTATCGCACAATTATCTTATGTCTAAAATTCTGTTATCAATTTATTTTAATGAAGTTTCAAGCTTTTGTCTTAGGTCGAGAACCTTTTGGTAGATAAAATATTTATCCTGAGTAGAAAATATATGTGATTTTCACGTGGTAACTACCGTCCATTTTTTAACAAGGTTTTGGACACAGTGACTGTGGGACAAATTGATAAATAGATAACAGATTTTTAAACATTTCAAAATCCATAAACTAAAATTAAAGTATGCAGAAAAAAAAAAAAAAAAAAACAACGGTTAAAAAACAATATCCCGTTGATAACACGATTTTTTAGATCTTACCGTAAAAATCTCAAGTTTCTTCTTAGTACAAACGTGGCATATCCTCAAACAGAGGATTTGGATCGAGGAATGGCGTCACGTGATCACCAAAAACAAAACAAGAGAGATTCTGCAGAGGTTTCCGTAAAATAAAAATGACAAAAACCACCCTCCAAGAAAAGATCGATAGCACGTACATGACTTCACTACACCAGATTATAATCTTGAAGTCTGCTGTGCATTTAGGAAATGACAGAGAAAAAAGTGCCTCTCTCGGCTCTCAATTTCCACGTTTGGAGTAAATTGCACTGCAAGTTCATCAAACCAACGACTTTTTATTTAATTAAAAGCATTACTTGAAACACACACTTTATTAATTATTAGGATATGATGATGTAATTCGTTTGGTTCCCAAGCCAGAGTGCAGAAGTTGGACCACCAACTGATCAACACCCTTTTTTGTAGGAACCTGACCTTCCATACACTCACTTGGAGTGGTATAATTAGTTGAGAAAAATGTTTACCCTCCATTTGTTTTAACTGTTTTCATTTTCCCAACACTTTAAATGGACGTTAATTTAGGAATAATATCTAAAATGGTATAAAATATTGCGAATCGTTATCAGTTGTAACTTTTAGGTAAAATTCTAAATGATAAAGAGGGCAACATTTTGACAAATTTGAATGTTTTTCGATATTGAAAGTGTAAACTAACTTGTACATCGTGGTACTCTTTAGAGCATCTCTAATACAGTGTTAAATTGTTGTGTTAAAGATAAATTTTGACATTTAGATTAAAAATACTATTCAATAGAGTGCAATCTTTAACGTCAAAATTTTCATATGTTAAACTTTGTGATAAATTTATCACAAGGTATAATCACTCGAAATTTAACATTTGAATTTTATTAGTTGGTGTCTTTTACTATTCATGTTATTATATAATGTTTTTGTTACAAAATATTTATAAAATACTAAAAATTCACTTTTGTGAGTTTTAAAGCAAAATTATGATGACAAGAAGTATATATATAACATTATACATTTGAGCATAGAATAAGATAAAGTTATTTTCATTTTTTGTGATAAATATACATAGACAAATGTATTGGAGATAGTTTTAAGCAAAATGTAATAATGTTAAATTGCTAATAACCCTAAAACGTCTCCTTAATAATTTTATATTGTAGAGCAAATACAACGCAATGTTAAATAAATGTATCAATGCAAAATTTTGACGTTTGAATTGGAAAACCACTCTTCAATACGTGTTAAGTTTGATACTAAATTTGGCTTATTCTATCCTGATATCAAAATTTAACATCAATTATAATATATACCAAATTCCGACATTTGAATGCTAATGATGCGTAAACTTCTTCGTTTTAGTTAAAAATTGAAATTTTCCCTTTTCAAGTTTTTAAGCTCAATAAATATGATTAAAAGTAATTGTTCATCGATATGGTATTTTATTTAATACTTTGTTACGTTAAACATAACATTATTTGTATTGATATTTACATTTAGACAATTAAGGGAAGAGATCCACTGTTGGCATTTCCAAAAATCTTTAGTTTTCAGACAGGATGGATTTTCGACAATTATACCACCAATTCAAACCTCAATGATCGCACTTTACAATTTGTTACGTTTTCACTATTTATTTGTCGAGCCTTTATTATATTCGGCCTTAATTTTAAGCTTTTGGACCGTCGTTAAATAACTTAACATGATTACATCCACGAAAAAGCACTACTATAAATTTCATAAGGTCTAAAATTACTAAAAATTAACCACCATACACAACATCAGAGATAAGGTCTTGTTTGACCATGAGTTTAGTTTAAACTAAACTGTACTTTTTTCATCATGTTTTTTGTCTTTTTCCCTAAAAAATTGTTTGTCTTTTCTGAAAATTCAAAAAAATTTAAAAAAATTTACGATTTAAATTTACAAATCTTAACTCAAATTTACACACCAAACATCCCCTAAGATGTTAAAAAATAGCAAATAGATAAAAACTTGTTTAAATTAAAGAGAAATTGAATTTTCGGCTAATTAATTACATTGTAGGAGCTACGATAAGTGGGCTAACTTAATCTTACCACAGAACTAGTAAATAGTTGGAAACACGTGGAAATTAAGGAGTTACACACTTACACTCAAAACCACCCCTAGATAACCTAGGACACTGATCATAAACATGTACCTAAACACACAAAAAAAAAAAAAAAACAAAAAAACAAAAAAGAGAGAGAGAGAGAGAGAGGGGTAAAAACATTGGAAAGAGTGAAAGACCGGAGCTAGCTGAGTCGCTGCACTGTTAATTTATTCCTTCTAGGATAATATAGAAACGACAAAGAGAGACAGGTCGTAGCAGTAGAGTGTGAAAATGTTGACAAGTGGCTGATCACACAGAGAGAGAGAGGGAGAGAGAGAGAGAGAGAGAGAGAAAGAGAGGAATGTGATAAAAGCATGGAATTGATCATGAGATCAAGTTCCAACCTCAGCAATGCTCTGCAAGGCTGGCCTCCATTGCCCACCACCACCACCAACTGACCTTCTGCTGCCGCCGCCGCCGACGTGGCTTCCTAGGCGGTGAACCTCATGCTCCCTCTGATTTAAAAAAAAAAAAACAGAGACAGGAAGATAACAAACATATATTAAACACCAATTATACTATGTGTGTATATACGGCCACATATATATTGCCATGCAAACATGCACGCACTTGCGTGAGACAATGACCACTCATTCTTATCCCACTTTTCAAAACAAAATATCACATTTTAAATGATTAAACAAAACCCAACTTCAGAGGAGAACCTTTTCCAGCTTTTTTTTTTTTTATAATTTTTTTATATGAGGTATACAAATTTTCCTTGAATATAGCTCGCGCAACAATTACTTATGGTCCGTTTGATTCGTAAGTTTGAGTTGATATTTTAAATTGAAATAATAAATTTTGTTGACTTTTCAGAAAAGACAACAAATTTTTTGGAAAAAAGACAAAGACTTTTGAAGAAAAAGATAAAATTTAAGTTGAAAAGTTGGGATTAAACTGGTGAACCAAACGGACCCTTAATTTTTCACTTGATTTTCGACGACATCTGTTTCTTTTTTTCTTTCTTTCTTTTTTTTTTTTTAAAGGAAATTAACGTTAAAAAAAAAAGCTCATTCTTTTAGGCTTCATAAATCGCTAGCAAACTTGATGTTAATTTACTAGATAAAATTTTTAAAGACGAATTTCTAAATTATTAGTTATCCTCGACAACAAGTTGTTTTTACTTTGTTTGTTTGTTTGTTTGTTTTTTTTTTTTTTTGGTTTTGTTTTTAATACAAGCGTATTGCCAATTTGCCATTTGCAAAAGCCAAAAGGATATTTTGATTTTGATTTTCTACCCCTTTTTTTTAATCTTTCATTCCAGCTTTATCTTATATCGATCTTTTTTCAATCCTATAGTAAGATCGAATTTTTTCTGACAATATTAAAGCCGTGTTTTTCCACAAATGAAAGCCCAACCGCCTCGAGATTCGTGTTTCAAACAAAAGCTTATTCAGATTCTTCGAAATATCAGACCACAACTTTATTAAATTCACGTCTACAAACATTAGTATACATATCCTCTTCTTCTCTTTAATGTTGTTTTAACAAATCGACTGTTTATTATAACTATTAGGCCCCTACAGATGCTTTTATGCCGAGAAGATAGATGACAAAAGAAAAGGATGAAGAAGATACTCCTCTCTCTCTCTTCTTTACCAGAGCGTGAGAGAGGAACAGTTAAAAGACGCACTATATAAAAAAGATTAAAATTACAAACAGCCAGCCAGCCAACCAACCAACCAACCAAACAAACAAACAAATCTACCATCTCATGATTAGTGATTAATGGATTCAAATTTTCTCATGATTAGTGATTAGTGATTAGTGATTAATGGATTCAAATTTTCTGTCTAAATTTTAGTGGCTCAAAAAAATATCTAACTCTCAATTTTTGCCAGGTACAATTGATTTTTGAATCTTAAACCTAACTTAATTCAATTATGTATTAAAATATCATTTGATAAGTAGACGTGAATTCGTGATTAATGATCAAGTTTCACACCATAATGTATAACTAAATGACGAAATTGCCCCCTAAATTCACCTAATTTACAGCCCTACTCATCGATTTCGAATTCGTGTGAAATTAAATAAAAAAAAAAAAAGAAAAAGAAAGAGAGATAGAATATTTCAACCAGAAAAAAAAAAAAAAAAGTTACCTTGACGGAATCGCCGTTGTCAGATTTGAGACTGGCCCGATTATTGGTAGGCCCAACAATACCCGATGAGTCTTTCTTCTTCTTCATCATGTCGACGCCAAGCCCCCCTCTCTCCTTCAACAACTTCCCCAGCTTCACGCACTTCTTCGCCGCAAACTCCTTCAACACATCTTCATCCAAAAAAAAAAAAAAATTCGAAAACAAAAACAACACTTAAAATTATACATAAACATTACATATATATATATATGTTACAAATTTGATTTTTCACATGTAAACTTGGATTATCATATTAATACAACATTGGTACCTTCGAAACTGACGAGGCGATAGACGTGGCCGATGAGAAGAGTGTCGTCGGGGCGGAGAAGCTTGAGCTGCTTCAATGGCGGACCGCCGTTGTCGGTCGGCGAAGTGACAAGTAGAGCCACGTAATGGCCTGGGTTCATCGTCATCACCTCGTTGGCACTCACCGACCAGTATATCCTCTCTATCGTCCCCTTCCCCGGATGCTGTATCACCACCGTCGCCGCCTCCGCCGCCTGGCAGTTTCCCATCTCACTTATATCTCCGCCCTATATATATATATCTATTCTGTATCTGTATAATATTCACTACTTGTATACTGGTCTTCTTCTTATAAGAATCTCTAGTGCTCTGTTTTTTTTGGTAAAAACTCTCAAGGTAAATACGGTTATGGGCAAAGAGCTAGTGACGAAGTCTAAGAGAATGGGCTTTTTTTTTTTTCAAGAGAGAGAAAGAGAGAATATCGAGGCGGACTCTATTATTCGCGAAGGTTCTCAACTTCAGCCATTAAATGATGTAAATCTCTTCTCTCTCTCTCTCTCTAACTCTGTTTCACGTTCACCGACGCACGTCAAATAAAAGGAAAGGGGGGATGTGACAAACACGCAGACAGACACCCGGAAATTTTCACCGAGTGCTAGTACTACTACCTGGCTACTTCTGGTCCAATGGAGAACTGATCCAAAATTTTTCCGAGGAATTTCTTTTTCTTTTTCTTCAGTTATATAACTTATAAGAGGGGAGATGTCGGTGACTGGGTAATATATATGTGCGTATATATGTGTATATAATATAACTATATATATTGCGATATAAATGGTATATAATTTTTGGAGACGTGTTAGATCTGCAAAACCCACCTGAGTTTGCGTCTAGTGTACATGAGAGAGGAAAGGCTTTATAAACAGTGTTTGTATTTGCGGGGACCTACTGTGATGATCTGAGAAGTGCAGTTTTTGATGATGTGAGGGTGCCTTAATTAGCTATTAATTATGAGCTATTTTCTTCAAGCTTTGGTGTGTGTGTGAATATATATACGTATATATATAGATTTTTTTTTTTTCTATGGTTGGTGGTTGTTATTTATACGTTATAATTGCCCAACTGATCAAACTATAGCCTCCATAATGGCACAGAGGGTGTCAAATGGGAAACCCATTTTTTTTTTTTTTGGTAATTTTTTTTTCCTTGTATTGCATGATATTTATTTAGATTTCGATGCTGACGAGGACGCTTTTTTTAGAAAATGGGATGTGACTAAAAGACTGGAGATTCCACCCACAGAGCTGGATTTTACATCTCTGTCCTCACTCTCCTCTGAAATGTTAATGCCTACTATTTGATTTTCTTTTCCTGCTCATGAGTACGATTCTTTTTTTTTTTTTTTTTTTTTTTTTATCTACGAATTAAAAAATCAGTGCTATATTTACGTTCTAATTCTCTTACTAAACGTCTTGTTTAGAAATATTTATTGAAATCATAAGTAAAATGAAAAGGAATCCTTTTTATGATTATCTAGTTACTGATCTTATATTTTATTTTAGAAAATTAGATTAATATGCATTATTTTTTTTTTGCTTTTCTCAATGTCTAGAAAATATAGTATGCTCAGATTAATATTACTACAATCACATGATTAGGAATTCTGATTTGTCCTTGAGAAAAAATATTTTTGTTTCAGAATTTTTTTTTAAAGAATTCTTGTAGTTGGATATTGGAAAAATATTGATCTTAACAATCAAATCACATTAAAATAATATCAACTTACTGTAAAATATTTTGTCATTTGGTTATTAGAAAAATTTTACTCGACTCTTTTCTTTTTTTTTTTTTGGGTTTTTTTTTGGGGGGGGGGGGGGGGGGGGGGGGGGGGGTGTGAAGTCTTTACTCGACGCCCACTTAATAATTATAATTTGTAGCTTTGCACTCTTGTTTTGTAAAAAATCATCTCTTATCTTTTTTTTGGTGTTTTCTTAAAAAAATTTCTAACTTAACCACTGTATAATATAAAGATAAGAGTCAAGTCATGTAAATTATTTAGTGAAACGTACAGTTCACGATAGTTTCTCATTAAGAGAGCAAATTGTGCAAGCCAATTATTAACAATAGGAGTGTTAGAAAAGGGACATCATTACTACCATTATTATCTCTTTATTATTTCTTCAAAGCAGCCTACCAAGTGTCAATCATTCCATACTTGACCTTCTCCAAAAAGTCTTCTTCATCTTATTCTTTTTTTTTTTTTAATTTTAATTTTTCAGCCAAATTACAAAAATAGTAAAATGGGTTTATCTACAAATAGCTCGCATGCCGTTGGTTATGGACCATAGAATATGAAAAGCGACCAAACCTAAATTAATTAGTATTGATTGCTTTTCATGTTCATTCTTATATGTGAAATTGCACTCTTGTTAGAATGGTTTGGGCAAATTAGTCACGCCACCATGTTATATACAATGATGGTCGACCACAATTATATTAGAGGGACGTCAAAAGTGAGATTGTAGCTAATCACTCTTTGCTTATTTTTATAATCTTGTTTTTTTTAACACCAACCACAATAGAAGCCAATTTTTTATTTCCTTCTTTTAGTGGCGATAAGGTTTTATGTACAAAAGATAGGGGAAAAAAATGGTAACAAAATTAATTCCCACTTTTTTGCATTTGTGATTTTTGGGGGGGGGGAAAAAAAAAGCTAAGCTGGAAAGTGGGTGCATGTGTTTTTCTACTACGAGATAGGTTACTGGTCAAACATGCAATTGATGGAGGGTGAAAAGCCATTATTTTATGAATTGATAATGAAGTTGAACCAAATTAGTTGTTACACTTGTAATGAGCCAAAATACCATCCCACTATCGTCGCCCCCACTGCATTTCATCAATCAAAACTATATATATATATAGGCAATATATATATTTATATATTTTTCTTTCCAGTAATGATCATCTAGTTTCCCTCTCTTTTACTTTACCCTTTTAGCTAATTGAGAGAGAGAGAGAGAGAGAGAGGATCCGAGCTACACCATGGGCTGGCTTAAACACGTAATATGCTGAAATAGAACTTTAGCCCGTTTAATGTCCTAATCTGAGCCTCATGCAAGGTACATCGATCTTATGTCAAAAACAAAAGTCACATGTCAAATAAGATTATGTGCACTCTTATGCTTTTTATGAAAGAAAAACGCACGAGGAACGATTAGTCATAACTATTATGTTAGTCGGGATAAAAAGTGTTCTTATACACACTAATAATTGTCTTTATACACTAAAACATGCCACTTAAATCTTATAAAGAGCTGTAATTAAAAATAATGTCAATAGTTTTTTATGTCACTTGAATATGATATATCTTATCTATCAAATTACTTGACAGTACACTGAATGTTATATGAATTGGTCATGATAATCAATTCAAAGTTAACTTCTACACTAATAATAATAGAAATCGCAAGAGGGTCAGACACTCAGGCTACTTTATTAAGCTATTCTTCCCATATTTCAAGTAGGTTTGACTGTATTTGGGTGCATTACTAATAAGGGAGCGCCATTGAAAGGTGGCTGAATCACCAAAAATGGGGATTACCTGATCTATTGATCATAATGATAATCGAGAAATGCTTCACAAAGAATCACATTTATACCAAACCATACCGAGCTCGAGATCTTCTTGCAAATGGGAAGATCTAGGAAAGGTAGCCAACCTCGTCGAGAGAGTAATGTGCATGGCCCAGATGAATAGGAATGCAGCTTTGGGGACTACTCGTTGAACCTCTTCTTAAAGAAATTGTACGTGATACTCTTGCGTCATACAGTTTCATCTTGAAATCAAGACCACCTCTTTCCTTTTTTGTTCCTCGAGCCAAGAGAACCATGCTATGACACAATATTTGACATAACATTTGTATGGATTTTTAATCCTTTTGGTATTGTTGGCATTACATATTAAAACATTAATTAATTATCTTGTTAGATTATTTGGATAGAAAATCTAGTTAACAAGATAATGCATTTGAAATTCAAGTTTTGAGCTTTAAGTTCTTGATTGATTAAATCTCACACTTCGAATTCTGAGTGATTTGATTTGCTTCTGGAGTGAGATATTTGCAATTTAAAAATTTGAACACAGCAGAGGTAACGTCTATTAAGTGGCAGCTGAAGTTCCATAAAATTCAAATTTTAACAAATTTTAAATCAAAATATGATTGAAGAATTTGAAGGTAAAATGATTTGAATTGTTCGTTAATGTGAGAGAATCGTAGTTTAAATTGTTGAGTTAAGGGTCCTTTGGTGAATGAGTTTGGGTTGAAAAAGTACAGTTTGAGTTGAAAATTTTTATTGACTTTTTAGAAAAGACAAAAACTTTTTTTAAAAAAAGACAAAAACTGAGATGAAAAAGTACAGTTTGAACTTATTCACCAAACAAGGCCTAAGATTTTCTGTTTGACGTTTTACAAAATGCAGATCTAACAAGGGCAAGTTTTATTTAACTAAAATATTATGTTTTCTTTGAAGTTTGAATTCAAATGTAGAAAATCACAGGTACTGTCTACATAATCCACCAGAGAAGTGCACTATCCAATCTCTTCTAACCGTAATTTATTGTTAATAAAATTCTCTTATTTGAGCTGGTGTATCTAACACCCATGCATGGTTTTTTCTCAGGCCATGTTAAATAACCATACTGTGTTATTTAGTTTTATGGTTATCTATGGTTATTTATTTGTATTTGTTTGTTAAATAACTAACCCAAAAAAAAAAAACAAAAAGATTGTATTTTGTTTGGAGAAGGGGCGATTTATTTTCATTTAGATATAATAATATTATTAGAGGAAATTGTAAGAATAGCCATGTTAGTGTACAAGTGTAGGGTTTTTACTCCACTGTTCAGTTTTTTCCATGTTGATCACTTTTTATTTTAACAAAATGAGAGGGCAAAAATCTTGAAGTCATTGTAGATGAAATAATATTTCAAAGATGCGTTTTCTTTTTTTTTGGAAATTCTTCCAAAAAAAAAACCTCATATTATTATGTGAGATTGTCTAATGGTTGACAAATGATTGGTAATAAGCCCATGGTTAAAGAATTAGGGTTTGTTTGGCATACACATTCTGTTTAAACTAAACTGTTCTTTTTTTATTATGTTTTTTTGTCTTTTCTGAAAATTTTTTTTGCCTTTTCTGAAAAAGTCAACAAAAATTACTATTTAAACTTAAATTTATCAACTCAACTCAAACTCAACTCATTCACCAAACAAACCGGTGATAATGTGATGGATGCATAAATTTGACAAGGGCCCATGTTAAAGTGTCCAATAAACTCTGGCAAAGCCCAAAATCTTTTGTTCGAATTAGAGTTGAGTGGCAGGGCTAACATGAACAGTATAAGGGTGGGTGTGTTTTGGTAAGAAGCATGGCCAGAGCAGGAGAGTTGAATCCTTTTGAATTATTATATTTGGTAGGTAGGAAAGGGAGATGGAAAGAATTATTGGAGAGGTACCAAGTCTTTTAGAGATGTCAAAAAACTAATTCCTCAACTACCGGATGAATTTATTCAAATTTGAACATCAAATAATAGGGTTATCTTAATTGTTATTACAACTCAAAAAAGTAAAAAAATCTCCGGCCCCCCATACTTGTTACAAATTACAATTTTGACATTTTTATCATTTAGGGATTATTGTTACATTTTAAATGAATTTAGTCACTTGTGAGTTATGTGACTTCTTGGAAAAGGATTGAAGGGTAGTTAGTCATACTTTTAGGATTTGTTTGATAGAGTTTTTTCTTTTAGTCAGTAGAAGAAGATAAGTAAAAGCTTTCGAAAAAAAAAAAAGTTGTCTTGGAGTTTTGTGTTTAGTGGATGAATAATTAGAAAAAAGAGATGTTTTAAAATGCGTGATTTGTTCATTTTTATTAAAAAAAATTATGAAATAGTAAATTTTTTAAAAAGACTTTTGGAGACCTAAAAGTCCTCTCAAACACTATTTACAAACCAGACGATTTTTCACCATATAGAAAAGTGTCTCCAAACTTTGCCTTAATAAACCAAAATGGTTTAAAATTTTTCCAATGTAATTAATTAGTAAAAATGTTGTTATGAAATATATAATATCTTACTAAAATTATGATGCAAGTTTTAAAATTTACTCATAAGAGCTTTTTTTATTAGTCACATTTTGTAACTTTAGCTAGAAGCTCTTTTGAGGATAACAATCACTTTCGAATAATCATCTAAACATTTATAAAAGTAACTTTTTGAGTTAAGAAGGTAAAACCAACTTCTAACAAACTCTACCAAATATTTCCTTATTTATTAAGGGTGTGTTTACTTACGTGTAATCTAAGTGAATATAAATCGAAGTGAGTAGGATTCAGAGTGAGGATTTGGAATTTGAATGAGTTGTTTACTTGGTTCTAGGATTCATAATTGGAGTCACTACGAATCTCATTTATGCGTTTACTTAAACCCAAAATCAGAATGAATTGTTGTAAATTTACTTGTATACCTCTTTATTTATTGTGTTTTCAAAAATTAAAAAATTGACTAATTTTATTTATTTATTATCATACTATTAATCAAAAGTAAAATACTCATTATGATATTAAGGCAATAAAATAAAATAATCATTATGATATTAAGGCAATAAGATTATGATATTAAGGCAAGTTTTAAAGTTTACTCATAAGAGATTTTTTTATTAGTCATATTTTGTAACTTTAGCTAAAAGCTCTTTTGAGGATAATAAGCACTTCTGAATAATCATCTAAACATTTATAAAAGTAACTTTCGAGTTAAGAAGGCAAAACCAACTTCTAACAAGTTCTACCAAATATTTCCTTAATTATTAAGGGTGTATTTACTTATGCGTAATCGAAGTAGATATAAATCGAAGTAAGTAGGATTCGGAGTGAGGATTCGGGAATCTGAATAAGTTGTTTACTTGGTTTTAGGATTCGGAATCGGAGCATTACGAATCTCATTCATGCGTTTATTTGAACTCAGAATCAGAATGAATTGTTATAAATTTACTCGTATACCTTTTTTTTTTATTGTGTTTTCAAAAATTAAAAAATTGATTAATTTTTATTTATTTATTATCATACAATCAGTCAAAACTAAAATAATCATTATTATATTAAGACAATAAAATTAAATTGTGTAATTTTTTGTTTCAAAGAAATTAAAAAGAGTAAAAGAAATGAATTAAAATAAGTAAAGTATAAAAAATATAATAATAGAAACATAATAATATATTATGATAAAAAAGGTTCTTTATTTACTCTAATAAAGTTAATAGTAATTAAGATAATTACTTAATATTAAGTTAATAAAAATATGTTATATTTACTTAATAAAAACAATTAATATATGTTGTTATTGTTTTTTAGTACAATATTTTGCAAGTAAACTAAGGATAAAATGATAATTTAATGTTAATAGTAAGAATTGGAGTCACAATCAGGAGGGGAAACAAGATATTGTTAATTCCATTTCTCAATCCTAAATTGGTATGAGACCCATCATTCTTATTCACATTCCATGACACTTTTGATAAGTAAACATACGATAAGAGTAATGGAGTTCGAACTAGAAAACAAACATATCATATGCTGGATAAGATCATGCTTTTTAACAAACGACCTACACAAAATCCAAAGGGAAAAAAAAAAAAAAAAAAAAAAAAAAAGCCCCCCAACCTGCACAAAATTGTGTGACATATTCTCATGCTAGTTGAAGTGACACGTTGCTTTGTTGTATATGTAGGGGGAAAAAAAGATTTTTTTTCCCTTTCAAATTAAGTACTAAATTCAGCATTATGATTATATTATTGTATTTTGTGAAGATTAAATTGGTAATAAAGCCTTACGTTGTGTTGTACTTGAAGTAATGTTACCTTAAATCTTAATTAAATTACTTGTTTAGCACTTAATTATTTGACAATTAATTCCCATCTTTTGCTACGTAACAAATTTATTTTACACACCCCCTCGTGATAAGCATGCTTATTGAATAAATAATTACAAGAAACATCAATTTCTTCAAAAGCCGTCCAATTATATACGGAAGTCACTGACTTTCAACTGAGCCTATCCATGTGAACTAAGACATATTTTTCTCTCTGTTCCTCTCAGCAGGATACAACGCTGGTACACATAATTTTGGCCCTATTTTCGTCCAAACTCCAAAGTCACTATTGGCCGTTGCGTAGAATTGTATCGTACGATTCATTCGCCTAGTACCACAAGTTGTTTCCTAGGGTTACGTCCCATTAATAGATCGTGTGACGTTGGGTTTGTAATGGTCCGAGTGAAGGCTAGCCCATCTTTCAAGTGAAATGAACTTAGGTTATTCGTTGTATTAATGAGCCTTTTGACAGAGCTGTTTGGGACCGAGTAAGAGCAGCCGCATCCACTAATACTTTTTTTTGTTTTTTAGTTTTTTAAAATAAGCTTTAAAATTTTATAATTTTCTTGTTTTGCCTCTATCAGCCGATGTTTGGTTGGTCTATTCCAATCAAACTTTTCCAAAAGTTATTTTTTTGTATTTTTCTTTAAAAGTAAACTTAATTTTATTATATACAGTTTGAAATCTCTCTTAAAAATTCAAATTAATTTAAA
Organism: Ficus erecta; assembly: GCA_008635985.1. NCBI lineage: Eukaryota > Viridiplantae > Streptophyta > Magnoliopsida > Rosales > Moraceae > Ficus > Ficus erecta. Next base: position 1,010,722 of record BKCH01000005.1, read on the forward strand.
AGTCTATAATTTTCTTATTTTAAGTCAAAAATAAATGTTTTTTTTAATTGCATATATATAATGACGAAAAGAACGAAACAAGATTCATATTATTATTTTTTTCCCCACACATTTAAGTTTTTACACTTTTTATCTCTAAATAGTTCATTTGCAACCAAATGCACAATTTAAAACATCAACTCAACTCTTATTAAAATATCTCCAAAACTTCAACTCAAGAGGCACACCAAACGACCTTAGTTTATGTATATGTTCGTCCTCGTTAAACTTTATACATTTTATTTTCATTTTTGTTTTTTTTATTTTGGAAAACAGTTAGCTTGTGTTTTCGTTGAAATAGAAGGTATTGGCTCCGCCACTGTATCCAAGACTAGATGGCTTCCACAATCCATGTACTAAACCACAAAATAAAGTACAATTATTTTCTGTACAATCATTTTCTCCGACTATAAAGAAAATAATTTTTTGAAATAAACAACCCCATAAAAATTGTCACTTAGCCCCTTGACCGACCCTACTCAATTTGGCACTTCTCTAACGAAGTTTCATTTTACCGACTTTACATCAAAAAAACTATTATGCAGTTCGATTTTAAGTTCGCCAGCTGTGCAGTTTGTACCTTATAATGAATGTACTATACAGATAGAAGTTTTATTTATTTATTTATTTTATTTAATGCTCTCTTTAGCGTCTAAAACCTCAAGCAAAAGAAAGACAAAACGCATTATATATTGTACCCAATGGAGATCATTCTCTAGAAATAACACTTATTGTTTGTTCGCCTACTATGTCTAATTCCCCAGAAGACTGCTCAAATCCTAATCTACACTGTGATGAGGCATTCGATGAAGTTGTTTACCAAGATTCCGACGTTACTTTTGACCACATTCTTTGCGCAGATTCGGATTCTATACCCGATGAGGACAGCTCTATTGTCAGCGCCTTCGATTCCGAGGTTGATCAGGCTTTTGATTCTGACATGATCCGATGCTTCAGAAACGACCTCGGGGTCGTTTCTGATCGCCTTGAGGCAGTCAACTGGATATTGAAGGTAATGAATAGGTCGAGGCATGTAAATATATATATATATATATATGTATATGTAGAGCACTCTAGTTTTGCCCTTTATTTTTCCTCGACTCATTTGAACCTTTCAGGTGCATGGTTTCTATCAGTTTAGGCCAGAAACTGCTTATCTTTCTGTTAACTATTTGGACCGTTTTCTTCTGTCAAGAACATTGCCGGTAACTAGCAATTATAATCTTTTAGTTTCTTTATGTATATATAGTTATATTTTAGTTAGTTATTGGGTGTATTTTTTTGGTTGATGCAGAAAGGGAAAGGATGGCCTTTTCAGTTGTTATCAGTTGCTTGCCTTGCTTTGGCTGCAAAAATGGAGGAAATAAGTGTCCCACTTCTATTGGATTTGCAGATGAAGGAACCGAAATTCTTGTTTAAGCCGAAAACGATTCAAAAAATGGAGCTAATGGTTATGACCATCCTCAAATGGAGATTGCGCGCCATAACACCCTTTGATTTCGTTCATTACTTGGTTTCGAAGCTTTCTTGTTTCGGGTTGATCCAATTTGAACACTTCAATCATGTTGTTTCGCACACCTCGCATATCATAGTACTAACATGCCGAGGTTATTTTTAATCTTCCAACATTTTTATTGTTTCTTATACCTTGAGCTAGCTCTCTCTTGCTATTCTAATCATGTCTACTTCTTTGTTACTAGTGGTTGAATTCATAGACTACCCGCCTTCGGCGATAGCAGCGGCTGCAGTGCTGTGTGCAGCGGACCAATATGCCGACGAGTGGATATTGGGATGTTTCCACCAGAGAGTGAGCAGAGTAAGTACTCCTGTTGACTCACATGGCTTTTCTCAGCAAGTTTTCCTACATGAGAAAATGTTTTTTTGTCAAGGGAAAGTGACGAAAATGCAAGTTCTATTAGGCCATCACTGGTGGCAGATAATACAAAGGACTGCAAATGAATTTTGCAGCATAAAAACAGAAAATTATTATATACATGTGTTTCAAGACCTGACACATTCATAATGTAAAAAATAAAAATGTAACTACAAGAGCATATGGTATTGAAAATGACTGCTTATATATATATATATATATATATATATATAATATTTACACCTAAGGTAATGGATTTTAGTGACAAGGTTAAAAAAATGTGGTAGAATATTTTTATGTATGGTCATTTTGTTTGGGGTACAGGAAAGGGTGAGAAAATGTTACAAGCTGATGAAGGAGAGTATTTGCCTATTGCCACACATGAAAAGGCCAAAATTGATTCAGTCACTGCCAAGTCCTGTTGGCGTAATTAGTACTCATGAAAGCTGAAATGTTGCGAAGATTGGGGTCACAAGAACGGATCAAAACATAGCAAAAGATTGTTTCCTAGTTCAAATTTTTAGAAGTAAATTTTTATTTATTTTTACTTTTGTGTGTGTAATTTGTTTGTTCTTTTCTTTTCTTTTTCTTGGTTGAAAGCGTGTAATGATTTGGTTTTATTTTTCTTTTTTATTTTTATTTTTTCCTTGTACGTAGAATGATTTGTAGTTATTGTTGAGTAATAAAAACTGTAAGTTAGCTCAAAGAGTTTATCTCAAGTATCCAAGAAAGTGACAAGAATTCTCTCTTTGACTGCTTATCCCGTCATCAAGTTAAATTTGCAACAAAAAACAAAACTAAACAAAATAAATAAATAAAAACATAGACCCCAAAATATATTTATTTCCCATGAAGTCTTAAGATTTGAGTAAATCTTGCTAGGAACTTAATTCGATTCGTATCTGAAATTATTACTTAATTAAAAGAAACAATCATGTGAAGCATTGGACAAAAATAAAGTGAATCTAAGAAAACCTCCTCTTCTGTGAACCTTCTTCTTGTCCACATATTAAATCATTTAAATATGTATATATTTTGCATTCTCTAGTAAGGAGTAGTTTCTTTAATTGAGCATCCCACAATATATATATATATATATATATGTATGTATGTATATATGTATGTATAGGACTACATAAATGAATACACGAGAGTGATCGTACAAGTGGGCTACCACAAATATACTCTTTTTTTTTCTTCTGAGCTTAGAGGAAAGAATGAAACATGAGTAGAAATAAAGACAGAGAGTAGGAAGGATCATAAAAGAAAAAAGATGACCCAAATAATTTTTTTTTTCCATAAAGCCCCTTTAAAGGGGTTCCAAAAATCCTTTTAAAAAGGTTATACTACACCTTTTGATAATAAAATCAAGCCGACAAGAGCCTACATTATATGACCTTACGTGGAGTGATGTGAAATAGGAAGTTTCTATGAGAGCCTTGTTACTTTATAATAAGGAAGTAAACGGATCAATATATATATATATATATATGAACTTGATCAGTCGCTATATATATGTTTTCGTTGTACTTGGATTATATAGCTCACTTCGTTTCGTTATAAATAAGATTTATAAAAGGTTGAAGAACGTTGAAACAATCGGGTAAATGCAGAAATGAACGTCTGCTTCTGTTGAATTGATTATTTTAGTACCGAGGTGGTAATTTTCTAGAAAATTCGTGCATGTGATATTTGCATGCAAGGGATATTAATTAAATTATGTAGTAATTCATCTCTAATCACTAACTTAAAATCCCTTTTTATCCAACAAAAATTTAATAAAATAAAAAATCCTTGCACATCGTGGTATATTTTCACCACTTGTTACACGTGGAATTTCTTAAGTAGTGATGGTTTTTGAAAAATTTTACCACTCCCTGGAACTAAAATTCAGATTTAATACATTAAAAAGAACTCGCATATTCATTAATTGTCAATTATCAAAAATTGAGCTAGCTTTAATTGACTAACAATGATTGTTTTGTTATTAACTCACAAAACTCACTAATTCCTTCAAAATGTGATTTATTATCTTATGTACTAAATGTACATCCTAAATAATAGGTATTAATAGAAGCTTGCTTCAGTTGTTGCTAATATTGATTTTGCCACTTAAACTCACCAAACTAGTGTTAGATGCGAGAACATATATATGACAGGGAATTATTCAACCATAGTATATTAAATTAATCTTCAGAACCAAAGCCTGGGGCTAGGTATACTGTTATTCAAGACGATCCAACCCAGCATGCGGAGCCAAACATAATTCTCAGTGGGGCGTGCAAATATCAATTTTTTGTTTTTAAGAAATTAATGACATCAAAGTATGAAAACTAAGGAGTAAATTTTTAGTAGAGGTTGAACATGGATTTTTAATTTTCAATGGGGAAAACTATAGAATTTTTGGACTAAAATTAAAAAAAAAAAAAAAAAATCAGTAGTGATTGTACAATCCCATATAAACAATAGTGGCAAAATTAACAAACTGCCCTATTTTCAAGTTTGTTTCCATGAAGCAAACAGTAGTACTCAAAATGGAGGCTAAGGATGAGGAAATGATATATATGAAAAACAAAGAGGAAGAAATTTTTAAAAAATAATCCATCTGTTAACTAAGTATACATCTTGTCACGTGTACTAATCCTAGAGAATATGCACTCTCTTTCTTTATTTTCTCCTTTCTCGCATATTTACAAAGAAAATGGGTGTTTCCTTTCCTTTTCATCCAATCCCCCATTAATGGGACAAATCTCCATTAAATAGAAGCCACATTTATAGTTGTTTTTTTTAGAAAAGAAAACCGCTTTTATTTTTGACTCGGAGTCATGACAGGCCATTTGTGAATTTTTAGAATAATGTCCTTTTTTTTGTTTTTGTTTTTTTTTACCATTGTACTTTGTATAGTCTTTTATTATTATTATTATTATTATTATTATTATTTTTTTATGATATAAGCTAGTTGATCCTAACATGATCATGTATTAATCGGCAACCATGACCTCATCTTTATGCTGAACCTTAACCTTGTCTTAGTACATGATCTCGACCGTTTGTATTGGGTGTTGGAAAAAAAATAGTAATTACTATTATAAGGAACTAAAAAAAGTCGAAATACTTTTAAAGAGATAAGTTTTTTAAAACCGTCCTCCCTCTGCAAAAATCATGGAAGTGCTGAAGCATTACCATCTTCAACTAAACCCTCTTCTTTAATTGCAGAATCCTCCTCAAAAATAATGACCTCTCCCTCGGCATGATCCTCCACAAGTCTTGTAGGCTCAACTAACCCATAATTGAAACCATAATTGAAAGAAAAGTATTAATTTATAAAAAAAAAAAAAAAAAGAAAAAAGAAAAAGAAAGAAGAGTGTTAGAGGGCATTTTTATCACCATTAGAAAGCTCATAGATAATGAGTTAACCATTGCCATACCAGGTTAGAAGTCTACCTACCAAGCCCATGCGTAGGTAAAAGTCGTCTATCTGAGCCCATTCTAAGGTAGAAGTCCACCTAAGCCCATGTTCGAGTACGAGTCTACATACAAATGTACCTAAGACCATACGTGAACTTCAAGGTAGGAGCTCCAACGTCTTCAAGAATGTAACAATTCGGCGGTTATAGACATTATTTAATGTTCAGATATTAAAGTACAGTAAAGAGAAGGTCTCTTATAACATCCAAAATGTGAAGGTTTAATTGTATTAAAGTTAGAATAAACTCTCAAATTTATTAGAGAATTTAACTCCCTCATCCAAATGTACTAAAAATTTCCTTGAATTTAGAAGAAAAGACTTAAGCTATTTAAGTACAAAACCTTGAGACAAATATATCGGACTTTTGTTATATTATTGTTAAAGTTTTCTTGAATAAATTGTTTAATTGATTCCTGAATTTTTGACTTTATGTAACTTTGGTCTCTTAACTTTTTTTCATAGTTGGAATGCTCCTAAACTATTAAAATGTTACTACATTAGTCCTTATGTTAATTTTTGAACGGAGTTTGTTAGTTAACATCATTTTTTGACTAAATTATTTTATTAATAATTTATTCTTTTTATTGTAGTTGGAAAGACCATAAACTATTAAAAACGTTGTCACAATAGTCTTTTCCGATAATTTTTAGATAGAATATGTAGTTAGCACTACTTTTTTGTCAAATTACTAACAAATTCCTTCCAAAAAATGACGGAAATGATTACTGTAGCAATATATTTTAAAAGTTTAAGGGTATTTTAGTTACGAAAAAAAAATTCAATGATCAAAATTACATAAAGTTAAAAGTTTAGGAACTAAATTAACAATTTACACTAGTTTTCTTATGTTCTTTGGGTTTTACTTAACTCTCTTAATTATATTGCTTGTTTGTCTTATTTTCTGGTTTGGAAATATTCATCCAGAGTTAGGAAGAAATTTTTTTTTTCATCTAAGAACACAAAATTGAAAAGTTAAAGAACAAAACCCCCTTAGGGTGGACAATGCGGTTGATGAGATGGGATGTGACGGGATGTCCTCTCCTAATGAAGACAAACACCACCTGTACTGATTTCAAAGATAGGGGTTCTACAAGGCACTGAGCAGGACGTGAGAGGATAAAGATAGTAACTGTCGTATGGCCATGATGTGAGCTTACAAATACTCTCAAAGTTTATAATATTTTTTGATAAATTATAATATATATTTACGAGTAATTCTTGAATTTTTTTGGTAACTTCTTGGACTTTTTTAGTAAATAATAAATTTACGAATGTACAATAATATATCCCTTCTTATCAAGTTGATGATTTCTTCGATGGTGACGACTTCTATGGACAACTTCGCAAGATTGCCATGGCAAAGATAGCGAGACCGACCCTCACCTTTGTCAACAAAACCCATGTGTGAGGTCTAGCGACGGGACAACGTGCTTGGTTGGGCGAGGTCTGATAACAGGACAATTGTGCACAGTTTCAGGCGAGAGAGAAAAGAGAGCGGATGAGAGAGAGTAAGGAGGAGAGATATTTTTGTTATGAGGGATATTTTTGTTATTCGAGATGATTATAAATCTAATTATATTATTTCTTATTATATTTAAAATTTTAGGTTATAATTTATTATTACTCTTTTTAAAAACGCTGTTGGTTATTTTTCTCAAGAAAAAATTATGTTATAATCAAGAGTCAAAAGACTAATAAAAATGTTGTTACCATGTTGTTTTTGTTGTATATCGTGAGGTTTGTATATCATTCAAGAGGTGACGAAATTGGTCTTAAAATCTTGACCTCACAAGTCATAATAAACATATCTTACCGACTAATCAGGATATATTTCTCTTCCGTATTTAAATGAAATCTTTTGTTTTGTTTTCTTTTGTTTTTTTGAAAATTACTAAAATGCTTTTGAGTGAATTTGAGAAGCTTAAAAAAAAAAAGCACTTAAAAAGAAGGAAAAAAAAAAAAAGAGAAAAAGACAACACTCTTAGCGTGTATTTTTGTAAATAAATATTTGCTAGAAGGGCTCTGTTTTGTTCAAAGAGAAAATTGAAATGAATATGTCAATATATATACATTTTTAGCGTTTCGTTTAAACACGCCATTGGCACTGGGAGAAAATTATCCAAATCCAGCAAAGAAAGCTCTTATCACTTAATGGAAAAAGTCAAATTTGCAGGGGGAAAAAAATTTGCAATATAGTTTTTTTTTAAAAAAAAAAAGGTAAAATTCATTTAACTAAAAGGTCTTACAGATATCAAATATAATGCGGATGATTATGTGGTATATAATATAAAACACTCGATAAAAATAGGTTATATTAGTAAAATCAGATGAAGCACAGAAAAAAACGATGCAAGATGAGATATGATATCAGGAAAATTTCTCAACACATCAATTTAAGTAGGCATAAAGCTTATTTTGAAATCACTACAGTTGATGGAAGCTTTCGATCTATCAAAAGCATGTAACATGTAGCATCAAGGCCACAAATGTCTCCGCTAATACCACACACAACAGAAATAGTAAAATGTCAATAATTTTTTGCTTTTGTGGCTTAATAATTATCAATAATTCAAAGAAAATAACCTTATTTAGTCAAAAAAAAAAAAGAAAAAGAAAAGAAAAGAATAGAAAACAAATCAAACAATGACTTTTAAGAAATGAATATATCTTATAATCTAAACCCATTTTTTTTATCTATTAAATCCCATCAAAATAACACTAAATTTGATTCATTCGTTTGAGTTAAAATTTTTAAGTTTTAATAGTAAATTTTTTTGAATTTTCAGAAAAGATAAAAAAATTTTTGAGAAAAAAATAAAATTCTTTTAAAAATTAGATTAAAAAAATTTAAAAATTATAATTTAAACTTGTGAATCAAACAACCACTAAATTTGACACACGAGAGTTTTATAAGAATAACGACAGTGTTTTTTTTTTTTTTAGGTAATACAACATGAAATATTTCCTTTTATAAAAAGGAGATAATCAATTTTTTTGGGAATCATCAAATATTTACCACAATTAAATCTTGCCACAGAGAGAGAGACAGAAGAATAAGAAAAAGCATTCAAAACGGCTCCACGTCCTACTCTGTTCCTTCTCCTCATCACCTCCTCCTCCTTTCTTTGGCATCTCCGCATCTCCCAACCGAATATCTCTCTCTCTCTCTCAAATAATATTTATAAATTCGTTAAAACCCAAGATTTTTTCTTGCGGGTTTCTTCCTACTTCCAAGATCTTCATCAAATTTTTTGTTTTTTCATTGATTTTTAGCGGATAAATTCGAAACCACTTCCCTCCATATTTTCCTTCGGATTTTCTCAGAATCCTACGATTCTTCTCCTCACAATTTCTCGATTTTCTGATTTTCTCCGTCGTTTCTGTACTTAAAACTTTCATTGTTGTTGTTGTTGTTGTTGTTGTTGTATATTCAGTATTTCTGAGGAAGAGGAAGTGGAAATAGAAGAAGAACAACTTTCTTACTTGATCTCAGCTCGTATTTCTTCAATTTCAGGTACTTTCGTTTTGTTTTTCTCTGATGTTTTTTTGAATTTTAGGTGGTCCTTATTTATTCATCGCCGCCAACAGTTTTATTCTTGTTGCAGAAAAAGAAAAGGAAAATTTTTTATTTTCTCGACAAGAAAAAGTAAAAAGGAAGAGAAAGATTTGATTGAGGCCGAACGAAATATCTGTTTTAAGTGAATTTTTTGTGTTCTGTCGTTTTTGGGCAATAATAAGTCAAATCCAATAAAATGCTTTATTGCTTTATTTTCCTCCTCTCTCTCTCTCTCGCTCTGCATTTTATTTGTCAATCAAACAGGGGAAAAAAAAAAAAAAAAAAAAAAAAGAGGAAATGCCACTTTTTAAGAAGTTTTTTTTTTTGGTAAACGGTGAAATTTTGTATAATTAGCAAAATTTAAAACCTAAAATTATTCCTTTATGTTTGATTATTATTATTATTTTGTTTTTTTGGGTGTAGAAACGGAAAATGGGTATTGAAAACAAGAAATGTGAGGATTTGAAAGTGTCTTCTGAGACTGTGGAAAGCAATAGGGTAAAAGGAAATAGGCTGTGGGAGAAGGTGAAGTATCAGCTAGTTGAATACCACTCATTGCCCGGGTATTTGAGGGACAATGAATACATTATTGGGCATTACCGATCCGAGTGGCCATTAAAGCATGTCCTTCTCAGCATGTTTAGCATTCACAACGAGACGCTAAACGTTTGGACGTAAGGATTCTGTCCTCTCCTCAGTGTTTTTCTCTCTCTCTTTTTTTTTTTTTTTTTTTTTTTTAATTTCAATATGGTAGCTAATTAAGTTTTTAGGTGATCTCACGTCTGGTTGCCATACAGGTCCTGCAGTATAACATTATGTTTCATATGTCTAACACTAACATCAGTGATGTGTAACATTTTCGGCTAATATATGTTACTTGTAATAAAAGTTCCAAAATGCAACACGTCGCACATACATAACAATATATATTGATCAATAAGAAGTTACAAGAGGTACGGCTGCTGGACTGAAGACTCGTCATAAGTTCTTATTTTATTCTCAAAATGATGAGATCATTTAGGGAAAAGAAAGTGAAAAGTCATGAAATGCAGTTTTATACACATCGTGAAACTAAAGTATAATTTATTTGGGTAAAAAAACCGAGACAGAGTAGTAATTTCAGTTGACATTCATGATAGAAATTTTCATGTGTCTATTATTATTGCTCCAAGGGAAAGTGGTGGTTAAGAGTCAATGAGTTTAGAGGATTTCTTGCTTTTGAAGTTGTTGGACTTGATATTTTGCATGTGTGAAATAATCCAGGGGTTTTTTTTCCTTATTTAATTCTTGAGTTGTGAGTTGTTGATAGAGTTCTAATTGTAATCTTAAGCGTTAGAGTAAGTCGTTTTGATAAAACTTCTTCATGTATTGATCAGGGTCTTTCTTTTCCCTTTCCTTGAAAAGGGTGAGATCGTTAACGGGAAATTGTTGATTAGGAAGAACTGATTTTATAGGATTTTTTGCTTTGAAGTTGCAACAGTTGACATGTTGCATATTTGAAGTAGTTCAATGTTTTTTTCCCCTCATTATAGTGGCGAGTTATTGATTTTGAAGTTCAAAGGTGTTGAAGTGTAATTTGTTCTGATTATAACTTCTGCAGGCATTTAATTGGGTTCTTTCTTTTCCTTTCCCTGACCATATACACGGCAATGAAGATTCCAAAGGTTGTTGATATCCACAATCTACAGCATGTTCCGGACATGCTGAAGAAGGCTGATCTGCATAAATTGCAAGAATGCCTGCCTTCTTTACCCCACCTGCCCGATCTCCAGAGACTTAAGGAGTTAAAGACCACATTGCCTTCGATGGATTTGCTTCCGTCCCTCTCCTCAGGCTGGCATGTTATGGAACTTTTATACAATTGTTTGCCTGAGAGATTCTCTCACAAAAACTACACCGACATCTGTGTCCTGGTACCCCACTTTCTCCTCTAGACGTCAAACGTTTTTGGAAGATTTCAACTTAATTGCACCTTTTTTTTTTTTTGTTGGTAATCCTTTACAAAAGAATTTCGTGTTGTGTAACAAAGGTTATGTTCATACTTTACCCTCAAGCCCTCTGGACTGGGATTTCGTTTTTCCTGAGTCTCTTGTTGATGAAATGGGGGGGTTTAACTTGGGAGACTTAAGTTTTCTCTATGAATTTCTTTGTGAGAATTTTTAACCATTTTCCAAGTTGAAAACCTATTAATTTTTTATTGGCTTGATATCATTGATTTTATTCTGGTGTTAGTATGCACCTTTGCTGGTTGGTTAGTCACTTAGTTGGATAAGAAAGATTATTTAAAGCATTGTAGTGGTAATATCTAGAATGCTCATTTGTTTCGTTCGAGGTGGAGCTAATGGTTCCGTTTTTTATGTTTTGGTTGATGCAGCGTAGCTTGAAGGATGATTTTACAAACATAATAGCACCATTGATGGTGAGACCGATTACAAGATGGCCATTTTTCGCGTTCATGGGGGGTGCCATGTTTTGCTTGCTAGCCAGCAGCACTTGCCATCTTCTCTCTTGCCACTCCGAGCGACTATCTTACATCATGCTTAGGCTTGACTATGCTGGAATTGCTGCCCTCATTTCGACATCCTTTTACCCGCCAGTCTACTACTCCTTCATGTGCTACCCATTCTTCTGCAACCTCTACCTGGGCTTTATAACCGTCCTGGGCATAGCCACAATACTGGTTTCACTCTTACCAGTCTTTCAGAATCCCGAATTCCGCACTATCCGTGCATCTCTCTTCTTCGGCATGGGCTTGTCCGGGGTTGCCCCAATCATGCACAAACTCTACCTGTTTTGGGGCACGCCTGAAGCACTCCATACAACCGGGTACGAGATTTTGATGGGCGCTTTCTATGGTCTTGGAGCACTTGTTTATGCCACAAGGATTCCGGAGCGATGGAAGCCTGGAAAGTTCGACATCGCAGGGCACAGCCACCAATTGTTCCATCTACTGGTGGTGGCCGGGGCGCTCACTCATTATCGTGCTGGTCTAGTTTACCTCAAATGGAGAGACCTTCAAGGTTGTTGAGTTAGTGAATTAAACTTCTCAGTCTTAGATTTACTTTTTCATAATATGGACTGTTGTTGTAAAGGGTAGTTGGAAATCCAGTTTTATATTTGTACATTTACTCGTCTATGAATAAGAGGCTGTGACAATAAGTATCTTGTTTTATCCCTGCAATAAGAGGTGGATAAGGTTTTATTTTTTTTATTTTTTAATCTTTTACCGTGTTTCATGTCAAGGTATCATTGGTCACTCGGACTAGGATACAGAAACTGTCAGATGTGGAAAAAACACAAAAAAGGAAGCATGCTTTCATTGAGAGTCGAACTCAAGACCTCTCGCTGGTGCTCTAACAAACTGAGCTATGAAAGTCCTACTAAAAGGAAAATAAAAAATCAAAGTGAATAAATGTTGAATTTTGATTGGCTGGTGGATAAAAAAATGACAGTGAAAAACTACGGTAACAAAACTATAGTTAACACGTTTAGTTGTGTATATAAATCTTTCTATTACATTCTTAAGAATATCATTATGTAGTAAATGAAAAGTTTTAGACCTAAAACAAAGAGTGAATTCAAACAGTAGCGAACTCAGGTAAATAAAATTTTAAGAATTTTTTTTAAACGGCTCAATACATATTTCTCTTTCATTTTTTACTTTTATATTGAAGTTTTATTTAATTTTATTTTAATTTTTAAAATTTAATTTTTGCTCCGGTCTTAATATCCAAGCCCAACCCTCAATTTGTCTCTGGTCCTTGTTCCAACACAAACTCTAGCCCCAGCACCAAATCCCATTTTGATCTCGACATCGACCTTGGTTGGGGTCAAGACCGTAACCGGATTCAAAGTTTAGGTCAAGGGTCGAGGTCGACGTTGAGGTCGGTATCGGGATTGGAATTAGGTTGAGGTTAGCACCGAGCTCAATGTGATGTCTAGCTCAGGATTGGAATCAAGTTTGGGCCTCATGGAGTGTAAATGAGTAGAGAGAGAAAGAAAGAAAGAAAGGAGGAAAAAAAAAAAAGAAGATAATAAGAAAGGTATGAAGAGAGAGAGAGTTAAAGAGAGAATTAGGCAAATTTGTGTAATGATATTATTGAAAAGACACGAAATGAGCGACAAAAAATAAGGCGACATATGAAATTTGAATTTTTGATGCTTTGAATAGGAAATTGCTTCCTCTTTGGGAGTTCGGAGCCATAGCGGTTGATGTCATTTCCGTCGCTTCTTCTCGAGCATTCATGTATGTAGCTTTTGTGTGTTCCTCGTTAGTTAAATAGTGAGACCAATGTTGTGGCAAAAGTGGGCTCTTGCTAATGAGTTGTGCTCTAGAGTTAACTACGTGGAAATTCCATTTAGTATTAAAATAATAATAATAAGAAATGAAAATTGGTGGTGCTCATATCTTGGGTCACTTTGAGAATCTATTATGATCGGAGATGAAATGAAAAGGAATCCACACTCTCATCAATTATTTTTAGAGACTCATACATGTCAATCACACAATCTTACTATAGATAATTTAAGACGAAAACAAAGGATTGAACATCGTAAAACACTCATCACCACCACTTGTGTATTAATTTTTGTTTCACTTTTCCAGTTAAAATGTTACATGTTTTTCTTCTTCTTCTTGAGGGGGGGGGGGGGGGGGTTTCTTTTTATTGGAAAGCGCACATATTGGGCAATTAGTTGACGTATCATGGCCATAGCGTTTCTTAATCTGATCTTGCTTTTAGATCACACATGCAGATTATTATAGAAAAACTAATAATTTCACAGTATCATATTGTTGATTTTACAATAATTGTAGCAATATTAATAATTTCTACTATTTTTTTTTTCTAGGAATTATTTTCACCTTTTGTTTTTCGTCCCTCTTTTTGCCTTTGCATTTTCTACCTTTATAATAATTTCCATGATTTTCGTATAAATCATCAAATCTTGGGGCATGAACTACTGCATGATTGAAGGATGATTTAACGCTCCAAAGTTAATCACTGCCCCCTATTCCATTGCAATCATCATCAACTTTGCTTGGTCTACCCTTCTTTTCACGATACCTATATATGAATTTATATCGTGTTTTATGCCCTTGTCGGCACTTCCCCTAATTTTTGACTAAAGACCAAGAACATATGGTTTCTCTTTCTCTCTCTTATCTCCTCCCACAAAAAAAGTCACTCGATTGAAGTACGCGACTACTCTTTACCATAGTCGTTTATAATTCCCTCGCCAAAAATAAACACCTAACCTTTAGCATATCTATTTTTGAAAAAAGATAAAAAAATAAAAAAAATAAAAGAGTGTTTTAATTAATTTTTTTTTCATCATTCTTCTCATTAAAAAAAAACTATTTTATTTTCAAATTTACTTTGTATAATACCATTTTATAATCACTTTAAAATCTTCACTTAATACAATATTCTTAACACAATTTCTTTTCGTTTCTAACAACCTTTTGTTTTCGAGAAATTTTTTTTTTTACACATTCAATCGTTATTTTGTTTTCAAAATAAAATATATCATTTCAAACAAGAGAATTTTTCTTGTCCGAAAATGGACATGTAACCCAAACACGACATAAAGATCTTAGCACAAAGAAAGTGACCATTAAGTGATTCTCGAGTTAGGCAATGCATTTCTCATATTTACTAATTAGGGCATAAGAAAGTTTTACGATGGAGTAAGATGTTAAAACGTCGGATTGAAAATATTATAGTTTAACATAATTTAATTCATTGATTTTTTTTCTTACACTATAAGAGAATTTTCCTTTTCCTACTACACATTTTAGTTACTTTTTTCAACTTTTGTAGAGCCCTTGTCGTTGGACCAACTAACACTCCAAAATCTTACGTGCAAAATCCTTGGCGACCACAAGATTGGGAAGCATTAAAATAAACACCACATGACCTACTTAAATACGACACCAAATAATACACCTCTCATTGCTTCCCTTCCACGAGCTCCATCTGCTATTGTCTCATCCAAATGACCATATTACCCTCCTTTCCCCAATTTTTAACTTTTTACCCCCTTGGGATGACGCCCTTTCCCCTAACCCACCACCGACAATGGAGCGAAAAAGGTGGGAATTAATTTGCGGCAACTTGCCGAACAATTAGCCAAAAGAAGTAACAAAAAAAAAAAAAAAAAAAAACTTTTACTTCCATTTTATGTCGGTTTATAATCGCCACGTGTCGTGTCCAAGCGTTACAAAAGCTTTAATTGCCATACCACGTACCACTTCCCAAGTGGGACCCACAAGGCTTCAACAATCACGAGGCTTTTTGGCGCATTTTAGCAGCGTCTTTATTAGAGGCCCAGACACACTGTTCTATGAACCAAACCAACGAGAAAGCCATTCACTTCACTTCACTCCACTCTCGCTTATCCTACACCGGCTTTTAGAGAGAGAAGAGAGGCTTTCAAACTTCACCGATGGCCGCCAATCGTCACGAATACTAGGTCGCTGTCACTCCGAGACAGAACGAAGCCCCAAAGTCCCTACTCCAACTGTCCTTCTGTTATTCTTTGTCTCTCCTCTCATTTTTCTCTCTCTTCACCTTGATAATGGTCTCCCCTGACCACTCTCACTACGAATCGTCGTCTCCTATGGCGAAACCCACTCTCCGGAGCAAAGCCTCCCTCTGGATTTCCGACGGCTTCCTCTTCCTCGGCGGAGCCTTGATGGCCGTTCTACTGGTTTGGTCTCTCTGGTCCATCGCAAGCCCTAGCCCCAATCCCACCCCCAGGCCCGAGTTTCTTCGCCCGGAGATCAAACCCAGGCCGGCCGAAGACGACACGCAGACGGAGATGAACTGCGCCGCGGACGGCGTATCCGGCGCTGGCGCTAACTTGCGCCTAGACTCGCCGGAGAGAAACTTCTACGACTCGCCGGAGCTGAGCTACTCGATCGGGACGCCGGTGAGGGATTGGGACGAGAAGAGGAGAGATTGGCTGCGGAAGAACCCATCGTTCGCGGAGGGAGCCAAGGATAGGATTTTCATGCTGACAGGATCACAGCCGTCCGCGTGTAAAAATCCTATTGGTGATCATCTTTTGCTGAGATTCTTTAAGAACAAAGTTGACTACTGCAGAATCCACGGTTACGATATCTTCTACAACAATGCGCTGCTGCACCCGAATATGGGCTCTTATTGGGCCAAGCTGCCGGTGGTCCGGGCCGCGATGATGGCCCATCCGGAGGCCGAGTGGATCTGGTGGGTCGACTCGGACGCGCTGTTCACCGACATGGAGTTCAAGCTACCGTTGGATCGTTACAAGGATCACAATCTAGTCGTTCACGGGTGGGCCCACCTGATCCACGAGAAGCACAGCTGGACGGGCCTGAACGCCGGGGTGTTCCTGATCCGGAACTGCCAGTGGGCCATGGACTTCATGGAGAGGTGGGCCCAGATGGGCCCACAGACGCCGGAGTACGAGAAATGGGGGTCGATTCTGCGGTCAACGTTCCCGGACAAGGCCTTCCCGGAGTCAGACGATCAGACGGGGCTGGCGTACTTGATCTACAAGGAGAAGGAGAGATGGGCGGACAAGATTTACCTGGAGGGCGAGTACTATTTCGAAGGATATTGGGAAGAGATCGTGAGAACTCTCGATAATATCACGGAGAAGTATCTCGAGATCGAGAAAAGGGACGAGAAATTGAGGAGGAGGCACGCGGAGAAGGTGAGCGATCAGTACGGTGCGTTTAGGGAGGAGCACTTGGGTGCGGCGGGGTACGGGTTAGGAAGCTGGAGGCGACCGTTCATCACGCATTTCACGGGGTGTCAACCCTGCAGTGGGAAATACAATGAGATGTATTCTGGGGAATCGTGCTGGGACAGCATGAGGAAAGCGTTGAATTTCGCTGATAATCAGGTGCTCCGCAGCTTCGGTTTCATGCACCCGCATCCACTGGATCCCTCCGTCGATGCGGTGCCGTTTAATTATCCTGCGTATGCATAGGAAAGGTATATGAAATAGGACTAGTTTTTGTGTGGTCTTTCGTATTGAAGTGTTTTTTTTTTTTTAATTTATTTTTTTAAAGGTAGTTATGGGATAGGAGTTTGAGCGATGAGAGGATAAATATAATTATTGGGGTTTCCTTGAAAAAAATTTATAAATATTGGGTCTTTGAGAAAATGTATATTGTCTTAGTTGACCCAAAGGAGCCCCTTCCGTGTGATTTCCTTTCACCTTAGCCCAAAGTGCTTTTACCAAAGTGTGTTGGAATCTTCGCTTTTGGAGGCTTAAACTAGTGCATGATTGAAGGATAATATTTTTCGTTTTCAACCCAAAAAAAAAAAAAAAAAAAAGAAAAAAAGAAAAGGGGAAACAATAAAAACACTAGCTGTGGTGGTGAAAAAGATGGTGGCTCTTTGGTGAATATCACTGCCTGACACTTAGCACGTGTTTTGGTTGGTCCTCCAAACAAATAATTCCTAAATATTTATTTTTGTCTTTTTTGAAAGTAAATTAAGGACCTGTTTCGTGGAGTAGTTTGAGTTGGGATTTTTAAGTTTTAATAGTAAATTTTTTTGAATTTTCAGAAAAGACAAAAAACTTTTTGGGAAAAAAGACAAAAAAAAGTTTGAGTTAAATGGTTTGAGTGGTTGAGCCATCCACCCTCTAAGGTTCTGTTTGGTAAATGAGTTTGAGTTGAGTTTTTGAAGTTTAAATAGTAAATTTTGTTGACTTTTCAGACAAGATAAAATTTTTTTTGGGAAATAGACAAAGATTTTTGAGAAAAAAGACAAAACTTGAGTTTGAAAAACCAAGTTCAAACTTGGTTTCCAAATAAACTCTAAGTTTTAACTATTTATATCTACCACTCTGACTTAAAAACTCAGATCTTAAAAAATCCATAATTTTATTAATCGTACAAAATTTTAAAAGTAATGAAATAAGATTTATATTTTTTTTTTCAAACACATTTAAGTTTTTATATTTTTAATTTCAAACTGTTTATTTTTAACAAAACACATAATTTTAAAATTTAATTTAATTCTAATTCTCTAATTAAAACAGATCAATCAAACAGTCTCTTAATTTCTATTTGACAGCCGTTTTAAACAAAATTTTCAAAAAAAATTTTTTACAACTTTTATTTTTTTTTTTTCTTACAATAAAGAAACTTGAATTTATTGTTTGAAACTTGGGTATCATGATTTTTTCTTGTGATCCAATCGAACTCTTACCGACTTACTAAATTATGGCTGTTCTATTTTCAGACACAAAAAAAAAAAAAAAAAAAATATGGCTCTTTCATGGGAAATCAACGGCCTCAAATTCAAGCTTCAATAATTTTTTTCGGTCCTTCTCATTTTGTCATGTTGTTTCAGTGCCAAAGATTGTCTTTAGAGAGAATATGCCAACGTTTGGAATTTTGCATTTGACTCCTTTGGTATCTTTGTTTTATTTTAATGTGCTGCTGAGACATTGCTTTTAATAAAGCATTATATTTATCGTTTAGACCCATTTAAATTGGCACTTACTTTGAAGCAGCGAAGAGTTGACACTCGACTTAACTGTCCACTCTTCATGTGGATGAACAATTATAGCTGTTTTTATATATTGGCTATACTAGGTTTTTCGATAGCTTTCTACAGTTTATTTAAGTGCAAAGAAAAAAAAAAAAAAAAAAAAAAAAAGGTCTACCAACCCAGCTATTCGAGGTTCAGGAATATAACTTTTAAAAATGATAAACAAGAGCATCTCTTCATGTTTACAAGATAACACTTTGAATTTTATTTTGAAATATTTTTATCAGATTAAATTACTAAATTCGAAAACTCACCCCAAAAAAAAAAAAAAAAAAAACTAAATTAGAAAGATCCACAATTGATCTATTATTTTCTAAATTATCTTTTACTGTCTTCCTTGACCAATTTTTTTGTCTTCTTGCTGGGGGGAAAAAAAAAAGGTTCTATATTTCTTATATTATTTTCCTCTCTGATTCCCCTAACCGGGTTTTTGTGGTGGTGCTTGTTTGTTTATGCGCGATCAGAAGAATATCAGCCCAATTGTCAACTCTTCGAAGCTCACCCTTTAGTCGTATCTATGTAGACAGCAAATGTATTATAACGACAAGATTCTAGCAGAGTTTAGGAGTTTATAATTTTTTAAATTTTAAGTCTAACGCACATTTATCCCTTAAATTTCTTGTGTATTGGCATTTGGCACCATGCCGTCTGAACTTTATTTTTGACAATTAACCTTTTAAATTTAAAAATGTACAGTAAACACACTCAATTGATAATTATGTTAATGGTTTTACAAAAATAGATAGGTGCTAAATTGAAGATCATAATTTCAATAAATTTATGTTAAAATATTGTAATTGAAGCGAAATTATGTTAATATCAATTGATAATTATGTTAATTTATTGACGCTAAATGTACAAATTACATGACAACTTTTCTTAAAAAGATTAACATCATTAATTATCAATTTGGGGTTTTTCTACACATTTTAAAATCGAAAGGGTTGATTGTAAATTCCTTCAAAAAAAAAAAAAAAAGGCAATAAACGGGAAAGAAACTCATAGGGCAAGGGCGCAAATAAGCCTAAATTCAACACTTCTCTCTCTCTTTTTCTTCTTCTTTGTTTGAAACTTAAATTCAACACTTCTAAGCTGTATAGATAAGTAGATATCAAATTATTATGATAAGTATTAAACGACAGCATGCAATAAAAATTGGAAGAATGTAGAAAGAGAAAATATCAACATGGCCGCAAAAAGATACCATACAAACTAAATTGACATGACCTATATTTTTCTTTGGAAAAAAAAAAAAAAAAGATAAAACACAAAAATAGTTATCTCATATTATCAGATATTTATTAAACGGACCGAATAACACATCACCAAGTGTGAAAAATTTGGTAGACGAACTTTCAAAGCTTTTTGCAACGTCATCTTGCTCTTTATTTATCTATCTATTTATTTATTACTACTTTTCATTGTCGTTTTGTGTCTATATGAATGTGTGTATAAGTCAGACATTAGTTTGACGGTGACCATTGGTACATGAGAGTTAGGGAGGGGGGTTGTTCCAGAAAGTGTTTTTGAAAGTCTTATATTTTTAAATGAAGATGCACTCATGTGTCGACAATTGAATCCTGCTTTCATAAATAGGATTTGGGATTTGACTTTAGACCTTTCACCTTTCCATTGACACACAAAATGTGTCTATGTGAAACGCAAGTACAACGAATTTAACTAATGTTTAGTGCATAGCCTTAACTTAACTTGAATCACAAATTATTTATCTTTTTATAAAAAGTCAATACCAAACTTTAAAAGTCCATAAAATTACATAAAATTTCAAACTTTAAAAATCAACATCAAACTATTAACAGTTATTAATATGACTTCGTAACTCAAACTTTAAAAGTCTATAAAATTACATAGAATTTCAAGATAAATAAAACAAGCTTCTTATATATATATAAATTTTTTTCCAAACATATTTAAAATTTACACTTTTTTAACTATAACAATTCAAACACCTCCAAATACACAGCTTAATTCAACTCAAATCCAATATAAAAACTTAATTCCAACCCGTACACCAGACCACATGCTTAGTGGCAAAACCCCGGTTGGCAGTTGCAATGAATGTAGTAGCTGCTGTTCTACCTCTTCAGTAAAGCTAAGAGGTTTATAATTTCTTCACCAACTTATCTACAAGAACACTTCCCTAGGGCAGGTGCGGAGCTACCTTACCCACTTAGGACAGAAATGATATTATTGAGACTACAACACATAAAATAAAAGATTAACCAAATTTTCTGACATAGAAACAATCAAGAAATCTGCATAAGCGAATACATAATCTACAGAGTCCTTACAGTTTGGCCTTCAATATATATTACACACACATAAGTTTTTTTTTTTTTTTTAATTTGTCCTGTTAAAATTTTCTAATTGCAATAAAAGTGTTGACCTTTCATTATATTTTTTTTTCACACTTACTCAAAAATCAAATTATTTTCACTACAAAATTTCATAAATTTTAAGACTGTAAAAAAGTGAATTTAAAACTTTATTACAAACTTAGTTCCTTTAAAAAATAAAAAAAAAAAGGTTAAACAAATACATACAAAAAAATAAACAAAGGTTGATAAAATAAAATTTAAAAAGTACAGTTGCACTTGGTTCAAAAATTTTAGTTAATTCATGAACCTTAAAAAAAAAAATAATAAAACAAAAAAAGATTCTAACTTTGCCACTGCATAACACAGTAGTCCCTCCAAACATGAAATGTGAGAACATCCCCACAAAACTTCATCATACTAGGGCTTTCAAAGAACTAATGTACTGAAGCTTAATTCACTATGCAAAAAGACTTCGATTCATCCCTAAAACACAGAAAACAACAAAGCTATTTAACCCGAACTCTTAAATTAAAACAAGAGAAGTACAAGACACTGGATATACCTCCTAATGCCTCGAATCAGTAAAGAAAGGAACTCTCAAGACTGCATGGCAGTCGTGTCATCTTCGTCCCTATCTTCGCTGAACATGTACTGACTCTGAAACTCCAACAAATACTGAGTTGATCTCTTCACATCCAAAAACAGATGGTAAACTCGGTTAATGTCCTCCATTTCCACAACCTTTCCCTTTCGCTTCTGGCATGCCAATGCGCCAGATGTAATTAGATTAATGGCATATCTCAAGGATGTGTCTACTCCAATCTTGGTCAATAAAATCTTTGCCTCTTCAGACATCTCCACTTCTTCCTCTTGGCATCTTATGTTCAGAATCTGGCGAATTTCTTCCTCTGTGTAAGGTTGAGTGGAGATGATGAGCAGGCGATCAAGGAGATCTATCGGGATCCCGTGCGGGGACTTGTAATTTGTGCCTCGGATTGTAGTGATTCCTCTGTTGGTGGCAACAACTAATATGGGAGCCATCTCATTTTCCAATGCCCGGTTTAAAAATGAAAAGCATTCGATGTCAAGCATATGCACCTCGTCAATAAACAGGACACCTGGCACTATCTCTGCTTTCCCTTCCTCCCCCCATTCAGCTACCTTTGTGTCAATCTGTTCCCTCACTTCTGCACGGATTTCACCAGTATCGCCAGTAAAGAGGGCTAGAAATCCCTGAGTTCTGAAATTAAGAGACGATAATAATAATGAGAGAACGTAATGGGAACAAAGGAAACAGTGAGTCTAGATGTAACACAAAAGGGAAAAAGGAGTGCAAACAAAAGGTAGGTATATAAAATATCAAAGACAGATGGGGAAAAATCATAGAAATGTATGAGTAATAACATTAAGCAAATTAAAAAAAAAAAAAAAAAAAAAAACTTATCCTTTTGCCCCATCTATTTATGTACAGAGCTTTAAACTATATCCGAAACATGATACTGCTCTGTACCACTGTGTTAAAAGCACCAACCCACAAGTATAGGCAGCAAATTATAAATGAGCTTCTTCACATATGAATATTGTATTTTCCTTCTATGCGTGTTGTCTTGTACTGTACATAAACATAATATCATCACGACTATTATGCACATCAAAAGGATAAATCCTAGAAAGAATGAGCCAAATGTCATCAGATCTAGGCAGTGCATGTAGAGCTATTAAGCGTATATAGTGCTGAAGTGACGACCAGCAGAAAGAGAATACCCATCCTAAAAGTAGATAAAATTAGTGAATGCCAAAAGGTTAAGAATCCGAACTACCCACATTATATGCTAGTCTACAACATTACTCATCACAGCAATAAGCTAGAAAACCACAAACATATAAATAGAACATCCTAAGTAGCAGTTCCAAAAGTAAGATTACTTCAAGACTAATATCCTACAAGGTCTCAAGTTTTAAACGATCCAAGACCTTTCACACAAAAACTTGAGCCATTAAGCACTCAAATGTCAGTGGAAGCAAGCATAAATCATACATACGGCTATGACCAAAGAAAGTATCAACAAAAATTAGTATACGTTTCTCACATAAACAAAGAATTTCAGCGAAAAATACAGGTACTACTACTAATAACCACTATGCATACAAAATTCAACATCCAATACAATACAACATCCAAAGAAGGGTGGCTCATTTTCAACTAAGAAATAGATTCTAGAATCTATATCCGGGTCCCATACTCAATTTTGACGGAATTGTTGAATCTAACGGGGGTTTGAGTTGCCCTCCTCGACAATGGCCTTCACCCGCTATTCGACAGGGCCCCAGGATTTAAGTGGATTCAGATGTTTCACACAAACCTTAGGTTGAGGCCTAAGAAGCCATATAAACTCATATATCAATAGTTGGCACTATGATATTACTTGCAAGTTGCAACCAACAAAATTTTCAACAAATAATTCTAAAATTTCAACCTCCTAACTAGCAGTTCTCAGTCTCGGACTTGCTTCACCAACTAATTTTCTATACTTTCTAACCCAAAAACCTTAACTTTAGCCCTTCAGTAGCTAAAAATCAAATCTTAATGATGACAAAATTCACTGAAGAACAAGTTAAATACCTGCTATTGATAACATCAATCTCATGAAGCGTGACGCAGTGCACGACCTCCTTCCGCTTCTGCAACTCCCCGTCGGGGCACTGCACGAACTTCGTCTGCGGTCCCATGGCGTCGTAGTCCCTCGACCTCGAGAACGACCTCCCGAGCTTCGTGATCTTTCCAGAAGCTTTATCAATGGCAATCACATCTCCGCTCTGCACCTTCTCCTTCCCCAAGGCCTCGATCATCTTCGCTCCCAAATCGTACACCGTCTCCATCTCCGTCGTCTTCAGGGTCAGCTTCCCCGTCTTCGACGCCGCTCCGGCCACCGCCGGGCGGTCAATTTGGACCTCGACGACCTCGCCCTCAATAACCTCCGTCTCTTCCTTGATTCTCACTCCAATGGCCTTGCGGAACGCCTGCATGAGGGCTTCGGTCTTGGACATTTCTAGAGAGAAGAGCTCGCTGCCGGCGATCATGGCAAAGGGGGTTTCGAGGCCGAGGGACTTGGCCATGCCCATGGCAATGGCGGTCTTGCCGGTGCCGGGCTGGCCGGCGAGGAGGACAGCGCGACCGGCGATCTTTCCTTCCTTGATCATCTGGAGGATGACGCCGGCGGCCTTGCGAGCAGCCGTCTGGCCGACCATGCCCTCGGAGACGGAGCGGGGCTCGAGGGCGGAGTCGAGGCCGAGGCCGCGGATGTGGGAGTGGGCGCCTATGCGCTCTATTCGGGTCAGGTCGCGGCTCTCCGACAGCTTTAGCTCCGCCATGGCCATCAGGGATCAAAATGGTGGTGGTGAAGAGAGAGAGAGAGAGAGAGAGAGAGAGAGAGAGTTCGGGTGTTAGGGTTCAGGGTTTTGAAGTCGAAAGTGGGACACGAAAATGAACGACGGATTTGAGTAGTGACTACTTTTGGTTGGAAAGGCAAAAGTCCCTAATTTCGGTTTGTAGGTCCAACTCGATGCTCAGTGGCACTATTATAGCCCGTTGAATACTTTTTTTTTTTTTTTTTTTTTTTTTTTTTTTTTTAAGTACGTGATTACCACTAGATTTTACATCAAATCACGTATATTGAATGTTTTGAGGAAAAAGATGAAATCACATGGGTAGATGGGTTGACAATAGTATATCTTTACTAATTTTTTCTCTTCGGGTTCGATTCTTGTTGCCTCCTCTTAGGCCTCGTTCCAACTTTGACTGTTGAAGTATTGGTTTGATGATGACAGGATAGACCTCGGATAACTAATTGAGATAAAATAATATAAAAAACCTGTCTCTCTGTCACACCTAGGGAAATGAGTTCCTATTTGTAGGACTGAAAACCTGAAAATAATGAGGTCACCTAGATCCTACTATTCAAAAAAAAAAAAAAAAAAAAAAGAAATATTAATCATATTTTTAAAACATTGGCAATAATCATTGCTACTAATTGATTAAAAAATAATAATTCTAATCTCACGAAACTTTGGATATGGATTAAAGAATACTTAAAAAAGAGAGAAAGAAGTGAATAATATGTTTAGGTAAATAAATGAAGTAAATAAAAGTTTTAAAAAAAATTTAGAGTAAAATATCAATAAACTTCAAATTTACAAAAATGTTATATGCTTAATAAATTTTCTATTTACTTAGGAAGAAGAAGTCTTTGAAAATTGAAGAAGTTTAGCTTCTGCCCTGTATATTTGATGTAATGATTCCTAGGCTTCGACATGACCGGGCTAGTATTTGTACTTTCCAATACTAGGGGAAATTCTGCAGCAAAATCCATTTTCAAAGAAGTTGTGTTCCTGATCCTCCATGGCTGTAAAGTGGTTGAATCATTATTTTAATCACGAGGAGCAAATGACTGAACATGTCGAATGAGATCGCGGTCTTGTTAGTTTGTATTTCAATGTAGAAAATTGGACATATCAAGAGACAAAAAGACATTCAATCTTCTTCATCTATCCAATAGACAAGTTCAAAATAGGATCTCTACAAGTTGCTACCTAAAATAATTGTCCCGAAATAGCACAGTAGCTCATAGCAAGTCACCATTTTCGACCTGGTAGACCATTTCAGCTCTTGGAACCTTTCATTCGGAGTTTTGGCAATTCAAATTGTTTTGCACATTCCTTTCCGTTGGAGCCTTTGCAGGATTTCGCACTTTGATCTTGGTCACAGTTTTCTTCACTGGGCTCCGGCAAGTTTTTTCTCGCCTGCTTCTTCGCTAACCTCCTCTGCTTTACTCTACTCCGATTTTTAGCACAAGTAGGTGGCTCTCCTGAGCATAACACAGGCTCGTTAAGAAAAATTTCAGGCAAATAAGTCCTACACAAAGAAAGACGTGACCTGTTTTCTGTTTATATAAAAATGGCTTTATTAAGTTACACCTGTTATACAGTTATTTTCATGTAACTTAAATGTCACAATGTAATCTTTAATTCAACATGTTGCAGTTTATGAAGTGGCCAAAAACAAATCCAAAATCCCATTCTCCAAAAAAGTGTTGAAACCTAATTTACCTGGTTGGTCAGTTCGAGGAGGAGATTCCTCAGCGGCATTACGTCGAACAGTTGGAGAACCATTTTCAAGTGCAAGATGCTTGCCTTCGCTGCCATTATCGTCGTCATCTGCTGGTGGTAAACGGGGCCCAATAATTTTCCGACGACGAGAAGCGTCTGTCTTGAGCTTCTTTCTCCGAAGTCTCTTCCGCTGAGCCCTCGTCAGCTTGTTCTCACCATCGTCGCTCGAGGTTGAAGAAGAACTGCCCTCCCCAGAATCATCTGCATTATTGCTTAGACCTGGAGCGAGATCCGCAGCAGAAACTCCATCGTAATTATTGTTTTCAGCCAACTCTTCATCTTTGGCCTGTACGAGTTCATTCATACATTTGAAATCAAAATTCTTCAGAAGAATACAGATGATCACAGAATGTGATATACATATACATATATATATATATTTACATATATAAATATAAGGGAAAGAGGAGGAAGTACTTGTGGGGGAGGAGGAGGAGGAGGATATAGCATGTTGATGACGGCCTCATTGAACTTGCGTCGTCTCTCTTGGCGGGACATTTGAGTAAGGTTTTGATCTGTAAAGCGTCCAAAACGAAATGCCAACCTCCAATTACACTGAAGAAATCTGAGTAAAGATTGAGTTTTCAAATTAAAAAAAAAAAAGGAACAAATTTGTTAGAGTTTCGCTCTGTAAATTCCCAGCAAAGTTTCGCCAACAAGTTCGACGCGATTTCTTCGCCCCCCACCGCGCCCAAAAAAAGGGCCGTTTTCTAGACCACTGTCGTTTTGCCGTTGTTAAGAACTATTGTCGTTTTCCATTATGCATGCTTTAATGTTTGTCGTTTGTCAAGTGTATTTTTTTTTAAAATTGTTTTATTTTATTTTATTATTTATGATTATGAGCGAAGTTAGGTGTCGTATTTTGTTATACATTTATATTTTCTCATTGGCACCAGAAGTTTACGGTTATCCACAGTTCACCTCATTTTTTTAAGTACAAATTTCATATTTTCCCGGTGAACTTTCGGCCTTGTCACACAAAATAATCCCAAACTTTAATTTGTAATAGTATTTTCCCTCGAATTTTGAAACATTCACAAAATGCTATAGAGATGCATGTGTTTGATGATTTGTTCTTACATAACAAGCAAGAAACCAAATTCTATGACAAGTTTTATTGCATTCTTTGATCGACCAGTTCATAGCAAAAGAAATAACATTAACAGATTCATCATGTCTCAATAATAAAGAGAAAAAAAGGGTGCTTATACTATTATCAAAGTGGTACTTGAGAGAGTCATCTTTTAAACATGGCAAAACATTCCCGAGGCCAAGCCAATGTAGTCAGAGCTCGATAGCCTCTCGAGTTGAAATCGCGATGATAGCTTACAACACATATTCGACTTGTTTAGTGTAACGTAGGATTAAATCACATCGTATCATGTCTTTTTCCGTTCTCCGGTTCATTTCCTCGGAGCAAGGAAAAACTATTTACTAAATATATAAATAGTAAAGCAAGATCACTGCGGTTGTAGGAACACTCTTAAACGGGCAACCTATGAGATGTATAGCAGTGTCCCTTGGAAAATCTTGCAATTATCAGCATAATCTCCAAGCTTATAATTTTCGAAATCAGCTGGTTGTTATCGCAGAGTTTGTCAAAGTGGTTCTTGAGAGGTCCATCTTTTTTGAACATGGCAAAGCCTTCCTTAGGCCGGTTTTCTCCACAAAAAACTTCTTATAAAACACAACTCGATATGTAAAAAATATATGTATATACATACACATGTATATACATATACATATGCACATATAAATACATATGTTTTTATCTAGTTTTTCATTTCTTTTTTAGTTCATCCCCTCCTTTGAGAGAGTTTCTTGTAAAGAAAAAAAAATGTGATATATTTCTTTAGCTTACTAAAACCAAATTTTAGTGTAGGGGAAAAGCAGCTCTTGCCTTGATAGTGGCAAATGTAAGGCCCTTTGAATATTCGGTCATGTATCTGCAACGAGCGATTAGATCATGAACGAAAATTACAGTAGTATAGGTGAAATTGAAGAAGTAAACTATTAGTTTACCCCGCAATTTCATCATCAACCGACCATGGCCTCACTGACCATAATAATTAGATCATGTATCTATCTCACTGCTTTATTAATTTTTTCATAATAATTAAGTGCAGCCAAACCTGTAGACCAGAGTTCGATGGCCTCGCAAGCTTAGATGCTGATGATAGCTAACAACACTCTTGACTTGAGTCTCATAAGGTAGGTTCTTAGCACATCTCATCCATGTCTTTATTGATCCCTAAGTCATTTTTGCATTGTTAAACTAAAACTTTCTCAGAATATTTTTATCAATTTCTTCCACATATCATAAAAAATTGGACTTTTAGTCAAACATTTACTTATAACACTTTCAATAATGTCACTTTTTAATCACAACCTTCTAACTAATATGTAATTAGTCACAAATATTTATTGTGACTAAAACTTTTAGCCATAAGATTTTTAGTCACGGGAAAAGTTTTTGTTATGCTTTTGTTATGCTGTGACTGAAAATCTTGTGGCTAAAAGTTTTGTAAAAGATGCCGTGACTTAAAGTTTATTATATTATAGATTGCTCTATGTAAATTGCAGAGGCAACGTTCTCTTACTTATCATTTGCCCAGAAATAGACCAAGAAATTCGCATATCTCTTCAAAAGAAGTTGATCAATTGATCAGTTACCAAATTATAATATCACTAGACATTTTTTCTTGGATTAGAAACAAAAACCCCACTACATTAATTAAATGAGAAAAAAAGAAAAAACAGTAGAAAATTAGAGAGCTGAAGATCAGGTTTATCGGACACCCGAACTCGGGAAAATCTGGAGGTGGACCTCCAAAACAAAGTCTTGGTTGAACCCATTTAGGGACACATGGATTTTCTAGAAGTGATTTTCGGTTAATCTCTTCCATCTTCCCATTACCAGGGAAGATTGATTTGCACACAGGCTTCAAGATTTGTGGCTCGTTTATGTTTTCAATGCACTGTGGAGGAAAGAAAAAAGGCAAACTTTCTGTGAGCCAAAAAATAAAAAGTAATAATTATGATAACCGTGAACTAGACTCTTATCCAAAATATATATATATATATATATATATAAGCTAGGATCTATTAAAAACAAGAGGAGCAGATCTCATACGAGTGAGATAGCATTAAGATCATCGGCACATGGCGTATTGTTGTTGTGGTTTCCATAGTACTGTCCTTCGCAGGTCTTCTCCACTGACTGAGATCAATAAACTCGCTGTTAAAAATTTAGAGAGTTTTTAAAATTTTCCCCAACTTATGAACATGTTGTGCTTGTCTCCCCAAGTTTCAAAATGTGTTATTTACCCCAAATTGTACGAAGCATTAAATTTACTATCTCCATCCAATATTCCTGCATGCCCAAAATTTGGATGTCACTATGTTGTTTTAAAAAAAAAAAAAAAAAAAAAAAAATCCCCTCATCTTTGGAGCTTACAGCTTAATGCTTTCGAAAAGAAAAGTTCAGGGAGAGAGAATAAATGATTTTGACATTTAAGGGGCGAATTGCAACATGCGCATAAGTTTTGGGAGAAAATTTAAAGTTTATCATGAGAATTCTTACAAGAAAACTTTTGAAAAATTTATTGGTTTTGAATTCATAATACGACTTACGGTTTTTAGCATTGTTGTCCTTTAACTTTGTCGACATTTGACAACTTATTTTTGAACTTTTAATCTTGACAATTTACCTTTCGAATTTTATAAATTGTCGTTGCACAACTCATTTTACTTAACTTCTGGTTAATATGATTATGAAAAGCCCCCACGTGCATCTAATTTTGTGAATGAAAAATCTCTCGTCCGATCAAAAATATTGAAATCCAATTCACATCCTAATATAAATCTCCCAAATTCAAATGTTCAATTTTATAGAAAGTTGGTGAGATAGGGCATATAGCAACAATCAAGAAGTTTGAGGATAAATTACTTGAGGGGGTAAGTTTCTAAAAATAGAAAAATTTAAAGGGCACCAGAACTAAAAATTCTACAAATAAAATTCTTAAGACTAACCTCATAAATCGTTCATCCGATATAAGTGTCATACGATGGGCGAATGGAACTTTGAAATTGTCATCATAATATAGAACTGTTAGGATTCCCCACCATATAACCCTAGATATAAAGGTTTTTTCATGCTTAAAAAAAATAAAATAAAAAATAAAAAAAAACTCTCTATCAGAAATTGATATTTTGTTAACAGAAACATACCTGGAAATTAAGTTCTGGTGTGTGGTTGGCTTCAATACCTGTAGCATCATTAAGAGTAATGCTATTTTGCTTCCACTTTTATTGACGTTAAATAACAAATAATAAGGTCATTATTTTAAGTTTTATACGTCAATACTCTTTGCCACTTCTTCAACAACTATAGGGACTATAATAAAGCCGGCATATGAGTCACCGCCTATGTAGAGTGGATTTGAGATGAACTTTGGGTGTATGTGTAACCACTGCCATACCAACCAAAAGCACAGGTAAAATAAAAAATAAATAAAATAAAATAAAATAAAAAATTTGAATGCCATGAGAAAGTAAATAAAATGTTTTAAAGCTAGCACAGAAAAAAAGTAGTTTTTGTTTATTTAGAGGACATCAATAGTGTATTAAAGGATCTCAAGGACCAAAAGAGGTTACCACAGAGACCAAACAATAAAATTACTTCTTATAGGAGCCCAAGTACAGAAACCATGGACAACCCTATAACACCATTTGAAAAGTAGGAACTAAACTGTGTTCAACAGGAAACTAGCATGCAGAAATTCTCCAGTGGTCTGGACTGCTATCTCCTTGAGCAAGAGCATCCCAACTATTAAAGGCTTTTTTGTATAAATGCCCCCTGAACTTTTTAAATTTGGCAATTTAGTCCTTGAACTTAAAATCATGGCAATCAGCCCCCCTAAATTTGGGATTCTTGGCACAACCAGTTCAATTACGCAGTTTAAAAAATTTGGACGGAGTGATCCATGTGCTGCTCATCACATGCACCATTTCTCAGGGTAAAATTGGAAATTAACAAAAGAAAATTTTGATTTCTTTGGTTAAAAAAAAAAACCTTGCGATTTCCCTTCACCTTCCATGATTGCCGTTGTTCGTCCCATCTTATCCATCCAAAATCAAAATACTTGCAAGATTTAGTCAAGAAGAGGTCCACTCAGGAAGGTTGGCCTCGGTGATCGTAGGAGTACTCAGAGTACTAAATACGAGGTATCATTTAGTATCGGAATCCGTGTGATGATTCGAGAGTGGTTTCAAATATTCTTTGCATCCATCTTCGGCCCGTTGTAAAAATAGTGCTTATTAAGTTGCCACCACAGTAGAAAAACAAGTTTCAACCCTTGCAACAGTCTTAATTAAAAATAGATTGAAAATAAACACGCTTAGATAGCAGAAACATGACATAAAAGTAAAACCGTGCTATAATTAAAAAAAAAAGAAAAAGAAATAGACATGTTCAGCAACTAAGAAACTCATTATAGTTATGAACAATATCAAAATTTAAATTTTATATACAACAATAAAACTAATTTAAAAAGTGATTGCTCAAATTAGTGCTAGAATGGTCCATAAACTTCCCTTCAGTGTCTATGTTGTTAATCATTTTCCTTTTTTTAAAAAAAAAAAAAAAAAAAGAACATTACAATTTGCCATTGCTTCTTTTGCCAAATCTACAATATCATTCGTTTCATGCTTTAAATTTTTTTTTTTTTTCCATCAACCAAAGTTCACCAATCATTTCACATATCAAATGCTTAAAGATTCTAAGAATCCAATCTTTCTCCTAAAATTTCTTGTAAGACAATCAAGAACATGTTATAAGCTAAATAAATTATAAACATCAGAAAATACAACCTATATCAATAAAAATGATCGTAAAAATAATTAGATCACACTATAAGACTACAGATAAGTGAAGCAATCAGTTCAAAAATAGCACTCCGGCGCATTAATTGGTGCAAAACACTATTAAGTAATCCAACAAGCACACCTTTTGATAATTCGATAAAATATTTATAAACAATATTCCGGATACTATAAAGAGCAAACAAAGAGCTGAACGGAATAGCACCTGAGATAAGCAGTAACAAAATTGTTGGGCTTGCACGCAATATCAAAAACCTAAAAGTAAAAAAGTAAATAAAAACTCAAGGACTATATAACCCAAAAGATATCTTTTGGCATGAATTACATCGAAGCATGTCATTACACTTTATTTGATTGTACGATGTAATTATAGACTTCAATCGGTACACTATATTTACCATTTTTCATCTGTCACCTTATCTTTTGTAATTCATGTTACGTGTTTGGCTCAATTACATCCAAGCATGTTATTACACTTTATTTAATTGTATGATGGGTTTCCCGAGTCCTCCTACTAAATACACATATAACCGAGAAAATACATACACCTGTAAAACACATCCAAGAAAATACACACACACACATATATATACATGTATGTGTGTGGCTGTAAAAATTAGGCTTCACAAAATTTGTAAAGATTTAAAATTAAAGTATGAGCTATTCTCCCAGAAAAAAAAAAAAAAAAAAAAAAGTATGAGCTGTCAAAAGAGAAATACTGCTTCTTGTGAAGGATGGAGGACAATTGTGTCCATAAAAATCTTGCAATTATTAGCATATTCGTCTTGCTTCTAAGTTTAAAAATCAGAAGTTCAACATTTGTTTCCCATAAAATGTTTGTAACAAGTTTTTTCTGTTCTTGACTGGAATATTTTTATTCAACAAAGAAAGGTAATATATATATACATACATACATATATACATATATGTATGCAATATAGCTGTTTATTGCAAAGATGTTGTCAAAGTGGTTCCTGAGAGGTCCATCTTTTGAACATGGCAAAGCATTCCTTAGGCTGGTATTCTGGAGCTGTATGTCCACCTCCCTACAACACCACACCAAACTTCTAATTAATATAATACACCAAGATATGCATATACATATATAGTTATATTTTAATGGAACCAGACATTAATTTCAATAGGAGCATATAATTTTTTTCTAAATAATATTAATATGTAAAATTTTTTGAGAAAACCACAAATTAAACTTTTCCCTCTTTGTGTTAGAAAATGGGTTATACAAATAAGTTTCCACAAAGCCAACAAATTAACCAAAACAACAATAAATCAAAATAATCAATTACACAAGAGACACCAATTTTTTTACGTGGAAAACTCTCTAACGTGAAGGGAAAAACCACGGGACGTAATCCGATATCAACTTTCACTGTACCAACAATAATGGGATTACAAGGTTCTCTCTAAATACAACTAGAGGCTCACAATCATCAAGATAAAACATAATCTTGACTATACAACTAAATTCATCATCACCAAGATGGATTTCAACCCATAGCATCAAAAGAAATTAATTCTAAGTCTTAAAGTGAATATTTAGGGTAAGTATCTTAGAGACTCCAATTCGAATATCGGAATTCATGGATGATAAAAACTCATCGTAAGCATTCACCACTTTAAATTTGAGTACGGACTATATCACCGTTCAATCTACATGCACAAACCAAAAACCATACCTTTTTTTTTTTTTTTTTCTCTATCTTCCTTTTTCTTTGTCTCTATTTTCGTCACACACTTGCAGCATCCACCTTTTTTTTTTTTTTTTTTTTGAACTTTAAGCACTATTGGGCATGGCCCAATTGTCCAATCCACAACATAGGGTGGACCCAACAAAGCTAAAAGGTGAAAATTTAGTGGGACCATATGGTAGATTTTTAATTTTTAATTTTTAATAGGAAAAAAAAAAAAGAAAAATCATATAATTTTCAAGATAAAATTAAAAGGAAAAAAAATCTCAGTGGAGGCTGTATTGCCTACACTTAGCTACGCCACACTGTACACAAGCACAAACAAATGCATATATTTTATCTTAGTTTTGTCAATTTTCTATTAGTTCATTCTTCCCTTCTTCTAAAAAAAAAAAAAAATGTAGTATATTTATCTTTAGCTTAATGAAACAAATTATCAGTGTCGAGGAAAAGTAGTTCTAGCCTTGACAGTGACAAATGAAATGCCCTTTGAATATTCGGTCACGTATCTGCGTCAAACAAACAGATCATTAATGTCAATTGAAGTAGTAAGTATCTAATAATTACATTCAGAACATAACTCCAGGTGAAGTTGAAGATGTCAACTAGTAGTTTACCCTGCAATTTGATCGTCGACCATCCATGGCCTCCACTGACCAACAATGGGAATATTCAGAGACTTGATCCATGCTTGTGTTCCAATGTAAGGGATTGTCATATCATGATCTCCGCTATGAAAAGATAATTACGTTTCTTTATAAGATCTCAATATTTTCGGTTTTTTTAATCATCATCTTTGAAATGTTGAAATGAAATCAATAAGTATCAATCTCACTACTTTATTAATTTTTCATAATAAGTAAGTGCAGCCAAACCTGTAGACCAGAGCTCGATAGCCTCGTGAGTTTAGACGCTGATGATAGCTAACAACACTCTCGACTTGTGTCTCGTATGGTAGGTT
Source organism: Ficus erecta (assembly GCA_008635985.1). NCBI lineage: Eukaryota > Viridiplantae > Streptophyta > Magnoliopsida > Rosales > Moraceae > Ficus > Ficus erecta. The sequence continues at coordinate 1,045,271 of BKCH01000005.1, forward strand.
CTTAGGACATCTTATCCATGTCTTTATCGATCCCTGATTCGTTTTCGCAAAGTTAAACCAAAACTTTCTCATAATAAATTTGGAACTTTTTTCCCTAAATTGTTCTTTGTAAATCAGCTGAGGCAACATTCTCTTACTTCTTTAATATGAAGCGCCCTTTGAACACTTTTGTCATTTGCCCAGAAATAGGCCAGGAGGTTCTCGTATCTCTTCAAAAGAAGTTGATCAATTAATCAATTACCAAGATATCATAATATCATTAAGACATTTTTTTTTTGGGTTAGTAAGAACAAAAATCCCACTATATTATTTTCTTCCAAAATAATGTATTCTATTGTTTTTTTCTAGGAGTGCTATATCTATCCCCAATGTTTTACACATCGTATTAAAACCCTCATCTATAAATTGTATTAGAAACCTTCGCAGAGACCTCTCCTCCAGGAAGGTTTTAAAATTAGTGTGTAAAACATCAGGTATAAATACGACATTGCTGAAAAAAAATAAGGTGGAACACAAAATTTTAACAAGACACAAGGGAGGTATTTTTTTATTGTCCCTTTATTAAAATGAAAAAAAAAAGTATTAAAGAGAGCTTAAGATCAGGCTTACCCGACACCCGAACTCAGGAAAATCAGGGGGTGGACCTCCAAAACTAAGGCTTGGTTGAAGCCATTTAGGGTCAGATGGCTTCTCTAGGAGTAATTTTCGGTTAATCTCTTCCACCTTCCCATTAGCAGAGAAGATTGATTTGCACTTAGGCTCCAAGATTTGTTGCTCGTTCAAGTTTTCAGTGCACTATTGAAAAAAAAAAAAGGCAAAAATTTCTGTGAGCCTAAGAACAAAAACTAATAATAATAACCATAAGCTAGGATCTATTAAAAACAAGAGGGACAGATCTTCATACGAGTGAGATAGCATTAAGATCATTGGCACATGGCGTGTAGTTGTCGTGATTTCCTTGGTACTGTCCTTCGCAGGTCCTCTTCACTGACTGAGATCAATAAAATCATTGTTACAAATTTGAGAGAGTTATAAAAATTTTCGTGGACTTATGAACATGTTGTGCTTGTCCCCCCAAATTTTGAAATGTGTTATCAAATTTACTATCTCCATCCAATCTTGTCCAAACTTTGGATGTAACTAAGTATTTAAAAGGGGGAAAAAAAAAATTTCCCTCATCTATGGAGCTTACTTTTAATGTTTTTGAAAAGTTCAAGGAGAGAGAATAACTGATTTTGACGTTCAAGGGGTGAATTGCAACATGCACATAAGTTTGGGGGAGAAAATTTAAAGTTTATCATAAGAATTCTTACTATATAAAACTTTTGAACAATTTATTGGTTATGGATTCATAATACAAACTAAGACCCAAACTTTATTGACCTTTTACAACTAATCTCTGAACTTTTAATTTTGATAATTTACCTCCCGAACTTTCTAAATTGTCATAGTGTACCTAAATTTGCTTGTCTTCCTGTTAAATTGATTAAAGAAAGTCCACACATTTGTTTAATTTTAAAATGGAAAATCCCATATATGCGATCAAAATGTCCAAATCCAATTCAGATCATGGTGCAAGTCTTCCAAATTTCAAATCCTCAATTTGATGGAAAGTTAGTGAAATGAGGCATATTGCAACAATTCAAAACGTTTGATGGATAAATAATCAAAATTAAATGGTTGGGAGTTAAGTTTTTAAAAGTAGAAAATTTTAAATATGAAACCTTACAAATAAACCTTACAAATAAATATGAAATCTAACCTCATAGAGTTCATCTGATATAAGTGCCATGCGATGAACGAATTGAACCTTGAAATTGTCATCATAATATGGATTTGTTTTCGAGTTCCCCACCAAATAACCCTGGATATAAAGAGCTTTTCATGCTTTAAATATAATATATATATATATATGTATATATTTGTCAGTAATTGATATTTGTTAATAGAAACATACCTGGAAATTGAATTCTGGGGTGTGGCTGGCTTCAATACCTGTAGTATCATTAAAAGCTATGTTATTTTGCTTCCAATTTTATAGACGCTAAATAGCAAACAATAACCATTCATTTTGACTTTTATATATCATTACTCTTTGCTATTTCTTCAGCCACTATAGGGACTATAAAGCCGCCATATGAGTCACCGCCTAAATAGAGTGGATTTGAGCTGAACTCTGGGTGTGTAAGTAACCACTGCCATACCAAACAAAAACATAGTTAAAAATAAATAAATAAAAATTAAAAATAAAAATAAAAAAACCAAAGTTTGAGTGTCATGTGCAAGTCAATAAAATGCTTTTAAGCTGACGCAGAAAAAAAAAGTTTTTTTTTTTCTTTTCCTCCTTAAACCAAATGCCGCTCTAATGCACTGCAACCTTTCAAGCAAGTTTTGGAAGAAAGAGTGACATCGTGCCACGGAAGAGTGTCCGTTTGATTGGTCCACTTAAGTTGTGGTTTTGGAGATACTTTAATTAGATTTGAGTTAAAGTTTTGAAAATGTGCATTTGGTTAAAAATGAACTGTTTCAAAGTTAAAAAAGTATAAAAACTTCAAATGTGTCCACAAAAAAAAAAAATCATAATATAGATCTTATTTCGTTTATCTAGAAATTCGATATAATTTAAAAGTAAATTTATCTCATTTCAACTTGAACTAATAAATATATGAACTTTTAAAATATGAGTTTTAAAAGAAATTTGAAAATGTGAATAATAAATTTGTGTTTATTTTTGAATAAAAAGACAAAAAAAACTGCACTATAAATTGTTTGGCTGTGTGAAGAAAAAAGGCCACACACTCATATTTCGACTATATCCCTAAGGTCCAGCCATTTCTATTTTAAGAAAGAAACCACTCAGAACAAGTTTGACACCTTCTTTTCTCAAATAAGAAAATCGTTTTACACCTTGTACCGTAGGAAGAACCACCAAAAAGTAATCACTCTCAGGTCTCCAATGACTCATTTTAAGTGCCAATCACTAAAGTTATACGTTTTGTCTCTGTCTTTGTTTTTGCCCCCCTTTTTTGTTGTGAGAAAAGAGAGAGAGAGAGATTCATAATGTCCTCATATTTCTGTTCACTGTCCATTTGAAAATCTACTAGAACCGTAGATATAACATTCCCAGGACCTGATTCATTCTCCAGTTAGGCTCAGCCTAAACTAACCTAATCCATCACAAGTTCATAGTTTTCATAAATAATACCTCTTTCTAGATTGGATATCGAAGCTAGATAATAATAGGTTTATATGCAAGAATGTCATAAATTTGATATCTCCTAATATTTATGCCCACCATAAGATTAAAATTAATAATTTTGTCAATTTATAATACTAAAATTATCAACTTTAATGTAAGAACGGATAAAATTATAAAAAGATACTCAAAACATGACTCTCTTCCTGATTTTCACGTGTTAATAACCTCCAATAGACCCTTGAGATCCCAGAGGCAAGCTGAGAGTCAACTCCGAGGAGAGTAAAGAAACTGTTTAATCGACAATGTCACCTAGCAACTACAAATTCTTATGTTGGTATTTTAATCAAGGTTTTTTTTTTTTTTTTTTTTTTTTTTGATAAATTGCTATCATGGTCCTTGAATTTTTGATGAATGTGTTGTTTGGTCGTCAAATTTTTTATTTTTATTTTATTGAAAGCTTCTTGATATTCTCAAAAGGAGTGATGAATTAATGAATGTTACAATATGGACAGATCTACATCACGTGAACTGCATATAGACACAAATAAAAAGAGCATTTTGGTAAAACAAAACTTAAATTGAAATTAAGGTTAAGAAATATAAAAAAAGAATGGTCTTGATGGGTGAAGGCAATGGATGGATGCATATTTTCTTTTGTGAATTATTTGAATCTATGAAATTGTTGAGTCATTGACCTGAATTTTTTGTTTACGAGAAACCATTATTTTGAGGAGTCTATATATGGTGGCATGGTTAAAGTCTCTTGCCCACGGAGGTGGATGTTGGTTGGCATGGGATTCAACCTAAAAGATCTCACCAAGTAGAAGGTCAGAGGTTCGAATCATATGTCAATTTAGGGGAGTTGTCCCTACCTGTGTGGAGTCTTAAAAACAGGAAATGACGGGGTCACCACTAGATCCTTAATTCAGCAAAAAAAAAAAAAAAAAAAGTTTAAGGGTTCTCTTGAAACCTGAATTTTGTTACTGAGAAGTGGAAGAAGATGATGAACAGTACCAAATTTATTTATTTATTTATTTATTTTTGTTTTTCTTTAGGGTTAATTTAGTAGATTCGATAGAATTGACGTATTACGTGAGAGATCCGTCTAGATTTTAACGGCTATTACAGTTTTACCTCATTTGGCATCTTTTTTTAGAAGTTCAATGGGCTATCAAACAAAAAAATTATTTGAGGACCAAACATTATCTTCGTTAAAATTTCAGAGGCCTTTGTAGTAATTTATTCTTCTTTATAATGTATGTTTATAAATGACACTGCTTTTTATTTTTAATATATGACTACTATTATAGACAATAACAGAATGCATTATTATATGACTGTTAATAGAAATATGCTAGAAATAATCTGTCATTCGAAATATCTTTTTTAATAACGAGAAAATTATTTCTTTGAGGAGTGCAAATTGAATTGCTTGCTCACCTGTTTTAGAAAAATTAAGCTCTGATCAGCAAACATAAGGTCTCCAGTCTGGGACCCTTCCCAGCTCCTTGAATATGAAAATCCAGAGCCAACAGGTGCATCTAAAAATATTATACTTGCAACCTACAAAATTATTGCAAATTGCCACAGAATTGAATCAGAAAAGAAAAAAAAAAAAAAAGAGAAGTAGAAGATTCTAAAAAGTAAAAGGCTTGTTTATGCACCATAACCACATCTATCTTACAAGATATTTGTAGTTTTTCCTATACACTTTTAATTTTGACAATTTTCCTTTTAAACTTAAAAATATATAGCAAAATACTCCAATCAATAGCGATATTAGTTTTTTTTTTAATGGAAATTGACATCACTTGCTCATGAGTCATTCATTAACTAAGAGTATGAAAGGTCTTTAATTTATTGATATTAATCAAAATTTATATTTTAAACAATCATAATTTAACTTTTTTATTCTAAAAACTAAAAAAAAAAAAAAAAAAAAAAAAACTCTAAATCCAACAGCTTCAGATTAAAATAGATTAAAATTACCATTCATGTCATTGATTAACTGTTAATGTGCAAGTCACATGTCATTTGTTGTATTAAAAAAAAATTAAAAAAGTTATTAATTGGAAGTATTTTGTTACATATTTTTAACTGTAGAGAGTATATTACCAAAATTAGAAGTTTAGTATACAAATTGCATTTGAACATAAGTTTAGAAGACAACAGTCTAATTTAAGGGCAAAATATTAAAAATTAAAAATTAAAAAAAAAACCCAAAAAGTATATAATGAACTGTGTACCTTTGTCCACGAGTATGGATTCAGTGTTAATGTTGGTAAGCTGCCATTGTACTCAACCATATTAAACCGAATGGGACCTAGAAATGTGACAGTAAATGTGATGTTATATGTTTAATTAGATAAACATCAAATCAAAGTATATGAAATTTATAGAAATTAATTAGAAAAAAATAACGTTTAAAAAATTGTCCCACATGAGTTCTAGATGATTACCAGAAATGAAATTGTCGACTCTATTTGGATTTTTTACGTTTTGTTGAAAGAAATGATAGAAAACAAAAACAATATTTCGGCACCCTATTTTTCTAAACCAATAAAATTATTAGGAACAAAAAACAGAGGGAAAAAAAAAGTGGTCGCGTATTTTTTTCACCAGAAAACAACAATCTGATTAAGAAAGATTACCAAACACGACTTATTGACGTTGAAGCCTCTTCCTCCCACATGATATATTCATATAAATACAAAATAATGAAAGAAAAAAAAATGATCATACAGCATATAAACCTTACTAAAAGAATTTAAAAAAAAAAAAAAAAAACTCGCGAAAAATCATCAGAAACTGAATTGGAACTATTGTTGTATACATATCGCCAATAATCATATTGAAATGCAAGTTAAAATTTATTCTAGAATCCAACCAAATCATGTTACCAACTAGTAAATTACTTAATTTAAAAAAAACTAGTAAATTAATTCCGGAATACGAAAGATAATACCCCAATTAATCTTTCATGTGCGTGTATATATACGGCCTTGTGTTCTCTGAGTTGACTTTTCCTGGATTGTTGATCAAGATCATTCCTTTTGTTGTCAATATTTCAGATATTTATCTTCTTTTGAAAAAAAAAAAAAAAGAAATAACAATAATTTGTTTGTGTAGTCTTTAATCTGTACGTTATGTTACTTTCGTTGTTGAACTTTTAACTTTTGTTAATTAGTCCCTTGACGGTTTTGATCCTTAACATTGAAATTGATTAAAGAATTTTCTGGATTAGTGTATATAAATATGTTTTTTTTTTTTTAAAAAAAATCCACATTAATATGAAGTTTTAAAGAAATATGAAAATTCCATTATTCATTCTTATTAAAAATCCAAAAAAACTAAAATATTTTACGCTTAACATAATAATTTTTTTAAAATTTTTAGTTATTATGTAAGTAGGGGTACGATTATTTAAGTTAAATTTTAGAAATGAACCGCAGTTATAGTGGTAGGGACCAAAATTGTTAGAAAAAGTTCAAAGATTAATTTATTAAAATTAAAATAATAGGGATTAATTTGACAGTATTCCTAATTAATGGACTAAACAGATAAATTACCCAAAAAATAAAAAAAAGGAAAGAAAGAAAGAAAGAAAGATAAGAAAAGAAATTAAGAAAGAAGAAAAGAAACCCAGAAAATACCGAGTTTAAAGGGTAAGTGAACAAAGAAAAATGAAGGTGAAGCCCCAGAGAAATATCGGAAAAGGGCCAAGTGAGAAGAACATTTGTTCAGTCAAACAGAGAAAAAAAAAAAATATATATATATATATATATATATAGAGAGAGAGAGAGAGAGAGTATATTATAGTGAAATTTCATGGAAGAATAAGAGCTCAAAGAAGTTAGAAACAGACCAATCTCAAAAGCAAGCGCAGAGAGACCAGAGCAGCCAGGCCCACCAACGAACCAGAGCATGAGAGGATCATCTCTTGGGTTCCTTTCAGATTCAACAAAGTAATAGAATATCTGAACATCTTCCTTCTCGTCAACTGCTATGTATCTGCAAAAACGAATGTGTCAGTATATATGATATACATACATATGTGTGTGTGTATGTATATATATATGTAAAAGTATATGTATATGTATGTGTTTGTATTATAACATAGATAATATTGAGAAAACCAGCTAGATTCTCACCCAGTTTCAAGATTGAAAGGAAGAGAACCGGGAAATCCTGGCAGGTATTTAACTGTTGAAGAAGGAACCACATGATCTGAGAAAAGCACCACGCAGATAATAAGATGAAAAGAAATACATTTCAAAACTCTGGCGAAAAGCTTTGTAACCATGTTTTCTTCCAAAAAAAAAAAAAATGGTGCCGGATTTGGAACAGCCAAAAGGACTTTTGAAAAGAGTTGACTAGTAAAAGGGGCCAGCTGTTCATCCATTTATTATTGGACAAAAGTTTTGTAAAAAAATTTTAACCGCCAGATTGCATTTTGGACGGTTAAGATGTTTTGTGAACACAAAAGTTATTGTGCATCAAATTGCATATGATTACAAACCAAATTACAAAAAAAAAAAAAAAAAACAGCCTTTCTTCTAGTTCACCGGCAACGGTGAAGGCCCGGCGCCGCCGACTGGCTTCTCAAAGATCGTCGGAACCGTCGGTCACACAGATCCTCGGAGGCGGGGGTTGCTCGATCTCCACGGTAGGCTCGACGGCAGCCTAGGTCGCGACCCACGCCGAAGGGCGTCCTAATTCGGCACAGTGGGCTCGTGGCTAGATGAGCGCCAAGGTGGGCTCGACGGCGGGGAGATTCGGCACTGGCCTCACGGCTCGCCCCCCTTAGATAGATCTACGCGACCCACGGCCGCCAAAGACCACTCGTTCGCCTCCGTCCGCCCCCCCTCCCTCCCCCACTTTCTGAGGATGGTACATTCTTCTCCGGCGACAAGCATTGGAGGGGTGCTCGTCGGCGTTCTCGCCATCGTGGAGTTTTCTACTTCGGTGCCCCAGCGACCCACCCTAGCGATGGCGAAGGGAGGCAGCCCGACCAAGACCATCGGAGTTCCCCCCAAGGCCATCGAAGTTGACTTTCTTTTTTGTTTTCCGACATGGAAATTTGATTGTGGGTGAGAATGTTTATTTTAACGTGATGTACTTTGTTAATCTATCCATTTTAATCTGTTCGATCTTACTTGGGTAAAAAAAATTTACCCCATCATAAAATTCTCTCTCTCTCTCTCTCTCTCTTTAATTGCATATTGGACAAAAGGTTAAGCAGTGAAAGATGCTGATGACACCATTGTTCCCTCAACTTTTTGAATTTTCTAACTAATCTCAAAGAAAAAGACCATAAAGAACATATTCAAGAAATGTTCATATGTTATACACCCATTTTTTAAAAGTCCAAAAATATTTATACACTCACAAATAAATATTAAAGTAAAGAAAAAGAACGAAGTAGATCGATAGAGACGTGAAAGAGTGTGATTGGAAAAGAGAAAAAGTTGGGATTGTACATGTAGAGTGTTGAGAAGAAGGGTCGAAATCAGGACATCTTCTTGTGAACTGTGATACAAGTTATCTCTATTATTTATTCATTTTTCAGAAAACAGCCAAAATCTTTTCTTGAAGTTTTTTCTTTGAGGAGTTCTATAGTGAGACGTCACTAATTCTACAATGAGACCTCCCCATTTCACTCTATCCACGGGGCAAATTTGTTTTGATAGTTTGATTGGTTTTGAATGGTTGATACCGAAAAGATACACAAAAAATAATAAAACCTAACTCACCTGATTCTCTTGAGTAAATTACACAGACACTCCTTGTGTTTTTCTAAAATTACAGAGATGCCTCTTTAACCGAAACAAATGACACCAACACCCCATCTCCTTAACTCTATTAAATGAATATTTGAAATGACTAAAATGCCCAAAGAAATATAGCCATTGATCTTATCAAAATAGATCATGACCCCTAATTTTTTTAAGTCTAAACTAAAGAGTGAAAAAATAACAGCCAAAGCACTTTGCTCCCTTTCCTTTTGCCGATCTACAACTCATGCCATAACCAGAGTTCGTGGCCCCCCGAAGCTCGTGCCGGAGTCCCCCCCCCCAAAAAAAAAGCTCGCATGCGTCAGATTTCGCTACCCCCCCCCCAAAAGTTCGCATGCACCGGCCTTCTCTGGAGCCTAAATCACGAACCATGGCTACCTTCACCAGAGTCACAGAGCCTTGGGAACCAGCCACCACCGGCCCTACCCCGTGCGAACCAGCAACCTCCATCTCTCCTTCTAAGCGCGATCCACCTGTCAGGCCTCAACCGCGGCACCAGCCTCCATCAATTCCTCTGTGCCATTTACAGATAGTTTGATCAATGATTTGGGTTTTTTCTAGATCTTGATCTCTAATGGTTTTTAATTATCTGGGTTTTTAATTGGTGTTTATTTTGTATTTTGGATTAAAAAAAAAAAAGAAGATGTTCAGGAGGTTTTAATAAAAAAGTTAAAAAAAATAATCTATATAAGGTTTAAAATGTCTTTTGCATGAATAATAAGGTGCAAACGTAATTTACTTGAGTTTTGGTGTGTTAAAAAAAGTAGAATATTTGTAACATCAGTTATAAATTGGAGAGTAATTAGTAATATCTAAAATAAACTGGACATTTATTTTTGAAGATAATTATGATACACAATTTATAATATTTCAAGATTGCAAAATAACGTTACAGCACGCAATTTCTTTAGAAAATAAAAATAATTTAGTTTAAAAAGAAAAAAAAGAGAACAACTTCATAAGTCATTAAATATGGACAAGGAGTATATTATCAAAACAAGAGTATAATTAAGTTCTAGAAAAAAAAAATTCTAAAGAAAAACAGTAGTTATTAAAATTAGAAAAAACAAAGTATTATTAAAAAGGACTTTTGAAAAAATAAAGGACAACAAATACCTTGGAAAAAAATCCTTTTTCTTTTTAATAGAATGTAGATTATGATTATAAATGTATAAAAATTAATTATAATATAAATGTGTAAAAAATCAATTAAACCTCATTTATTTGTGCCAAATGAAGGTTAAAATGTCTTTTTATATTTCTATAACTAGTTAAAAATATTTTTGATTTGAAGAGGGGTGTTTTTGGTATTTTAAACATATTTAACTTAACAGTCAAATTAATGGTCAATTAACAGAATGGGTGTTTCTGTAATTTTTTCTAAAAATCAGGGGATGTTGAGATTATTTGTTTCGGTCAATGGAGTATATAATTTTAGTAGAACACGTTGGGTGTAAGTATAATTAACTCGACTCTTTTTAACAAAACATTTCAAAACAAAACAACCAAAAAAAAAAAAAAAAAAAAAAAAAACCCCTCCACTGCAGTCCCTTTTCCAACAACATCTTCCCCAACTCCGATCGCCGCGCCGCCGCCCCTGCTCCGAACATCAGCAGCCCTTCCCACACCACCCCCACTGCCTCTGCCTTCTTCTCCGACCTGCGACCTTCAGCCACAACCACAGCCAGCGCCGCCGTCCTCATCACCCCCCCTCCCGCCCGAACGAACGAGACCTGCAAATCTCCCCCCCCCTCCCCCCCCCCCCCCACGACATCCGGCGATGGCAAATCGCCCCCCCCCCCCCGCCAAACGACATCCGGCGATGGCGAATCGCGCCCCCCCCCCCCCCCCCCCCTCTACTACTCCTTCGATCTCATCTCCTCCTCCGCTGTCGATACCCTATTCTCCTCTGATCTCATTCTTGCCGTCATCGTCGTTGAAGAGTCGTCGGAAAAAAGGACTCGGAGGAAGAAGAAGTAGTGGGATTTGTCGAGCTTATTTACGGCAGTTGGTACTTATTTTTCAGCGAATATAACTCCTTCAAACTCGCTTTTTTGTCACTGGTGTTGAATGTGTCAAAAATAACCACGTAAATAAACAATATTAACTGCAATTATACTAATACTGTAAATTTCAAATATATATATATATATATATATATATATAACAATGAAGAGTGTTTGCAAAGTATAATATCAATGTAAAGTTATTGCGCTTCGTCGAACAATCTCTGCAGTTTATCAAGGTACGTATGAAATATCATTGACGAAGTTAGTAATCTCTAAGACTTTTAGGATTCCAATAAATACGATCGACTTTTATCATGTGATGCATGACTTAAATTCTATCTTCGTTAACTGATCGTATTTTGAGTGAACTTAATCATCAATATTCATCTTGACATTCCAATGCACCTAATCCTATTATGTTAAAATTTCATAATTTTTTTGTCAAAAAGTTTTAGGTTAATTATTAGAATAAATACGTGTCAATCATGTTTCAAAAAAAAAAAAAGAATAAATACATGTCAATTCTTAAACTAATTAATTACTTTGATTGTCCAAATGTTGGATTGTGATTGAATAAAATTATTTGACGTAATTAAAAAGCTGACACATAACACTCATCTTAGAAGAGGCAGGCATGCATGCCCACTCCTGGGGCACAGAGAGTGGGCGCATATTAGCTAAAGGATTTTTTTTTTTTTTTTTTTTTTTTGGTTTTTTCTCTTGCCACATAGAACCTCGTGCTTTAAATAGACTTTTAGAGGTGTTTTTTCCAGGGAGAAGACTTTCAATTGAGTTTTCTAGACTCTCTATCTTTAAAGTGAACGAAGCCATTGTTGATGTTGTAGTCTGCTCCGACCACAAAGTACCACTTCCGACTGTGCTCGGCAACGTGAAGTCAGTTCCCGTCTTCTCGGAAATTAATCGAGTAGTCGGACGTCGGCCGACCAAGAATATTAGCCGACCACATCTCATAGTCTCGCTAGAACAAGCGGTGCACCCGGGCAGGATTGTGTTCCGGGCACTCAAACCCGAGTTGTAGACCCCAGGCTGGTAGAGGTCTTCTGGATCAGCATTCCACCTCGCCTGTCGGCTGACGCCAACCTTGTCCTTGTACCCATCAACTACAGGCGCCGCCTACCTACTTCTGCAGCATATCACATCACCACCCGCTGCCACCTACTCTGGCAGGACCTGCCCCTGCAGGCGTCGGTGGCAGCCACCCTCCTGTCCCCTGCGTCGGGTTACCCTCCACGTGGCGCCAATCCATTGGGCCGTTAGCCCCTGCAGGCCTAAACCCTAGCCACCCATCGGGTGCCCTAGATAGCCAACCCAGCCGGGTCGCCCCGAGCACCCGGACCCGGGGAGAACGCCTATAAATAGAGAAAAAGCTCACAAATTCAGAAATGGTCACTTTTGCCTTGCCAAATCTCTGCTTCTCCCTACGCTCATCAGTACTCTCGCTGACTTAAGCATTGGAGTACCTGCGGCAGACACCACACCGGTGTCCCCATCATTCCGAGGTACTTCTATTTTGCAGGTGATCGACGGCGGAGTGACTGGTCAGTTCCGACCGGATGACCCGACCAGATTGGGTGTTGCTACCGGAGGCGTTTTCGGCATCAACAGTCATAGCAAAAAAAGAACTAACGTCCAAGAAGATTCAACTATTCTTTTGATTCTTGGAGAGAAGAATAGCTTGGAGATTAAAAGGTAAAAAAAGAACGTCAACAATAACGAGACCATACTAATAATTATGTTGAATGATTAATATCTTAATATAATGAGTAATATTCTTACAAAAATTTTATAATTTTTGTTACATTGCATTTTTCTTTTTCAGCCTCCGGACCCACCCAATAGGTGGCAGAGTGAGTTGGTCACCGTCGCAATCTGGGGGGGTGAGGTCATTGGGCATGCCATCACTAGGGGGGCTAGAGAAAGGGGGTAGCCAATGCAATTGGATAATCCTGGTTCGTGGCTTGCAAAGGATGCGAGATGTCTTGGTTCACCCTAGGCGGCGATAGAATGGCATGGTTCGCTGGAGATGACCATATCTGACGAGGGCAGGGTGGCAACGACGGCTTCCAACAAGGTGAGTTGACGCGATCACGATAGTGAACTTGTGGGGTGCAGCAACATTTAGGTTGTGGTAGTATACGATGGCATCTAGGTTGTCGGAGTGCGCTAAAGGACTTCGATGGCGAGGTGCAATGACGGTTTGGGGAAGGAAAGAAGGCGGTCCTTGATGACGAAGAGCCTTTTTTTTATTTTTTTTTAAGATGAAAAAATTATATTCCCCTACATTTGAATAACACATTAGATAGGATTCAGATTACCTCAAAATAAGTTAATTAAAGTGAATTTCATGAGATAGACTTTCCTAAGATTGAAAAAAAAAATTATTTCTTGTTCCAAATACGAGAATATGTAAGATTCCAATTTTCTGAAGATTATTGCATACCAAACGTGCTAATCGGCTATCTTCCTGTTTTCTACTCAAAAGCTAATTTATTAATGGAGTACTTGGATTGAATCTACGCTCTTTGCTTCGGATTGTTAAATTATTACTTTTCCTAAAACATCCAATCAAGTATATTATACCACTGAAACTGTATAAATATTGTTTTTCTATTGTAAATTATTGATTTTGAAATGGTAAGACATTTGAGGCTTTGACTAATGACCTCCACCCTTTTACCTAAATTCATAAATATGATTCATCTAATCTCTCCGGTTCAACCTCATGTAGGCAATCTAGGGGCCATTTCGAAGTACAAATTTAATTTTTGCTAATGTACCAACTTATAAAATTCTTCTTCTTTGATCCAATGTCAAATTTTCCTCGTAAAATTCCCAAGCCGAATAAATTTTTGTCTATTATCTTGATATTATGATTTAACAAGTAGCTTATAGGACGTTTCAGTTCAATAAAATAAAATAAAAACCTTATTGAACGAAAACTAACCTAAGAAATTAGAATATATCTTTTGAAGATGGATCAAGATTAATTTTATAATTTTTAGATATTTTTATTAATTTAAACGAAAAATATTATCTGAAGCAGATCCTCGGACTCTTTTGGCTTTCGGCTAATGATCATGATTCGGTGGTGCAAGTTGTTCATCATGAACCATGCAACTAAAAAACCATCGTCAAATCTTCTATAAAAAGTGCGCAACAAAAACAAAAAGTTCTGATAATTGTCGTGGAATGTCAATATTTGAAGTTCTCTCCTCTTTCTATATTTTGAGCACTCCCTTATTTTTCCTCTGTCATGATGAGGTACGTACCTATTGATGTATGGAAAATTATAATTTTTGTTGTATCGATGAAATATGATAGCCTTCTTTAATTTGTGGACAGTGTTTGAAGAAATTTGATGCATGGAAAATTATAATTTTTGTTGTATCAACCATTTTATTGCATTTTTCTAAAGTACCTTGATATTTTTATGAATATTAACCCCTCAAAGGCAACATGGGCTCGGGGGATACTGCAGCCCCGTGGGCCCATGGTAGCCCATTGAAAATTTTTGGGAATTCGTTAAATTTTTCCAGTACCCTAAAATTTTTAAACCCCTCCCTAATTTAATTTATTTCTTTATGTTCAAGTTGGGGGTGGCCGGTAACGGGATTCTAACTTGTAGTCGGGTGTGTAATTACGTTGAGGCTATGTTTGTAATCACTTTAACCACTAAAATTTTGTTATTATACTATTAATTTAGCTTAAGATTTGACTTGATTCAAGCTCTCTCGTAACATTTTGTGGCTTGGTTTTGATTGTGGGCTCTGCTCTCAAATAGGAGATCAATAAGGTTAATTCAATTGTAAATCTTGAGCTAGTTTCAGACCATAGAGAAATTTTTTTTATTAAAAAAAATCGAAATGGCTTTTATAAATTAAGCTTGCGTTTGGAACAAAGGTTTGAAATTGGTTGACTTTTCAAAAACTAATTATAATTTTTATTGACTTTTCAAAAAAATATAAAAACTGAGATGAAAAACTTAAGTCAAAACCTTTGTTCTAAACAAATGCTGAGGCATTAATCTTGATTTTGTCAACAAAGAAAATACTTGTTCATAATACATTTGACCTCAATCATTTTGTGGATCGGAATTGCAGGTATAACTGATTTTACTATAAAAATACAGAGTTTAATCCCTCACTTTTTTGAACTTGGGGGTGGGGGGATTCGAGTTCTACACTTTTAAGTGAAGTCAAGTGCGATATTACTGCTAAGTTAGGCCTACAACCACTTTAATCCTTGACTTTTAGTTCAAAAAAATCACAACCTGCATCACACAAATATTTTCTTTCTACGAATTCGATAGGCCGCTCTTGTTCTAATCTATCATAATTCGCAATAAAAATTATCGGCCATACTAGTAACATAACTTGGTACAAGGTATCTTTTTATGTTTTAATTAAGAAACTGATGTTAGAATTCGTCAATTTTTTGTCTTACGCATATGCACAAGTTCTTTTCTGGGATTATATATATAAGATGTAAATATTTTGATTATGATCTGAAAATGTTATTCTAAAAAAAATTGTCATTTCATGTCCCTTCAAAAAAAAAAAAAAAAAAGAGATGTTATATATTATTCGGTTAGCCACAGAAATAACGTTTAAGATAAATACTCTTATTTATTTTATACGTTTTTATAAATTCATCTACAAATGTCAGAATCTTTAATGTATAAGCCCATCAATTGTTGAAAATGTCCAGTCCCGTAATCTATACAAAGTAAAAATTTCAACTAAAAGTTTTTTAACATTACATGGCCGATTTCAGATATAGTATAAAAGTCCCATACACATATATGTGTGTATGTGTGTGTACGTATATATATTTTGTCGTCTTAATTTGAATTTCTTAGGTATAATATATGAAATGCAGTACTCGCCGGCCCTTGGCATTTCTTCTCCAAAATATGCAAATCAAAATTAGGCAGGGGTAAAGAAAAAGTCCTGTAAATTTTTTTTTTTTTAATTTGGGATTTCTTTATTTGCTAAAGGAATTTCAATTTAGTGATTGGAAATGCTAACAAGTTGTTCTTATCTTTAGAGCACGCTAATATGTTTTTTCTTCTATCCTACGTTGTTCTAATCATATTCCCATCAATGTCATTGCAAGGTAAAGAGATCATTACCAATTAAAGAAATTTTTAATTTGGCCCCATTAACTAGTTGGAGCAAATATAGCACATTCAACAAATTATGGTGATTAAAAATCTCTAGAGCTTTTTATTTTTTTCTTCATTAGCGCCAAATCATTTCCAAATGGAAATAAATAATCCTTTCTTTGAAGTCAGAATCCAAATTTAATTAGATTCCATCTATTTTCTTTTTCACCCACCCAATTAAAAAGGGGAAAAAAAACCCCCATTGACCTAAAATTAATCATCAACAATCCTATTGACTTTATTATAAAAACCTCACATTGGGCAACATAATTTGTTGCGTGTCCATTATCCTAATTTTCTTCTCTTTTCCTTCTTCATATTCTAAGTTCTTAAATTAGTTTCAGGGAAAAAAAATTTATTACAAATAAAAAAAAAAAAAAACACGCGTTTCCTGTTGTAGTAGTCACAAATTTCCTTCTTCAAAAAAAATCTATATTAAAAAAAAAAAAAAAATATATATATATATATATATATATATATTACGAATCCGGCTTCAATTTGACAAAGTCTACATGACCTCCTAATTTCCATGTCTTCAAAGTCCAAAGCAAAAAGACCACACTTTCATAGTTTCATAGCTTGGTCCTTCCAAACCAATAATATTTATAGAATCCATGATTTGTACACAAAACCATATCCTGTTTATTGCAAAACCCATCTCATAGAAATCTTTCCTCTTTCCTTTTCCATAATTTTTTTTGGGGGGAATTTTGTCCTCCAAACATGAGCAAAACCAAGGCTGGTAAAGAGAGCAAAGTCACCAAGATCATGAAAGCGCCAATAAGGGCTTTGATCAAGGTGAGAAACTTGTATATTCAGAGCATGACAGAATGTTCTGGACATTTCGACTATGGGGCCGTTATGGCCGGGTGCCCCGCGGGCCAAGTCTCCTCTCTGCCGAGGAGCTTCAGTGTTGGCAGCTCGACCAGATCAAGTAACGGTTCCAACGATTACAGAGAGCTTGTGAAGGCTGCTTCGACCAAGAGTTTGGGGGACAAGATTGAGTTGGATTTTGTCAAGAAGCAGCAGCAGAACGGTGGTAGGCAGTCTCCGGCAACAGCATCAATGAATGAAATTCCGAGGAGTCGGAGCGTTGGAATCGGCCGAATTGACGAGGACAAGCCATGTGAATTCGAGGAAGATGTTAAGGTCAGAACTGATTTGTACCCCAGAAGCAGAAGCTATGCCCTTCCTAAGAGGAAGATGTATTAATTGTCTTTTTTTTTTTCTTTTTCTTTTTTAATATCAATGTTAATTTCTTAAAGTTTTAGGGACTTTTTTTGCTTTATAAGCTCTGATTTGTGATGTGGTTGGAAATGGTAGGGGGTTGCTAAAATTAATTTGACTTTTTACAGATAAAATTACATATATTTCTATGTTAGTTTTCATATGGATGGATTTTTTTTTTCCTCGTGAGATTGTGAAAGTGTCTTCAATTTTTCCTTGTTCTGTTGCACAACATAATTTTGCTTCAACTTCTCAATTCTCGGAATCTTTTTCTTGGAGGTGTGAAATTAATGAATTAATTTCATTATTTGTTTATTCCATTTTGGCCTAAATAACAAACAATAGTGCAATATTAATACCTACAACATGGGTTGGCAAAGGTGAGTGTTTTTGCTAGCTTCTTCCCTTCGTCCATCGGGGTTCGACTTCCGTTGCCTCCCCTTAGGCCTCGCTCTAGCTTCAACTGTTGAAGCATGGTTTGGTGATGGTAGGGTAGATCTCGGATAATCGATTGAGAGAAACTAGTATAAAGAATCCATCTCCCTGCCATTCCTAGGGAAAGGAGTTTCCTACCTGTGAAGCTGAAAACCTGAAAATAATGGAGTCACCCCCAGATCTTTTTATTCACCGAAAAAAAAAAAGCAATAATGCAGTTAAAATATTAATCATAAACATTTTAAAAAAATATTATTCATAAAGAAATTAGTATTGTAGGATAAAATGATTGTACGGACATGACTAAATGATACAAGGACTTGAATTGATACCCATATTTTTTTTAGGTGACGTTGAGTACATTTTATGCACATTAAAAAAATCACTAACGTTATCCTATCATTTGTCCTCTTCGTTTGACAGATGTTGTTAGGTTATATTTTATTTTATTACAAGATTATAAAGACTATGGGAATCCATTCCTTAACTTTGAGGAATAAAATTATAAATTTATCTTCTCTAAGAGTTTTATTACAGAAAATTTCAACGATTCCGCTGTCACGGATTTTTTCTTATAAACGTTATTGTAAGTTAAGACGAGTTCACGAAAAATTAGACCTTCTCTAGATTAGCTAGATATGAATGAGCTTGTGAATTACTAGCATAAGAGACATTATATTGATATCGAGTACCGTGGGACTTTGAAGTGTCATCCAAGCTCCAAAATTCCCTGGTACATAAGAATTATCTTCACTGAAAACTAAGCCAATTACACTAAAAATACAAAAAATAAATACATTAAAGGAGCCTATAGAAAGTAAATAAATAAAAAAGATTAAGTTTGCGTTTGGTTCGTCAGTTGGAGATGAAATTTTTAAGTTCGAGTTAATTAACTTTTCAAAAATTAGTTATAAATTTTGTTGAGTTTTCAGAAAAAGATAAAAACTAAGATGAAAAGTACGGTTAAAGTTAAACGGTAACGTCAAATAAAGTGTAAAAGTGTTTATGAAGGAAAAAAATTTTAAAATTGGGTAAGGCATTGTCTTGCTCAGTGTGTGGAGACATGATAATAATTGATTGTCACAATCAACTCAATTGGCTAGGGCATATCACATGTGGGTTGGTATGAACTTCCTTCAATGATTTATGGAATTTTATAATTGTTTGTTCAGTTAGTGCCATAGTTATCGCTTCCAAATTAATTGAGCCTTCCCCATTAGATAACAAAGCCTAAAAAGTCAAATATCATATCAAAATGTCATTCCATTCCATAGTCATTTTAGCACTCTGAGGCACTAACTAATAAACAAGACTAGTGGAGATGGTTCTAGTGTTGCATCCACATTGTCCCAATAGAATTTAAAACAACCGACCATCTCCTTGAGAAGAAAATTTGGATGATAGACCGTGCTTTGTTCACTTAATAGTGCTTTTATCATTCACATATACATAATTACATATATATATATATATATAGGAAGAGTCTTACCTCCGGCATGCACAAAAGTGGCGGATGTATCCGGCATAAAATACGGATCATTGGATTAAAAACGGATGGATGAAATCTGACTAAGGGTAAGCTAAAAGTTCATAGATTGTTAAGATGTAACGGGGGTACTTGAAGAAACATTAATACTTCATTTGATATTTTAACTCAATTTTATTTAAATTGTATTTTTTCATATCAATTTTTATTATTTTTTTAAAAAATCAATAAAAATTATAATTAATTTTTTAAAAATCAATCAATTCTGATTTAAAAATTTTCTCCACCAACCAGTCAAAGAATAAGAGTTTATAAAGGAAACTATTAAAAAAAATAAAGGAAATAGTCCTTATTTGTCTCGAGAATAGGAAGGTGAAAAGGACAAGGGGTTTCTGTTTGTGCCACGTGGCAAATTTTTAGTATTTTTTGGAAAAATTTTTTTGAACTATCCTTTTTTTCTTTTCTTTAAGGCAACTCCCCCTTCTCGTTCCTTGTAACAGAAAAAAATGGAAAGTTGAGGCCCCTTTGTCTCCATTATTTCAAAAGCAACTCTGCACCTAAAAACTATGAAAAAAAAGGGAAAAATTTTGCACCTAAAAAAAACAACAAAATAATCCCTCATCAAAAATCCCCATAGCAAAATGAAAGCAGCGTATAATTCTGACAACGGAAATGAAATTCAAAACTTAAAATCTTCAGCCGTGTTAAGAGAGAGAGAGGGAGAAAACAAAAACAAAAAAAACTCTTCAAGAAGCCTTTTTAATATCTAATCATATATAAATAGAAAAAGAAATTTTCATCTGTTTTTTTTTTTAATGAATCTTTATCTTCTTGATTAAAAAAGAAAACAAAATTTAATCTCCATTTTCTCATATTGCATCCCCACTACAATATGTCGGCCGCAAAACTAATCCTTATCTCGATGTTTATGAGTACTTTTTTTATCTCTTCATCGGCAACTCCGATCAATAAGCGAGTAGGGCTAGTTAAAATTTTGGATATTAATTTGGCTATGAATATTTAAACTTACCGATGTAAACTTAATCTGCAATTTCTTTAAACGTGGGTAGCTTTTTTTTGTTTGTTTTCTATCCTAACAACAAATCCAAATTTCTGAACTACCAAACTGCGATTTTTATAATAATTCGAACAAATCCGCTTCTCACCATACATATGTAGAAAATAAACTTTCCGAAGAATTGGAATACTTAAAGGTCCGTTTGGTGAAACGGTTTGAGTTGAAATTTTTAAGTTTGAGTTTGTTGATTTTTTAAAAACTAGTTATAATTTTTGTTGATTTTTCAAAAAAAGACAAAAACTAAAATAAAAAAATACAGTTTAATTTGAGTTAAACCGTTTCACTAAACAAGCCATCAAATACTCAACCTGCAATGCTCCAACCGTCGTTTTCATACTCCATACACTTCCTTTAATTCGTTTTTACATCACACCTTGCAACTTGGTTACAATTCTAAACACGCAATGTCACAAATAAAGCATATAATTTTTCCATTTTTCATTTCTCTTCTTTTTATGCCTATACAATTACCATTCACTCCTCATTTGATTATTTTAACTCTTCTTCTTCTTTTCTTTTTTTTGACATAGTCCTTTTTATATTTCGTTCCTTGGACTAGTGCAACCACCCTCTTTGTTTCAGCACTAAACACCTGTCAACTTGGCACGCAGCCAATGTGTGCCTGGTGGGGGCTCAAATTTTTTTTATTAAAAAAAACCTATATATAAATTTGTATTTTTCATAGTAATACACAAAAAAATCTGCAATAAAAATAAAATTTAATGTTAAGCCCCCACTAATATATCAAGCCTAATACATAATAAAGGTATAAATTATGTTAATCCCGTAATACCAGTATTTTTCAACTATGAATTTTGTAAAAAATCAACAACACAATTAAATTTGGAGATCAATTTATAAAAAAAAAAATTTACTTATATCCATAAAAAAAAATACATCGTTTATAATTTTCAGGGATAATTGTAACACATTAATAACTAACTATTTTTATTAATTTTTAATTTTAATTGTTAGTCCCCGCTGATAGAAATTCCTGGCTTCGTCACTGCTATCAACCCACCCTACTTTCTCTGTCAACACATATCAACCACTTCCGTACCAGAGGGAAACGGTAACGGATATGAGACCTCTTATAAATATATATTTATTTATATTTACATATATATAAGATGAGTCTTTAATTCAACAACTCTATCAATTCGATAAATATAACTTTTTTTAAACCCATGTAATTATTAATTAACATATATAAATCTTATGTAATTTTATGTAGGATGTATTTTAAAACTTTTACTACAAATAATATATATCAACCGAAAATATATTACACGTTATGAAATATATTATTACCCTATATGGTACATACAATTTTCGAATTTAAGACTCTACATGTATATTTGATTTAGGGTCCGTTTGGTGTTTGGGTTTGAGTTAAGTTTTTTAAGTTTAAATAATAAATTTTGTTGACTTTTCAGAAAAGATAAAAAACTTTTTCAGAAAATGACAAACTTTTGGAGAAAAAGATAAAAAATTATCTTGAAAAACTTGGTTTGAGCTATAACACCAAACAAGCTCTTAATCATTGCTTAATTATTGTGGAAGTTATAAGCAAGCCCTCTCAAACTACTTTATTGAAAAACAAGTCGCCACTTACCCATTTTTCTTTTGCAAAGTCTCTTTTCTACACCACGAATACGTCTTCTTTTCCACTAATTACATAATTATTACTTGCTTGGCTTGAGATATGAACATTTTGTGTGGCCCACAAAGGAAGTGTTGAATCCTCGTCAGATAGGCAAGAAGTATCAACTTTTCAATTTAATATTATTTATTCCCATGATTGAGGATTTTTTTTTAATAGTAAATAAGCTCACTGGCGTGCTTGTTTGCATCAATCTAATTAAGGGAAGCGATTTACCAAAAAAGACAAAAAAAAAAAAATCTAAAGCCAAAGAAATCAAAGAGTTAGGGTCGTTTGAGAGACCATCTGGAGATGTGAAAACACTATCTGAATTTTAAAATCCTAACTTTATATCAAATTTTTCATTTTTTCTATTTTCAAAAAACCTGTAACTTTTTCATTTGAAATCGGAATGAAATGAATTTTATGTTAAAAAGCTCGTAACGACGAGAGAAATAAGATAAGATCCATTTGCATATTTTTTTCTAAACACATTTAAAATTTTGCATTATTTTTTATATCACATAACTTTTTCAAAAGTTTTCCTTTCAAACATACATTTTTAACCCAACATTCAAAACACCATCTCTAACTGTTCCCCAAACGGGCCCTTAGAACCACTCCAATGCTAGTAGCGACCATAAGAGCGCTAAATGCTGGAGCACTTGATTTTCCCCGTAGATTATCACATCGTTACTAACACAAAATTATATCCTAAAGAAAAATAAAACATCACATAATTATCCAGATAATACTAGGATACCAACTCTAATATTAACTTGTGAATATCAACCTACATGATGGTAAGTTGTTATTTTTTCATTAATAGATGTAATTTCTAAATTTTAATTAAGTATCGAAAGCTATTATATCAAAATATCATGTTTTACGTCATAGAATGTTACAATAATTTCCTATATCTTTTTATTTTATGTTAGAAATTTCCCTTTTCACAAATTTTGATCCAACTTATTACTTATGGTGTAAAATTGAAAGACGAGCCAAAGGTTGACCAAGTTGGTCAAATTTAAGTTGTTATGAGGCTAATTAAAGAGGTTTTTTTTTTCCCCCCCCTACTATAAATTTAACTAAATTTTGGCCCAAAAAAAAAAAAAAAAAGAGTAGTGTTAACTTGAAATTAAAACTCATAATAAAATGTCATATGACGATAAAACACGGAGAATTTTATTGATTTATCCTTAACATGTTTTAGTTATTATACATATGTAACATATGGTGTCCGTAAACCGAGCCTTCTTAGCTGCGATGATCAACTGTATTCACAATCTTCTCATCATAATTCCACTTCTTATAGTTATTCAAATCCGCTTTCGCCACCAACGATTTCTTGTCGCTTCCAAAATCTGTAACAGCAAGAGCTAAGGAAGAAACTGTTCACCTCTTCCTTGCGTACGGCTCATGACTTCTCTTGCCAATAACCTCCATCACTACAGCTTTGTATCTGACAAACTTGTTCTTCATTTTCTTGAGTTTTGTGTGTCGGTTTACTTGAGACAAGATTTGTTTATACAGTTGTTGACAAATATCATCTAGATTATAACTCCGACATTTCCTACTTTAAGACCGAATTTGATTTATTATGTGCTTAAATTTTGTATATGTGTAGTTTTTGTCTATTGCGTATATTCTTGTTTGATTATGATCGTGTTTCCTTTTTGATGTTTGAACGACCACTCTATTCTGAAGCTTCTTCTTGTTGTTGTTGTTGTTTTTTTTTTTTTTTTTTAAGCATTTTTTTAAGGTTACATTTAATTAGCAGCTACTTCTTCTTCTTCTTCTTCTTGTTTTTTTTTTTTTTTTTGGAAAGCCTTTTAGCAACTTATTCGCTAATAAATTTCCATATTTTTAAGCATGATATATTTTTTTAAATGGCCATAATTAATTTTATTCAAAATATTTTTTTTCTTAAACTTAATCGTGATTTATGTGGCTCAAATTAATATTAAAATAAGTAAGACGCACATTGCTAAATCAATGATTTATCCCTTCTTTCCGAGTTAATAAATTTCCACTTTTCACCTTATAGTTTTTACAAATTAAAAAAATAAAACGACTCCTAAATTTACAAAATGTCATTTTTTTTTATTAGAATTCTTTAGTAAATAGTACTATTAAGGTTAAGTTTTAGTATTTTCTTTAAATTAAATTTCTCAAATAGGTTAGGCTTAATAATGTCTGTAACTAAGGCTTCACTTTTTAAATTGAGTTAAGTTTTCAATATTAGTAAATTTCAGTTGTTTTAGTAAATTTTATATTCTACCGCGAATCTAACATCTCGCTCTTAAGTAAAAACGATATTAATAGTACTGGATAATCAACATGTTGTTTCTAATGGAGAAACGACAAGAAAAAGAAAAACAGAGAATATAAACATCATGTAGTTAAAAAAAAAAAAAAAAAACGGACATATTCTTGCGGATCAATGACAAGTCCAATTATTAGACCAAAAACTAGTCATTTAAATTCAAACAAATAGTTAAGGGCGACTAATACTAATACTTGGAAGTTAGTACTTTTCAGAAAAGAAAAAAGACAAAAAAAATTCTGTTGAATGACAAGTCATTTTTTGTAAATGACAAAACATCTATGCTCTACTAACTTGGCACTTACCAAGAATTGAAGTTGAGGAAAAAAAAATGTTAATTCTATTTTAGTCTCTATGTTAAAGGTCAAAATGCAACTTCAACATTCTCTTTTTTTTTTTTTGTTCGTTTTTTTTTTCCTGCTATGACCAGATATAAACATTTCTCTCTCTCTCTCTCTCTTTTTAGTAGGAACAAGAGAAAAACATCTGTTGCCCATAGCATGATGTTCCTATATATGAAAAATAAATAAATATATATATATATATATTTTTATCCTAGGAAAAGAGTTTTTTTTTTTTTTTTTTTTTAAAGATCGTTACGTTTTTGTATCATATATTTTGTTTTTATTCAAAAAAAATATGACATGCGTTTTAAATTTTTACATACATCATCAGAGTATATTTAATATACAACTATTATATCTTCTCACTTTCAACACTTAATTTTGACATAAACATGTACAAATTACCCATAAAAAGTGAAACACAAATTAAGTATTATTAATATTTTATACCCTACATTTTTTTATCAAAAAAAATTGAAGGTGCATTTTAAGTTCTAGACTTTTATATTATTATACTACATTTATAGACTATAGTACATGAATCTATACATCTTAGCGATCAATACTTATTTTTAATATTAGAATTACCCTTGAAATACCTTAAAAAAAAAAAAGAATTACCCTTAAAATTATAATAAAATAATTGAAAAGAATTCTAGTTTATATTAAAAGCTAAATAAAGGTACTAAGGCATGGGTCAGAAGGAGTGCATGGGAGCGGGATGGGAAGGGCTAATGGAAATGATGGTGGGCTTGAGAAATTTGAATTTTTTGTTGAGAAAATTAAATGTTTTATTGTTTATATTATATCTTTTTTATATATATTTTGAGCATTTTAATGCCAAACTACATTGTTGGTCGAGAAAAGTACTGATTTATTTAATAAATGTAATATAAAGAAATAAAATGCATGACTGTAAATAGGGTATATTTTTTTAATAAAAGAAAAAAGAGACATAATATAAAAAGGTAATTAATCTAAATTGTATAGTTTTTTCTTTGTAACGATACTTAGGGTATTTTTATGTCAAAAACTACGCATTTGTCAAAAACAATATATATAGATTTTGTGTATAAATATAATTTGATAATATAAACATGTGAAATTTCAAAAATACAACATGTACTTTATAATCAAATAAAAAAAATATAGAGTATAGAAATATAAATATAAATATCAAAAAACAAAAAAAAAAGGCGCAAAAAAACAAAACAAATACAAAATTGTTTGAAGCAACAAAACACATGCACCTTAATCACAGATGGACAGCTGGTCTCGTCCTAGACAAGTGTCATTAATTTCTACTTCTTTTTTTTTTTTTTTTTTTTTTAAATAATTGGTGAAGTTACTTCTCTTCCTCCAAGTCTATAAACTCTCCAAAAAATACCTATACATATAAATATAATATATATATATATATGTATATATGTATATGTATATATACAAATCGCAGGTAAGTTGAAGAAATGGCATGGCATTGTGGCAAAGTTTTGAAATGCGTACAAATTCATTTAATCATCATTTGCTTGATGGTTTTCTCCCATCCTGTGGTTCCTTCCTCCGTTGTCAAATCACTGCCAGGATTTCCTGGTCCCCTTCCCTTCAAACTTGAAACTGGGTGAGTCTATTTAGCCAAAATAAATAAATAAACTTAAACTATTTATTATTGTAGAATTTAACCGAATATATTTGGTAGTTGAATTGGAAATTTATCAACAATAATATTAGCTTATTCCTTTGTAACAGTTTGACTTACCATTGTGTACTATTTATTTGTATCTCCATTTGTAAATACATAACTGTGGATGAGAAGGAAGACGTTGAGTTTTTCTATTGCTTTGTTGAATCTCAAGGGAACCCAAGAGATGATCCTCTCATGCTCTGGTTCACTGGTGGCCCTGGTTGCTCTGCTCTCTGTGGTCTTGCTTTCGAGATAGGTGCTTATATATATATATATATATATAGGATTTCTATGGAACTTGACCAATATGCTACGCCAACCATGTTCCTTTTAAAAGGGTTGACTAGAAATACACCTTGGAGACATTTTTAAGCCAAGGTTTCCCTGAATAAGCACCATGTTTTTCAAAAACCTCGCTACTCAAATTTGAGGGGTGGGAAGGGTGGGGTTGGGTTTCGAGACGGGTCTAAATTCGAAACTGGGATTGAGATTGGGTTTATGTACAAAGGTCAGGGACATACATGGAGGGGGGGCCCTAGTGGGGGCATGTGCCCCCACCGGGAAAAAAAAAGTTCATATAGTTTTTTTTTTTTTTTTCTAATGAAAAATTTATATAGTTATTTCTAAATTTTTAGTCTTTTAAAGTTAATGTGCCCTCATTAAATGCCATCCAGATTTTTGTTATCTATATTGAGAAAGACAATTTTGATATTATTGGCAATGAAACTATTATGTAGAGGTATCAAAAGAACTCATCGAGAACAAATTTGATGTCTTGCTTATTTAATTAAAATTTCATTATGAAAAAGTGTGGGAAATTTTACTTGGTTTTCATGCGACTAGTTTGTAATTTTTATCTTTAGTTGTGCCCCTACTGAACTCAAAATCTGGATCCGTCCCTGGTCATGAGGGTCGGAGTCAGGATTTGGTTTCGATTCAGGTAGGGCTTGTGATTCTAAGACCAGGATTAGGGTCGGGTTTTTGGGATGGGGGTTAGGTATTCTGACGATTGACCAGAGAACAAGTCAACATCAAAGTCGGGATTTGGGACAAGGTTCAGAATTGGAGATCTCGAAATCCCGAACCCAACTCCAATCCAAATCAAGACCCAGACCTCATCCCAAATCCTTACCCTAACTATGGTCCCGAATCTAGACCTCGACCTTAGTCTCGAAACTCGACCCCCAATACTGAAGCCCGACATAATCTCAATCCCTGTCTTAAACTTGACTCCAATCCTGTCTTAAACTTGACCCCAATCCCGACCTTAATCTCAAGTCCTGACCCCTACCCCCGTCTCAAATCCTGACCCTGACCACTATCCAAAAGCCTGACCTCGATCTTGGTTCTGAATCTCAAATCCCGTCTCACAACCCAACCACATCCAAAGTACTAAATCGCGACTTCAATCCCCGTCCCAAAAGCCGACCCCAATCCCTGTCCCGAAACCTAATCCCAACCCTGGTCTCAAATCTCGACCCTTACCCATATCTCCAAACTCGACCCGGACCCCAAAACTTAACCATAATTCTGAAAATTTGACTCATGTCCTGAAACTTGATCCTAACTCCAATAAACAATAAATGTTAAACGTTACAAAAATATTTCTTTTAAAGCCTCTATTCAAACATGTATGTTTTGTTTTTGTTTTTATTTTTATAAATCCATTTTTAAAAAATAGTTGTCAAACACCATATGTTCTTTGAGAACAAGTAAGAATTATTTTTGTTTTCATTTTTAAAAACACAATTCTAAAAATTGAAATCACAGACGTGACTAAACAGGCCCCTTAGCTTTCAAGTTTTTTGTTTTTGTTTTGTTTTGTTTTGTTTTTTTACTTTTGACTAATTTGTAAGTGTGAACATATGTTAAACAGAACATATACACCCTTCCACACCATTGTGGGACAACTTTCTTTTTTGGTAGTTGGGAAGAAATCCACTACTCAAAACAAAACGTTAACTGTTATTATTATTATTATTATTATTATTTCCTGTTTGAATAATAGCTCTTGACAAGGTTCGTTTGTCTAAGTAGGTCCCATTCGGTTTGAAATGGTTGAGTACAATGGCAATTTACCAACCTAAGTACTAAAGGCACATTCATGGTCCAAGGTATGCATAATTACTACCCCTTTTTTTTTTTTTTTTTTTTTTTACTTTTGGTGATTATAATAATCTTGTTCTCTTTGCCAACCAATTACCAATTCTGTTTTGTGGGTAATTGTTTAATAACTCTTTAGGCTGCAAGTATACTATTTGTAGATGCGCCTGTTCACACTGGATTTTCCTATTCAAGGAGCTTGGAAGGGTCCCAGACTAGCGATTTTTTGTTCGCTACTCAAAGTTTTAATTTTCTGAGAGGTGAAAAAGCATTCAATTGCAAGTTCCATATGAATAAATCAAATGGGAGCTCGGCTTATTTCATGTGTTTTTTTTTTTTGCCTTTTTTGGTTTGTTTCGTATGGCAGTGGCTAATCGTGAAGCCTAAATTCCTCTCGAATCGACTCTATTTAGGTGGCAACTCGTTTTCTGGCATGATAATCCCTATCATTGCGGAAGAAATAGCAAAAAGTAATGGCAAATAGAAGTTAAAATGCGACATATTTTCTGTGAAATTGTCCGACCTTTCTCTATCAATATGAAGCAAATTAACAAGCTTCTAATTATGATACGGCAGGTATTGAAGCCGGTCACAGACCAGAACTTAATTTCCAGGTGCTTGTTCTGTACACAAATTTTAATCACTAGGAGAGTAGTCTCAGTGGTTTAGAACGGAAAGAAAAAAGAAATCCATTTTATGTTCAGGGTTATGTGCTCGGGAATCCGGCAACAGATATAAAAATTGATCGGAATTCCAAGGTTCCATTCGCTCACCGTATGGCATTTATATCTGATGAACTCTATGAGGTTGGTCACGAATTTTGTTGCATTATGGAGTTCATAGGCAAAAAATCATACCCTTTTTTGCTCTTTTCTTTGTGAAAATTTAACTCGCTTGTTTTTCAGACAGTGAAGAAAACCTGCAAAGGAGAGTACCGAGGAACGCATAAGAACAACACCGCGTGTGCAAAGGATCTCGAGGCTATCACACAAGTAAGAAGATGCTTCTTCATTACAAATAAAAAGATAGTTATATTTTCCTTATTACTTTTGCCTTAAGTTATTTGCTAATTAACGGATTCGCCTTTTTTCTTAGTGCATTGAAAATCTATGCAAAGCTCCCATCTTGGAACCAAAGTGCAAAACAGAATTTAACGCAGATCATACGATTAAAAAGAATCGGATATCGCTCCTAGAGAAGCAATCTCAACTGTATTGGATCCAGCCAAGCCTTTGTTTCGGGAATCAACAACCTGAATTTCCTGAGTTCGGGTGTCGGGTAAGATGGATCTTCAGATTTCCTTAATTTCCTTTGTATGAACTGGAGCTGTTTGTTTTGGTAACTGATCATTGATGAACAACTCTTCTTAAAGGATTATGAGAATTTACTGATCTATTTCTGGGCAAATGATAAAGCCGTTCAAAAGACGCTTCATATTCGGAAAGTAAGAGAATGCTGTGTTGGCTATTTACAAATAGCAATCCAGGAAAGAAACTCATACAAAGTTGACGCTGTGATTATAAATCAGGGGACAATAAACACATGGATAAGATGCAATAGAAACCTACCGTACATGAGACAAGTCCGCAGTGTTGTTGGATATCATCAATGTCTCAACTCACGAGGCTATCGAACTCTGATATACAGGTTTGACTGCACATTTGTTTCATTTTAACATTCCGAATAAGGTGATTAAAAGTATCGTAGTTGGATCAAATCAAATACCGATATCTTGAAAGAAAAAAATGTAATTACATTTGTCTAGCGGAGATCATGGCATGGTGATACCTTACATCGGAACCCTAGCATGGATCAAGTCTTTGAATATTCCCGTTGTTGATCGGTGGAGGCCGTGGCTGGTTGATCACCAAATTGCAGGGTAAACTACTAGTTGACCACTTCAAATTCACATAGGAGTATTCTTAATCTGTTTATGTATGACTTACTTGCATTCGTGATGTTTGTTTCTATGCAGGTACGTGACTGAATATTCAAAGGGCATTACTTTCGCCACTGTCAAGGCAAGAATGCCTTTATTTTTATTTTATTTTAAGGCACAAACTGAGTGGAATTTTGTTGGAACAATTATATTTTTCCCGAGCGGATTTTAACCCGATCCAAAAATGTTACAAAGATTTTGTTTGGTGTTGTAGGGAGGAGGGCATACAGCACCCGAGTACCGACCTAAGGAATGCTTTGCCATGTTCAAAAGGTGGATCTCTAAAGAATCACTTTGACTCTACTCTTGTAGGTAAAATCGACAAAGGACGTCAAATTTTGAACGGTTTTTTACACGTATAGATCACGTGACGTTAGTTTTAAGAGGAGTATTTTTTTTTGGTGAAGCCCTTTTTTCTTTGCCTAATGTATATATGCGTGTGTGTGTGTATACGTATATATGTTTTTACTTTTTTGCTTGATAGAATACGAAGAACAATGTGAGAGGCACCATAACAAACCGAATTACACTTGTGGGAGAAAGACCAAGAGGTGTTACTTCTGATTTTCTTAAAATATTATCCTGAAAATGCAAACATTTCATTGTTCAAATCTCCATTGCCATCCTTATAGAAAAATAAACAAACAAAAAAATCACATGAAAACGAAAATGGACGCAAAAATGACATCAACAAACCGGCATAACTAGAAACGAAAACAGATTTATGTAACTGAAAATTGAAAATCAATAACTATTTATCAGCCGCAAAGACGGGCAACTTTATATATATATATATATATATATAGTGAGAAGAAACTAATCTCTCATTCAAATTTATTAGAAATAAAAGGAAAAAAAAAACTCATAATCCAGTTTCAAGAGTAAACAAAACCAAAAAATTAAAAGACAATAAAAAGCTATCCCTTAAAAAAAGGCAGACACACTCAATCAATCAAAATTAGTGTCATCAATACATCTTAAAACTCTTTTCCTTTCGAACACAAAATTTGTAGAAACTTTTATTTTTAGGATCAGTGATTATTTCTTCTTGCAAATTGTTGAATTCCTCTAATTTTATTTAATTTTTTCAAAATCTTGAAACTGCAGTCCATGATTTCCTGGCTTAAATGTGGTAGGAATCTCTTCAATATATGTGGTCCTATTTGAAGATGGCATACTCTGATGCTTGTTATTGCACTGTTTTCTCAATTTGATAGATATGAAATGCTCCTTTTATTTGCCCAACATGATCCGTCTAAGAAAGTGTTGCGATTATATTGGCTTTCCCCCTTGCTTGATTAACTGTTTGATAATTATTAATAAAAGGGAACGTGATGGAAATAGAATCCAATTGATCTGCAATGCATTTATTATATCCAACCTCTCAGTGTCAGAATTGATCGTTGTTCCGTTTGAACTTAATTTGGGGGTGTTTGGTGTGTAAGTTTGAGTTAAGATTTGTAAGTTTAAATAGTAAATTTTTTTGAATTTTCAGAAAAGACAAACAACTTTTTAGGGAAAAAGATAAAAAACATGATAAAAAAAATACAGTTTAATTTAAACAGAGTCATTCACCAAACAAGGCCTTTGTGTCTCCTGAAAATTTGTTTGAATTTTGTCAGAAGAGTCGTGTTAGCTGCGGGCAACTGAGATAACGTGTTCAAACAGAATCATCTGGGAAAAGGACAATAATGTTACGAAACAAGCACCCGATGTTTTTCAGAAACGACACCAAAAGGAAAACGACAAATTATAGACACGGCAATGATTCAAAAACAACATAAACCAACAAATTAAAATTAAAAAAGAAAAACCAAAATATATATATATATATATATATGTATATATAAGATGATAGATACCTGAGAAACAAAGTAAAGCGACATCAGTGGGAGCAGTGGAGAAATACGACAATGCAAAATCACATTAAGATAGCACTCTATAAACGACAAAAAAAAAAAAAAAAAAAGCAGCGAGAGAAAAACGACCCAAATTGTGATGAACAACATCAACTAAGAACGACATTTACTTAGACGGGCTACCTGAAAAATGAGAGCATGTAAAAAAGGAAAAACGTAACTTATAGCTTTGTATTTTTTAATTTTTATTTTTTGTAATTTGAGGGTGAAAGATTCGAAATCTGCACCTTAAATTAGAGTCAGATGTGAAATTTCATAAAATATATTTTGTGACTACCTTCAAAATTTATAACAAGTTTTTAAGGGATGATAAATTATAGCATATTTTTATTTTTCCATTTAAAATAAGTTAGATGTTTTAAATTTTGTCATTTCTCTCTTCAATCTCTCTCTCTCTCCCCTCTCTCTTTCCCCAAAACTGTAGAACTCCAATGTCGCGATGAGATCGGCACTCCACTGGGATCACAACGCGAGCAACAATGTCGTTTCCATTTCCTTTCATAGGTCAATGATGTTCACGGATCTCGAAGCGAAGGCATCCGCTAGCCAGACGAGGTGGAGGAAATTTCGCGCCAACAGAGCTTCGTGCTCCGTTAATGAAGATAGCCTGACAAAGCTCCGTCTACCACGAGCATCTAGATCTGTCTTTTTCGGTGAATTGGTGGTCTCTGCCAAAGGTAGATCTCCATCAAAGCCGGTCATGACTTCGTCTGCGAAGATAGAAGCGAAGACAATCCAACGAAGCTCCGTCCACTTTGAGTTTCAGATTTTTCTTCTCCGACGAGAATAATATATTTACTACGTGGATTTACTAGTAAATCCTTAGATATTCTAGTAAATAATAGATTTACGGGTCAATAATAATAAGCATCTCCTTCTCATTTTGATGACTTCTCCAGAGATAACGAACTCCATTGACAAGTTTGAGAGGCCTCCAAGGCAAAGATCGCGAGGCCAACCCTCACCTTCGCGAACAAAATCCAATTGCGAGATCTGATGACGGGACAGAGTGTAAGGTCTGGTGACGGGACGACTGCACATAGTTTTTGGGTAGAGAGAGAGACAGATGAGGAAAGGGGTTGGAGTATAATAAGTATTTTAGTATTTTAAGTGATGATAAATCTGATTATATTATTTATTATTATATTTAATTATTATGTTATAATTTATTATTATTCTCTTTAAAAATGTTATTTCACTCCGCCTCCTCATAAGATTTAAGTGCAGAAAAAAGACAATTAAACTGAAACTACTATGGATGTTAAAAGACTACATTTATATTTATATCTATATCCATTTTTGTATCCGTGTTATGTAAAAATTTTCACTTAATTTTTTTTTCTGTACCCCATTAAAAAATTCTCTCATCTATGTCCATACCTTTTTTTTTTTCATGGGTTTCTCAACTATCTGATTAATTTTCTATTTTTCTATTTGATTTGTTAATTTCTCTCCAATATATTATTACTTAAATTTTTTTTTCCCCTTTTATCCTCTAACATAAAATTACTTTTCAAATATAGCCCCACATTTTTCTCTAAGGTGCTCTCTCAATTACTTTTTTTTTTTTTTAACTATCTCTCTTTTAATTTTTTACTTAAAAAAAAATAGATTAAAAATGTGGGTGGCACGTACCTATAACTATTAAAAAGAAAAAGAAAAGAAAAAACAAAAAAGGGGAGAATTTAAGATGACGCTGACAAGTTTCTAAAAATGATGTCCGTAATAAAACGACAATTAGCACAAAGGCAACATGAAAATAAAACGACAATGAGCGGAAAAAAAATGCAAAGTAAAACGACAACAAAATTTTTAAGAACTTCAACCGGAAAACAACAACGTTGTGGAAGTGACATTTACTTCGAGGACTGACAAACTATATGATAACTTATAAAATCTATATAATGCGGAATGACGACAATAATTTTAAGAAACACCAATTTCATGGGAGATAACATCTAATAGAAAATATGAGAAAAATAAAGAAAAAAAATTGGAGAACAACAATAATCCAATAACAACGACTATTTAAGATGAAAGAAAGCAGAAAAACAACATTAATTTAAGGCGATAGAAAGCCTAAGAACCATAACAAATATGAAATGCCAGGGTTTTGAAATCCATAATAACCTTAAAAAAGTTGAGGAGGATAAAATCTCCAATTAATTTGTATTAGAAACAACGAGTGCGCGAGTAATCAATCTTTAGTTATTTTCAATCAACTAGAGTCGATTTAGTGTATGAACGAGAATGACATGTAGAAAACAAATAAAAAGACTAGAAAACACAAATTTATAATGGTTCACCCTCACTATGATAGCTTGATGACCGACAAATTTATAGCGGCTCATCATAAACCCAAATTTTTTCGCCCAATTTACAGGCAGTCATTAATTTTCTTGGCTAAATTGAGCTTCTCCAACTTTTTTTCGCCCCCAATTTACAGTAGTTCTCCTCAGCTGTATATGATCATAAAACTAGTTATAGGGATGCCTTCCGAATAATGCCTCCAATGAACAACATCAGTAGAGCCCTTTGCACCGGCCACTTCTTCAGTATCTGTTGTTATGCGTAGAAAAGACTGCCAAAATATGTTAGGTAATGCCCATTTGTTATTGACAATAAAATCACCAACCTTTGAATCAAGAGGAATTTTATTTGGGATTTGGATTTGAAAAACAATTGGATAACCAATCCAATTATCTTTTCAGAAGTTTAACTTTGATTGTTCTCCTGCAATTCAAATAGCTACCATCAATTGCACATTGTTATAGTTTTTAAGGGGTTTTTTTTTTTTTTTTTTTTTTTTTTCTAAACAATTCTAAAAAGAACACTTTACATTTATTGTAATGTATTTTGCCAAATTTCAAGTTAGCAGAAGGTACTAAAACCCGTCTAAATGCCCTTTCACTGAGGGGGTGGATCGAAGCAATTACAATGAAATTGATCAGCACTTCGTCTATGGGCATTGTAAGAAATGATAGAATATGATTCTAATCGTTCTTCTCGGATTGCTCTAGTACGATGGATTGAGGGTGTGCAGCTACACCGCCAGAGGAAATGCAACATGATAGAGGTAAAAACCTCGAACCTACCACCATCCGCGGCCTATTTTCATTCTCTTCCGAGCCGGAGAAGGTGTATCAAAAGGTAGATTGCTTCTCTCCTGGACTGATGGTGGCTTAAAAAAGAAGGATCTTTGCGATAGGCAATTACCTAAAACAAATACTTCTTTATCCGATACATGTTTGGGGTATGGAGGTTCTATCCAAGATACCCATGGACGGTACCTATAACCAAGCAGCACCTATTAAGTGGTTTTCGCATTTCCAACCAAAGGACCCGCCTGGCTGAGGAAGAATTACGGGGCGTAAAATAAAAAAAAATATTCCTTCATTAACGTTGAAGAAAGAAAAAGTAAAGAGTAAGGCCATTCCATTTCGACAAAAGACCCACGTCTAAATTAATCCTTAAAAAAAAAAAAAAAAGATGATGATGATAATGATGATGAATAAATTACCAACAAGGGACAGTTGGCGATGAGTGAAAGTGGAATTGATTGCCATAAGCGACGAAGATACAACGAAGAAGCTAGCAACTAAGATGTTAGTTATAAGTTGAGACGTAACCACGAGGTCTGTACAAATAATATGAAGTTACCAAAAAAGATCTCCCTGCATCTAAAATCTAAGGTCGAATTTTCCTGTCTCCCTAGGATTCCAATGACTCCTCTGCCACTGTGATGGAATCATATTGAGAAACAAATTACATGTTGAAATTAAAAAGTATATTTTTCGGTTGGAGACAATCATTATAGAAAAAATGTCAATTAGTAATTTCACAATTAAAAAAGTTAGGTTTAATTTTGAATAATTCTTGAGTAAAAAATAAGTTAGTTTGTCTTTTTTTTTTTAAACTTTCATAATTATTTAAATTTCTTAATTTTATTTGTAGTTTTTCATTTTTATTTGGGCCAATTTAGGTTAAAAATATGTTAGTACACTCATATGTAGAATGATATACCAGTTGTTTAAATGAAATTTTGAGTTTTACTATTCTCTTCAATTTTCGATATTTTTTGTGAATCAACGAATTTTGGTGCCTATTATCAGTATTCTGCATAAATCAACGGATTTTAAAAGATTTTCCTGATATTCTGTGTGAATCAACATGTACTATTCTCTATCCCATTTATTTTTTATTGTTTCACTTTTATAACATATGATTCCGCAACATCACAGCAAATATTTTCCGATCACCCATCATCGATGCCAAGTGAATATATAGTCCACAGATTATCTCTAGCACTCGCGAACAATTTTGATTCTATCTCAAAGAGTGCCCAAATATACGTGGGTCCCTTTAGATTTTTTTTTAATTATATAAATTATTACCCTAGTAATTTTTCATTATTTCTTTGTGGTAAACTAGGCAAATGTCCTGTCAGTTCAATCGGCATCCAACGGCCTAAAATGACCTATCAGATCTCATCCAACTGCCGCACATACACAGATATGAGGGCTCACAAATACGACAGTGGTGTATGTGCGGCAGCTCATGCGTTGTCGTTGGATGCAAAATGGACAGCATAGATGAAGGAGAGAGTGATGGAGTGAGCTGGGATACAAGCCCATAAAAGAGGAGAGAGAAAGTCGCCAGTCCCTGTTCAGCAGCAGCAAGGGAATAGACCTTCGTTGACGGCCACGGCGAGGAGAAAGGACTGGACCTCCGACTTGGCCTTTTTGACATCAACGATGGCGGCAACGAGGAGGGAGGATCCGGTGTCTCATTCTTATCTCCAGTGACGATTGCCACTAGCACCAAGGAGCCTCCGGCTTGGCCTTTTCGCCGTCGACAATGGCGGAGACAAGGAGGGAGGATTTTATTGTGGCCTTTCATGATCGGTGTTCTTCGATTTTGTTCTCGCATGTGGGATTAAATATTGTTATCATTCATTCACTTGCCATTTCTTAAGTGTTGTCATTTTATTTCCATTTAGCTTTAAGATTCAAACATAAAGTTTTTATTTCAGTTTTTTTTTTCAAGTCAACAAAAATTATATCTAATTTTTACAAAGTCAATTAACTTTAACATAAAAATTTCATTCCAAATAGTTTAGAGTCATTTCTGAATTTTTATCTTTTTATTTTGGTGTCATTTTTCATTTATTGAGCCTCCCCAGGCCTCCCCCCTCCCCCGTGCAATTTCTCTGAGTTGTTAACCTTTTTTTTTTTTTTTTTTACCGAAGGAAAATATGTTATAGGGATAGAAGTTAAAATATCCAGATAACTCCGGAAATATAGATGACTCCCAGGTGATAGATGGATCCCTCACAAAATGGATTGTTCATATACCCCGACCAATACGGTGATGTCGACTCATTTTTCATTTATTGGGCTTCTCCCCCCCACCCCCCACACATTTCTCTGGGTTGTTAACTTTTTTTTTAAAAAAAATTTATTGAAGGAAAATGGGTTATAGAGGTAGAAGTTGGAATGTCCAGATCATTATGGGGAGGTGGATGTCCCCGCGTGATATATGGATCTCTCACGAAGTGGACGCTCATATGTCCTGACCAATACAATGATGACGACTCGAATTCAAATATTCAGCGATGAGGACAATCGCCCTACCAAACCTAAGGAACGTTGGCCTTCGGATTGTTAACTTGTACGTGGGATGTCTGGTTGTCGACCTCAACCTATATATATATATATATAATATATATATATATATATATATATATATATATATATACACATGATTTTAGTGTATGGGAGGCAAAGTTGATTTGAAATCAACAAACTGGTTTCAATGTGGCACCAACCCACCTACGGCAGGTTCCGTTTGGTCCGGTTGATTTGAGTGAACACCACTAACTACAATATTTTGACTACTTTTTAGTTGAATCTTAAAACTACATATATGTTTCCTAAAATAAAATTAAAAAAAAAAACCCTACTTATATGTGTGAGTGGATAAAGTACCTCGTGAGCCTTTTTTGCTTCCTTTCTCTTCTAGCAATTAAAGAAGATACACCAAAGACGAAGTACTAAATACAAGAAATACAAGAAAGTTGGACGATTTTAAGTTGAATCCAAAAACTATTCCTTATTCTTTTAAAACTTATACATTTTTTTACACGAACTGTTATTTAAATTTTGTACGATTAGAGCAATTATGTATCACATGATGTAAATTTTTAACATACACATTTATAAGTCAAATCGTTAAAAAATTTATTAAGCAATAAAAAACAACTTCTATTGATTTTTTTTTATATACATATAAGGAAGCATACACACATTTCTCACGAGAAATATCGATTGCAAAGACATTTAGGAAGAGGAAACAAATGGATTCATAAGTAAATCACATTAAATTACAACTTTCAGACAATTACTAATTGTAAAATAACTCATTTATATTTATATACTACTTAAAATTCTCATTTTCTGTCGATGTGAGACTACCGGTCAGTTCCTTTTGATAGTTAAACATAGAAGGTGTTTACTACATAAGTTCACTGTTTATTTAGGTGTTTTGTAAATGATGGAGATAGAATTACCACCTTGATGGGAAGAAACAGCTACATCACATCGAAGTTTACACATCATCATGATGGGGAAATATCACATATATTGCTCCATAAAATAAGGTCAATCCTTATCTATTATAGCCCAATAACTGGAAATGAGGTCAATCAGAATGATTAATAATAGACGGCACACCATGAACGAGAGGTTGACAACAAATGTAAGGATAAGTTTTTGAAAGACGACAATATTTCCCATCTTTTTCTTGGGGAGGGTGATTTTTACTCTGAGGATTACTTGGGCTGGGAAAGAACTTGAAGTGAAGAATAAAATAGATAAATTTTCATCAAATATAGTTAAATTATTATATGATGTAGTAGTTATACATCTTAACAGTTAAAAATAATATATTTCCCGTTAGATATTTTTCATACCTTATCATTGGAAATTTTCGTTTTCATTTTTATACAAGAAAATAAACAAAAATTACGAGAGATATTATACTTTTGCTCTATCAACAAAGATTGTTTTCTTAATTATCAGATTAACTTTTTAAGAGAAAAATCTCATTAAAAACAGTTTTATATATCGCGTTGCAAAATTTTTTACATGAATATTCATATGTCATTAGTGTTGAAAAATAAACCTAATGATTAAAATAATAATACTTTTCAGTAAAAATATATACAATTTCTATCATTAATTAAAAAAAAATAAAACAATTTTGAAAAGAAGCTCACAAATGGACAAATAAATCATTTTTTTATTTAACGAGAGATTACTGTATGTTCATCTCCAAAAGATGGAAGTTGATGGTTTATTTTTATTATTATTATTGTTATTTTTTGCACTTACATACAAGAAATTCAAATTCTATATCTTTTAATGAAATCATGTGTCAAATTATTGTTAGGAGTGAATGGTTCATACTAATGTAAGAACAAATAAATAAAATGAATACATACACTTTCTTTTTAAGTTATAATAACAATTTCAAGATCACCCGTCTCTTCCTCCAATGAAATATAAAATTCATTTATAGACCAACTCTCAAAAACTTTTAAAGTTTTATAAGTGGGTCATGTGACACCTATGATGTAGCATATGCTTCTCTGATTCCAATAGGTTGTGAACCATAATATAAACTGGATCGTTTAATTGGACTCCAATCTTAAAAACTTTATATTATACCTTAAAAAATAAGAAAAAACATTATATTATACGAGGCTTAAGATGTACCCGGAGATTGAGACCACACCCTTTGTCGAGGATCATAGTCTAATTAAAAAAACTTACACATAAATCTGTGTGACAAATAAAAAAATAAAAAAAATAAAAAGAAATCTAATCCAAACCTAAAACTCCAGTCTGGAACCTACACAAACCCCCATGATACCCTAAACCCACAACCCAACTTGAATTAACAAAAATAAATATAGATGTTTTTGGTACTTAAAACAAATATAGATGTTCCTTCTTGCATTGTTTACCTATCAAACCAAACCCACCCAATTTTCCATTTCCCAAATTTACAGCCCACCCACCTTAAATAATAACCACGGCAAAAGTAAAAAAATGTAAAATAATCTGTCGAAAAGAGGTTTTAGTTCAAGGGGTTAATCATTACTATACTACTTTTAGTTTAAATTATTTGTGAATTTTTATCCTCTATTTTTAGAAATTATAAATGTATTTTCGAATTTAAAAAACACATTTCAATTTAAAGCAAAACATACTTTGTAGATAAAAAATAATCAAAATCACACAAATACCTTAAAATAGTGTATAATACTATTAATTTATGTATATATGTACATATATTATTTTAATATGACTTTGATTTAATTTAACATTTATAAACATGTCTTTTTAGTAAAGATATCTTCTTGTATAAAACTAAGCGTATGTATATATGTAGTTATATCATCGTTATGCCTAAAAAAAATTAAGTGTTAAAATTAAACAAAAATAATAAAAAATAAAAACAGGAGTTTTTGGGTATGGCACCCCATTCATGGGCACATGTCTAAGAAGCAAGTGTATTGATTAGCCTAAAAATCTCTCTCATTTAGTCATATTTTCTGTTATGGACTCAGAGGTGTGATTTGAATCCTATATTTTATAATAGAGTCGGATATAAAATATCATTAAAAATTTCACCTACCACCACATAATTAGGGCAATATATATATATATATATATATAGTTATGTGCGAAATTATTATCGGGATGTATTTGTAATAGATTATATTAACGGTAAAGTAACTAATTTTATTTTCTGATAGTAAAAAATCTAGGGAGGGGACAATCAGTGTTAGCACATATTTACTAGACATTACCAAAGGGGTTTTACCGATCTTGATAGGAATGTTTGTTGAAAGTCCTACATACATACCTTGTTTCTCGATAAGGAGTGCGTCACTCCAACCTTAATGAATGAATTTTACTGTTCCAGATTTCCTATAATTGTCCCCTAATAGTGTTATATAATATTATCTCAATTTAAAATTTTAATCACATAAAAAAAATTACATACTAAAATTTTTAAATAAATTAATAAATTATCCAAATATTATTAAAAAGATAGCCATTGAAATAATAAAATATTACAGTAAGTTTGGATTTCTACAGAATATGCTGACGTTGGGGAGGTAATTAATTGGATAAAAGAAAGAGGGGTGCAACCTGGGGGAACAAGTTTCGTGCTGCCACGTGTCAATGTCTGATAAGAGGGAAGACAAGCAACGTCTGGGAAGTGCATGGAGTGGAGAAGCGGGAAAGTAGTCAAAGCAAAGACCGGATAAGCCAACAGCCAAACCAAAGCAGTGCGTACAGTCAAAGCAAAAACTGTCTCGGTCAAATGCCTAGCTGGCACTTTATATAAAATAGGTAACTCAAAAAATCAAAAGGCCTCTCTGACTGGGCCCCACTCTCCCCCTTTGGTTTCCTCTTTTTCTAATCTTGCCTCTTAAAAAATTAAAACAAAAATAGAAAAACAATATAAATATAAATATATATATATATATATATATATATATATAAAGAAGCCTCTCTAACTCTAACCGGAGCTTTCAAAATTTTTTTTGTTTTATTAATTTTAGGAAAATTAAAAATAAAATTAAAAGTTTTATCTGAAAATATTCGATTTGCTAAATCGAGATGTGCAATGAAGGTCTACTTTTTTAACCAAAGCCCTTCATCGTGGCTCGGACCAAAAAATTTGTTTATCCTCGTTCGTCCCTCGTGGGGGTTCTCTGAATTTTAGTAAATTTGGACCTTTTTTTTTTTTTTTTTTGCCCTTTTTCTTTTTGCTTCTTGCAGGCACTTGATTTGGAGTAAAAGACCACTTTACCCTCGTGCCATTTTAGGGATACAATAAAGATTCTTAAAACCACAATTGATTTTCAACTTTGAAAGCCAGTAATCATTTAACAAACACCCCCCCCCCCCCCCCCCCCCCCTCTTTTTTTTATTTTTTATTTTAATGTTAGTGTAATTCATTTAACTTGCAACAATAATTGGTATATTGATGTCTTATAATAAAAACCATAGAAAGTATGAACTTTTTGTATTGAATGCAAAATATTTAAGGTAATAATAACTCATTGAAGAATTCTTTTATATAATAATATAAAAATCTTACCTATGAGCACAGTTTTAATGGTAAAGTTTTCGTCCAATTGTTATATATACTCTTAAATTTAATATAATTCTGATAAATTAATCTATATGCTAAAAATTTGTTATCATATGTTACTATAGTAATCAATAGAAAGCTAAAAAGAGAGAGAGAGAGTTACCTATGATAGAAACTATCTTTTTTTTACTATTAATAGTAATTGAATTTTAACAATTAGATTAATTTTTCAACTATTTAATTTATAAAATGTGTAAATTAAAAATTTTACAACATGTAGAAAAATTTATTGAAAGACTAATAATGAAAAATGACAGTTTATACACATGAAAAAGAAGAAATTTCTAGTATAAAAAGTGTCTCGGGGGGTGTAAATGTCATTTTGTAGGCTTTGTAAATGGAGAAAGGAAGAAAAACAGAAAGTAAAAAAAAAAAAAATTAAGGGGACAGATAAATTGACTGCACGTGTGGTGCGCGGGACGAGGGGCTTATTCACCGGCTGCAGCCCGTGGTTCGCAGTCACCGATATTTCAAAGTCACACTTTTTTTAATTTTTACCAAAATAAAATAATATTTATATATTTTTAATTATGACTGTGTTAATAATTAATTTAATTTATTGTGACTTTTATTGTTTTTCCGTGAAGGGTTTTCAGCCAACTTCCCAAAGCAGAGAGAGCCAAAAGAGGAGCCAAACAGGCTTTTTCTCTCCTCTTTCCCCTTCCTTGGCCTGTCCGGTACGGCCACTTTCATAGCTTCCTCTTCTTCTCCTTCTTCTTCATCTTCAAACTCCTCAATTTTCTTTTCTCATTTTTTCTGCCCTTTTTCTCATTTTTTCTTGATCTTGGTCTTTATTAGTATTATTATTTTTTTCTGTGGTGTCCATTAGATTCCTAGTGTTGTTGATTTACTTGTGTCTGTACTAGTGTTTGTTTCTCTTTGAATGGTCTTTTTTTTTTGGGGGAAAATCTTTTCGTTCTGGTAAAAGGGGTTGTTGATTTAGCCCTTTTGAAGAGTTCGGGCATGAAGTGGAAGAAGTTTTGATTATGTGTTTATGATAGTGTGTTATGATGGTAAAATGGTGCTTTTGACCACAAAAGGAGGGATCAGATAAAGCAAAAGAAAAAAAAAAGAAAAAAAAAAAAGGTACAGGTGTAGTGTTTGTGTGCACAATAAAGAGTGTATTATTGTTGCTTGTGATTGTCAAATGAAAAAAGAAAAAGATCAAAAAGAAAACTTGAGAGGATTTTCTCTTCTTCTTCTCTCCTCCTCCACCACCACCCTCCCCCAGATTGTAATGTGTCATTCCAGAGATTTTTCTTGAGGAGGGATTTTCTCTTTTTTTCCTTTCCTCTTTTGGGTTTAGTCTTTTTTCTTTTTGTGGGTGGGCTTGTTTTCAAAAGTGGGGTTTCGAAGATGCCCATGTTTGAGCCCTCAAAGAGAGATGGGTATGTTCTAGATCTGGACACCGCCGTCAAAGA
Source organism: Ficus erecta (assembly GCA_008635985.1). NCBI lineage: Eukaryota > Viridiplantae > Streptophyta > Magnoliopsida > Rosales > Moraceae > Ficus > Ficus erecta. The sequence goes on from BKCH01000005.1 coordinate 1,089,293, forward strand.
TGGAGTCTTGGACGGTGGTGTCGTTGGTGTTGGTGTTGGTGTCGTTTGTGAGAAATTGGATCTGAAGAAGATGATTGAAGAGCTCGACTTGTCCGAGGTTCCATCTGTGTTCATCTGCCCAATCTCCCTCGAGCCAATGCAAGACCCAGTCACCCTTTGCACTGGCCAAACCTACGAGCGGTCCAACATCCTTAAATGGTTCAACTTGGGTCACCTCACTTGTCCCACCACTATGCAAGAGCTTTGGGACGATTCCGTCACACCAAATCGCACCCTTTACCACCTAATCTACACCTGGTTTTCCCAAAAGTATTTGCTTATGAAGAAAAGGTCCGAGGATGTCCAAGGCCGGGCCTCCGAGCTTCTCGAGTCCCTTAAGAAGGTTAAGGGTCAAGCTAGAGTGCAGGCTCTTAAGGAGCTCCAACAAGTTGTGGCAGCTCATGCCACTGCTAGGAAGACGGTTATCGACGAAGGCGGGGTTGCCACGATTTCGTCGCTGTTAGGCCCGTTTACGTCGCACGCCGTTGGCTCCGAAGCTATCGGGATTCTTGTGCACTTGAAGCTTGATTCGGAATCGAAGATGAACTTGATGCAGCCCGCGAAGATTTCGTTGTTGGTCGACATTTTGAATGAAGGGTCTACCGAGACGAAGATCAGTTGTACCAAGTTGATTGAAATGCTGATGGATGAGAAGGATTTTAGATCCGAGGTCATTTCGAGTCACAGCCTCTTGGTCGGATTGATGAGGTTGGTGAAAGATAAGCGGCATATGAACGGGGTTTTGCCCGGACTTAGCCTCCTGGGAACTATATGCTTGCACAAGGAAGTAAGGGGTTTGATTGTTAGAATTGGGGCTGTTCCTCAATTGGTTGATTTGTTGCCTTCGCTAGACCCCGAATGCTTGGAATTGGCCCTTTTCATTTTGGACGCTTTGTCGACTCTACCAGAAGGAAGATCGGCTTTGAAGGATTGTTCAAAAACTATTCCGAACACGGTGAGGCTTCTAATGAGAATTTCGGAGAGCTGTACACAGTATGCGTTGTCGATTTTGTGGTCTGTTTGCAAACTTGCCCCGGAGGAATGCTCGTCGGCTGCTGTTGATGCCGGTCTCGCGGCGAAGCTTCTCCTTGTCATTCAAAGCGGTTGTAGTCCTGTTTTGAAACAGCGGTCTTCGGAGTTACTGAAGCTGTGCAGCCTAAATTATACAGATACTTTGTTCATTTCCAAGTGCAAGCTCACAAGGACAATTCAGTGACTGAAAAAATGGTTGTTCTTTGGTCCTCTGCGCCACTCCTCAAGCGTCTTGAGGCGGAGGAGATGACGGCCCTCGAAAACGAATCGAAAGATTTTCGGGTGAACTCAAAATGTACTGGAGAGGGTTCAGAGGTACAAACCAGCTCTCCTGTATATACTAAAAGTCTTTGCGTTCCAACAATTGATTCAACATTCATGAAAAAGAATCATAATGTGGATATCACATTCATGTCCGCTTATATTACTCAGCTTGTGCACCTGCCAATGTTCTATTTTTTTGCCAATAAAACCCAGCTACAACGAAGATCGCTTTTTATTTTTATTTCTCTTTAATTTCTTACAACAATCTGTGCAGCTTATTTCCCTTTGGGTTTTACTCATTTGGTTTTCAATGAGGTCGATTTTGGGCGCTGGTTTTCAAGGGATAAGTTCCAGCTTATGTTCATTATGAAGCACCTGGCTTTGGCTTTTGCTTAATTCTATTTTGAATCTTATTGTTAGCTCCATTTTTATTTTGATGTAAGAACTTGTTCAATTTTCTTTTCTTTTTGTCGAATAATGAGTCGGGACTTGTCTTAGGATGGGAGTTGTAGTCGCTGCCAACCTAATTGGAATGTGCTAGTTCTTCTTGACGCCAGACGTCCTCTCTTGTGGGCAAGAATAGAAAAGAGAGGGGGGGAAAAAAAAAAGATTGGAGCTTTGCAATTGCAATTGTAATTGTTGAGGAATTGCTTGCTCCATTGCTGTTCTTACTTATATCTTGTAGTAACTCTGTAGTTTAAGTAGTTCTTAGGGTCTGGAAACCTCCAGTTTTCCTTTAGTTGTTCTTAGTGGGGGCTTTTTTTTTTTTTTTTTTTTTTGACCCCACAAAAAAAAATGTAAAGACTTGGAGAGGCCATTGGCTTTTTGTCCTTCAAGATTATTCATTCCAATTTGTATAAAAATGATATCTATTTCAATCCATTTCACTTTGTTCTTTCTTTATACTTCTGCTTCACTAACTAGTTAAATGGGGTTTTTTTTTATATTTTTTTTAATTTTTACACCATTTCTTTGCTCATCAAAATGAGACTTATGTGTATGTATGTGTGTATTGTACTAGTTACCACTATTGAATAGCCAGCTTGAATGACAAAAAGGGGAAGAGTGGGTTACAGGGTCTCAAAGGAGATTGCAACAGCATGTGCTGAAACTTATACTTTGCTTTGGAGATGACTAGACAAGCAGGTGAATGGTGTACTTCCTTTTATCCTTTTGTGGCAAAGTGTTTTTGGGGATGTGGGACCCATTCTTTTTTTTGTTACCTCACTCACTCAATCACTCACTCTCACTCACTCACTGCTCTGCTGAAAGAAATTTTGAAAAGAAAAGACTTGAAATGAAAGCTCAGAGCTTGGCTTTCGCTTGAATAGTAGTTGCTTCATCAGTCCCCCAAATATATATATATATATAATTATATATATATGTATCTACACACACACGCATGTACACGCACATGTATACACTTCAGTGGCTCCTAATTGTGGGGGCAGTTGCTAGCTACCTCTGTGTTTCCCTGCGACCAACCACTGCGTATGCAGGAATCCATCATCAAAATTATCTATGGAACCGATGGGTTTTTCCACCTTTTTTTTAACCGTTTATTCTGTATTATTGGTAGGAACAATTTTTAACCGTTCATTTGATTTTTGAACGGTTTGAGAAACGAGTGTCTGTTGTGAAAGTTTACAGCACCTAATATATAAAATTGTGTCAGTTACGGATTATATTGTTGAAAATTTAATTCAACAGTTAAAACATCATCAGTGATTATTTGTAATGTAAAATAAAGTGCTTATTATAGAAATATGACCTTTTTTTTAATTAAGAATTAAGTTGCAACGTTTTAAAACAAAAATGGTTGGTTTCTTTTTGGTAGTCATACCCATAAATTCTCGACTTCTAGTGGGCTGAAAAACTTGGATTGTCAACAACAAAATCTTGCTTTAGATTTTCTTTTGTTCGATAGTTTTTGGATGGATGTAGCGTTTAAATCAATGTGGGTGTTTTTTCCTCTATCTATTGACTATTCCACCAACATGTTTGTGAGACCTGATTTCTGGTGGGGTTTTCCAGTCTCCCTTTGTTGGGGACAATAGCACTAGTTACACAATGATGCTTTTGGTTCATACTACTTTTTTCTTGTTTTTCTTTTTTTCAAAACTATTTTGTTCTAATTTTTCATTCTCTTGTGTTTAGAAAGAATCTTGTGGCTTGGTATCGGCATCTTTGAACGACAGCTTGTCCCAAATTCATGGAAAAGCTAAAAATTCTTGTGGGAAAAGAAAAGTGGAAGTGGGAATTTCTTCTAATATTGACCCGTAATTTTTACTCTTAAGTGGGCTCTGTGAGGCCCTCACATTTTCCATTGGGAGTATATGCTATTAGTGGCTCACACAACCATGAACGCTCTGGTAGACCCATGAGGAGTATTCTCAAAACCAGATGAAAGAATATATAGTAGTTTTTGTACATCTTTTTCCCATTGTTTAATACTCAAAGAAAGTCCCGGATTCTATTATTTGATTATTATAGGCTATCATTAACAACTTTATTGAGGTTTTTACACATTTTAAATTAGAGATAGTGAGTTCCTACATGGAGGCATCTTTGGGAAGGTATACTTCTAGTAGGTTGTGCTTTCAAATGTCAAATCAAATTATTATTTGATTGTGTTATATAAGCCCTATTCAATTAAAAAATAGGCTCTAATTTGTGCGATGTTCAACTCCAATTTAACATTAAACGTTTGGTAAGATTTTTAATGTAAAATAGTTGTGTGTTTTTAGTTTGCGTTATCTCAAATTCTCTAAAAGATCCTTTATTATTAGGGATTGTGTGGCAATAACCTCATATTTAAAGTTCTTATAAGACATGCACGGCGTAACATATTTAATAACGAGTCACTTTTTACAATTATATTTTTAAGCGTTCATCCTTCCTATTTAGCCGAAGTACATTTTTTTGCAACTATTATTTATGAAAGTCCACCTTACTTTTTTTCGCTCCTTTTTTCAACTCACTATTTACTGAAAAAAAATAATAATAATAAAGGGCAATAGTCTAGAGTAGAGAACCTACTTCCTCGTCACAGTTCTCAAGGCCAAGGGCGTTAAGAAAAGAACATTTAGGGTCCATTTGGTGAATGAGTTGAGTTTGAGATGAGATGAAATTTTTAAATTTGAGTTGAGTTAACTTTTTAAAAAGTAGTTATAAACTTTATTGACTTTTCAAAAAAAGATAAAAATTGAGATGAAAAAGTACAGTTTAGTTTGAGTGAAGTTGATTCACCAAACAAGGTCTTAAATTCACAAATTGGTATTATAATACTTGCATTACCATGATTAAGAATTTAATCGATATAAATTAAACCTTTTTTTTTTTATTCGAAAGAAAGAGACATGACTTATAATTCGTGATCGCAAAAAGCTCAATTTTGAAAACTCCAAAATCTTTCCATTTAAGCAACAACTTTGAAACTTCAAATTTGCATTTTACTCCTTTTCGGTTTCCTTATTCACATTTTCCCCCCGGAGTATGCAAGGATATGTAATGAAACCAAAACGGTACCAATCTTGTAAATAACAAGCAAAAAAAAGATGTTATTTATGTAAATAATGAGTGCAAAAAAGGTGGGAACTTGGGGTTGAAAAGGAAGGATGAAATAGTCCTTAAATATGAAAGAAGAATAAGATAGCATCTGAAAAGAGTCGGGAAAAAAACAAAATTGTAACACTAATGAGATATTTAGTTATTTTCTATCAAAATCAGACAATATCTAAATCCACCATATATATTTGAACGAAGATGGTGATTATATACTTATATATATATATATATATATATGAATGAAGAAGGTGATTTTATTCAACTAAAATCAGCAATATAGTTATAGATCCTGTAGAAATACTAAGATATAAAAAAACAACTAATTATGATAAACATAATAATCAATCTATTGATTACTACTAAAGAACATGAAGGAATCTTCGTATACTCTTTTCGATTTACATGCACATAATTCCCAAAAAAAAAAAAAAAAAATAGAATTCCACAAGAAATAAATTTTCAACTGTTCAATATGCCTTCCATATCCACAGGAGGTTTTTATTTTTTATTTTTTATTATACAATAATTAACCTGTCCTCGATGTCGAACTTTATTTTTCTAAAATCTTTCATATCCTAATTATATGCAACAGATCTTACAAGAAATCATACAAAATAAATAAACAATAAACTTAAATGGGTTGCCATAATACCATTTAAGATCTGAATCGACCAAACTTATTTTCATTGTAAAAAGAGATCTAAGTAGACATATCATTTTTCGTAATAAAAAATTTTAAAACAAGGAAAATAAAAAGAATAAATCCTAGTAAAGAGAGCTCATATGATTTCCCTCTCCGGTAGGAGGGATTACCAGAATCTGGGATGAAGATGAGGATGAATCAGAATAAGGTAAACGAGAATTAGGTTCAATATTAGTGCAGGAAATCAGAAGTTAAATTCCAAGGAATTTATTCTATATATTATACGTTTTATATACTTATCAATGAGAGAATGTATTTTCTATATGTAGAGGCTTAGATGTGTCATCGTCAAGAGTGTCAAGAGTGTCATATGATACTTTGAAAAATTGATACAGCCCTAATATTTCAAACCACCATCTCAGAAAAAAAGAAAAAGAAAAAGAAAAAAAGCACACGAGTACTAAATAGATATTAAATACTAATCAAATCATGGAAAAAAAATTTAAGAAAACGTCACAAGGTCACAAGGAAACAGATTCACGATATCACTCTGTCATGATGGCATATATAGTTAAGAAGTCAACACAAATTCAACTGGTTGGCTACATACGTTGCCGTATTCAAATTTTAATCCTTCATTGATGTTTATTAATATAATTAGGGAACGTAATTTTTTCCATTAACAAGGATAGTTTTTACATCATTATATAATGTCTAATAGACAACTATTGACACCAAATTAATAACTGTAACTTGCCAACTATAAAATCACTATAAATGAAAAGAATCACAAAAACAATTATATATAACCAAATAACAAATCCCAACACTATCCCCCAAATTGGTGTATATCAACTTGAAAAATGAGGTGGCGATAAATCTTCGATGGCACTCTTCAACGGTGCTCTCCAACGAATTCAATAATATCATGAATGGGATCAAGTTTCAATCAAGAATCAAAGATCAAAGGACGATCATGGATCAAAAAAGGATCATGGAATCAAAGATCAAGGATCAAGGGATCATAAAGATCATGAGATCAAGGGGTCATATGATTAAGAGATCAGGGGATCAAGGGTCAGGGGATTATAGGCTCAAGTTCAAATGAACTTCAACTACAAGTGGTTCAATATATATAGTTTTTGTTTTTGTTAATTCAATACTTAAAAAAAAAAAATTAATTAATATCGTTTTTTTTCTTCATTTCCGTTTTACCAGTTGTACGACAAAACAAAAAGATAATGAAGAAATACATTAATCAAAGTAAAGACAAGAAAATAAAAGAAAGGGAAAAAATAAATAAATAACAAAAAAAAACAAAAAACTTGTTCGAATGAAAACAAGCATCCATGGCTGGCGCGGCTCTGGTAGGGGGGCGGATCGACGGGTACGTTCTTGGCGGTGCCATTCTTTCTACGCACAGTACACGGCGCTGAGGATTGGAGTCGGTGATTCGTGGGCTTCGATGAGATGGAGAGAATTAGCATCGATCTAATCAACTGCAACCACAGAAAGGTGACACTGGGTTTGGACAATGGGTGACACAAACGGCTCCACCATAAGATGGAGTTCGGCGATTCGGTTGCGTCGCAGGTGTTCATAGAAATAGGTTTTAGGGTTCGATTGATTGAAGAAGTTTTACATCATTGTGTAGAGTCTAATTGACAACTTCTGACACCTAATTAACTATACTAAATTGACAACAATAATATCTCTAAAGATTAAAAGAATCACAGATAATTTTATAGAATCAAATAATAAATCTAAATAGAATTAACAGTAAGTTATTCCTAATTAATATGTGTTTTTCAATGTTAGATCACTCAAGCTTTGATCAAATCACATAAAAATAATAACAAAATATACACCTTAACAATTTTTAATAAAGATTTAATGATTTAAAGCAGAGTCTCATAATCGCGATATTATATCTAATTATAAAAATTCTCTCTTTTTTTTTTTGTTTTGGTTTTGGTTTTGGTTTTGGTTTTTTTTTTGACTACATGTGTGAATGCCTAATTTGAACCAAATTTGCGAGCGAGTGAATTTTTTAACTTTTTTTTCCCCAGCTTTAACAGTATAGGTGCAGTCTTGATTTTGAACACTAGCTATTAAATAAAGGAAAAAAAGAAAATATGGAAGTACAACCTTTCTATTGTTCAACATATGCAACGCGTAATAGTGATATAGAAAATGAAATATGGAGTTTTACCAAAAGAAAAAAAAGAAGGAGGAGTTACAATCTTCCACATTCATGAAAGTGGGGAAAACGAAAATGGGTGAAAAATAAATAACCAAGGGTAAAAAAATAAAAAAAAATTGCTTGCAATTGTGAGTTATGACTTTTCAGGGAAGAAGATTTTGAGGTTTGAACCGACGTAATCTTTTGACGTAATGGGTGATTCAGTTAGCCAGAAAAAATGTTGCCTCAGATCATCAGTAGTTGTCCCATTGATTAGACATAACGTGTAAAGCAGCCACGCTTTAGTAATAATTAACCCCATATTTGTAACCACAATTTTTACGTAAAAAAGGAGTTTAAATAATCCGAATAATAATCATTAAATTCAACGATAAACAATTTTACTTGAAAGATGAGTAAATATTCACAATCATCATCATCAATCCAACACTATCCTACAAAACTTTTGATTAGAGCTATATATTATATTGTATCGTACACGAAAAAGAAAGTGGTCGTTGAAAGATAATAGGTGATGTTGTTAAATCAATCTTAGGCAGGATGTGTTGAGCCTTTTATCGACGATAATATCATTATTAATATATATTTCTTTTAGTGACGACAAAACTGTATACTTTTACTTAGGGTTTTTAGCAACGGCTCTTAGCAACGATATTGTTGTCGCTAAATTTTTTTTCGACAACAACTTGTGTCTCTATATCGATGACTTTTGTCGTTTCTAAAAGGGTTTATTATAGTAGTGAGTATTCTTAACTCATAATCTCCTTAATAGAATTAGCTTATCACAGAATATTTCCAGTAGTAAAAAATAATAATAAGAAATGGTAATTATAACGGAACCCAAAGTAATGGACTTCCAAACTTTGCTTGTTCATAAATAAAAATAATAATAATAATAAATAGTAATTATAGCAAACCCAAAGTAATGTACTTCCAAACTTTGCTTGTTCCTGTATAAAAATATATAATTGTGAGAATCTGACTGTTTTTTTAACGTCAAAGACAATATGCAGATTCATTCATACGTAATGTTAGAAGGATGGGTAGCCGTTGGATGAATCTCTGCGGTCATAATTTGTAGAGGGGCATTCTGATAAGCAAGGTAGAGTAGGTGTGGCGACTTTTTTTTTCTTTCTTTCTTTTTGGAGTAATTTGTACTCAATTAAATAATAGTTGATGATGGAAATGAATTAAATAAAGAAAGAAAAAAAAAAGAAAAAAAAGAAATAGATGTTGTATATTGCGTCATATAAAGCTATATCAAATCCTTGCATACAAACTTGTTTCTTTCCCTCAAGATTACATAAGACTTATAGCTACAGTTACAAGGGGGGCCACAAAAAAAAAAAAAAGACATAAACTTAGGCTCCGTTTGGAATACACGTTTGAGATGAAATTTTTATGTTAAAGACGGATGAATTTTCAAAAACTAGTTATATATTTTTATTGACTTTTCAAAAAAAAAGATAAAAATTAAGATGAAAAATTTAGATATAAACCTATAATCCAAACGCAAGCTAAGAAATAGGGACCATACTTTTTCTCTTGTGTTTATTTCTCCTTTTTCTAGTCATGACTTGGAAGTTGGACGAACCATTTTTTCAATTTGTATCATTAGTGTTTCTAAAAACTTGTATCATTTCTATGATAATGTTCCCAATTTAATAATAACAAATTGTCAAAAAAATTTTTGTGATTTTATTGGATGAGAGAAAGTTTTCCCAATTTAATAATAACACATTGTCAAAATTTTTTTGTGATTTTATTGGATGAGAGAAAGTTATTTATATATAATTAGGGAAGTTTGATTTTAAACATTAATATTTTTTGTTTGAGTTTGATTTTATTGCAAGTAATTATCTTAGAATAGTTTTTGAATTTATACTTAACATATCTAGTCTTGGAAGACAGATATTGAGGCTGGCCCTAGGAAAAAAAAGAGAGTGAGTGAGAAAGAGATAGAGGAAAGCGTTTTTGATCAGAAGTTCGATGCACCACCAGAGCTCTGTCCATCAAATTTCATATACAAACACATTCCTAGTCATATGTATCTAAGCTCAAAAGAATTCTCAAGCTTACGCTTTTCTTGGCTCAGAATCCGACTAGAAAATTTAATTTGTTTTTGTTTATATGATGTCTATTAATACGTTTATTTACATTTCTTTTCTCATAACTTTACATTTCTAATAACTGAGTGACACATTCACTTTCAAAATATTTACACTTACACATTCTTTCCTTTTTTAAGTCAACTATATTAACCATTATGCCCCTACTTTTATTATAAAAATGCATTCGAAGTCTGACTTGAACTTGCATGTCAGTACCAGATGCCAAACGGTACCTGATAGTAGACTTCTTGTGTGTGCATGTATATCTGTAAAATCTAACCCTTCCTTGGATTTTATGCTCCAACGAGAATAACCACCGACTATATATATAGTGGCTGCTATCTGATCCATTGCGCTGAATTCAAATTTGTACAGCTACATTAAAAAAATAAAAAAATAAAAAACTACGTACAGTTACATTTGTTTGGTGCTAAAATATTATGGAAGATAAGAGATCATCTGCAATTATTTGCTAACACTATTAATTTACAACACTTTTGAGTCAAACAATGCCAAAACCAAAACTATTTGCTAACAAAGAACATATCCATCATAGAGTTCGTTCTACTACAATTTCTAATCATATCCCATTACCAAAACTCTTCGATCCTCTCTCTCTCTCTCTCTCTCTCTCTCTCACTCTTTTTTTTTTTTTTTGAAACTTGGGCACCATAAGTTAAAGTGACGTATGAACACTACAACAATAGTTACATTTTTTTTTTATAATTTAAAGATTTAATTTATGTTTATTTTCGAATTTAAATATTCCTCTTTTGATGGTAATTAACTATTTCCGGATTTGCACAAGATAACAATAAAAGCAATGATATGTGATTCTTATAATTAAATATCAAGAAATAATGACATGAACACGTCCCTCCTCCTTCTTCTTCTTCTTCTTCTTCTTCTTCTTCTTCTTCTTCTTCTTCTTTTTCCTTAATCCTTGCTTTAATTTGTTCTTCATACATATTATGTTATAAATAGAATAGAGTTTTCAATGACAGAGTAAATTTTATAGATAAGGCTTATATATGCTTTCTCTTCTTTTCTTTTTTTCCCTTAAAAAAAAAAAGTAAAGTTCTTGGAATATTTTAATTTTGATAGAAGTTAAGCTCTGTCATGCTCATGCTCAAATATTTCCTGATAATAGTCTCATCTGTTACGTATGATAATTTGGAAAATGGATAAACATGCCCTACTTCAAACCACCATCTCAAAAACACACACACACACACACATGTGTATGGTGGAAAAAACGTCAAAAGGAAACAGATTCTTAAATCACTCCTTGTCGCGATGGCATAAAATGGAACCAAATAGTTAGAACCCAACACATAATAAAAAGCTGCTTCTTGGCTAGTGCGACGTCCTTTGTATTCACATGCTTATCAATTCTTCATTGATGTTTACAAGAGTTTAATGGTACAACTACAATATTATCCCTAATAAAAATCTGTGTTTTTCAATATTAGATCTTATCAAAATCACATTAAGATAGTAATTAATAGATATAATTGATAATTTTTATTTAAATTTAATGACTCAAAATAGAACCCTATTTTTAGGTTACCTTTTTTTCACTTTTTTCTTGTTTTTTTTTTTTTTTTTTTAACTTGTGAGTGAATGGTTCGAACTCTACATCTTATGGTAAAGTCATGTGTGAAATTACGGTTAAATTATGTATGCAACCACGTTTTTATAGTCTACATATAATTTTCTCATTTATTTATATATTATAATAATTATTATTATATAATTACATGCTTGAGTTGAATCAAATTTACGAACGGGTGAATTTCAAACCTTTTTGTCCAGCATTTACATTAGGGGGTAGTAGTTTTTAGTTTTTGAACAATTTTATTGTAAAATATGGAAAAAAGAAAATACCGAAAATTAACGAGAGTTGAACCTTCTATTGTTGAACACAAGCAACACGTAATGTACTTGTAGGAAACATGAATGATGCAGAAACTGAAATGAGAGGAGTTGCAATGTATTTACCACATTCACGAATGGGCAAAATAAAAAATTAGTGTAAAATGAAAAACCGAGGGGGGAAAAGAAACTTTTGCAATTGTAAATTCTGACTTTTCATTTCAGGCAAGTAGAAGAAAAAGAAGAATTTGAGTTGTGAATCCACGTAATTATTTTGACGTAATGGGTGATTCAGTTTAGCCAGAAAAAATGTTTGCCTGAGAATTAAATCAGTACTAGTCCCATCAATTTGATGTAACGTACAATTATTGTTAGGTCAAAACATTAAAAAAAAAAAAACCGTTTTTTATTTAAAAAAAATGTGAATTGGTGTTAAAATCCTACACAAGGTAAATAACTTGTTAAAACAAATAAAAAATAAAAAATGTAAGTGAAAAAAATGAAAAAAAAAAAATTCAATAAAAAGGTGGACTGATATCAACTTGTCCCCATCATTCTCGTCTTCAGAAAATTCTGGGGTATTAATGAAACAAAAAAGAACTTGACATAACTCTTCATGAGAGATGGATTTAAAAATCCACTCTGGTCGTGAATCCAACGTCATAGATTCCATGGATGCAAATATCCTCTAAATTCTGAATTTACGGTTTTGGAGAGGTACTGAAATATTTTTTGGATGAGAAATAGTTTCTGTCGTAATATCAGAGGAATATCGTTAGACATCAGTGAATATATCAGTATATATCGATTTAAATATCATTATTGGTAAAAACTTAGTATACATATGTGTGCAAAATATAGAGTTATATCAGGATAACATCAGCGAAATTTCAAGATAACATCCGAATTTCGGACTTTTGTCTTCTACTGATCTTTTTTGTTCATAAAAGATACTAGATTTTTTTTTTTTTTTCAAAAACCAAAAAAACAACTATATTTAGCATTATTCAAATTACATGTCATAATATCAATATTGCTTATATTTTTAAGATGACATTTCGACCATATTTGAGTCTCATAGGATTTTCTTTTGGTATTAAGATATACAAGAACTAAGAAGCATCTCATGTGAAACTTGATTATTTATGTTTACACAATCATAAAATGTTAGAAATATAACTTGTAACAAATTTATGTAACTTCATAATTTTTTTCGATATCTTCATCAATATCGATAATATCTTCAAAATTTTGAAAAACTGAAGTAGTGATATATTTTTTTAAGAATTTTCATTTTAGCCCCTAAAATTAAAGATTTTCTTTATGTTTTTCCCCTACGACAGAATGTTTTACTTATCAGCCCCCTTGAAAATTTTTAAATTGAAATAAGTTTCACCCAAATTTTTTAATTTTTAAGTACTCACACTTGAACTTTAGTTTCTCAAATGAATCAAAATCACTTTTTTTTTAGAGAAATAAAAATCACTTATACTACTATTAAAATTGAACACTAAACTTTAAAAATAAATTAAACTCTATTTCAAAGTTTAGTCCATTTAGTTAAAAAAAAAAAAAAACACAAAGATACAAATAGATAAACGATCGAAAATATTTTATCATTGTAGCTTTGATTCAAATATTTTGTTTAATCTAGGGCTATTATAACAAGGAAGCATCTTAAAAGTGAAAAAAAAAAAAAAAGAGACAATATTCTTACTCCATACCATCTCATTAATGATCATCAATAAAACTAACATTAATGAAATTCACAAGGATATTATTTCAAAATATTTCCAGAAATAAAAATAAAAAAACAAACCCCAAAGCAATATACCATTCGAAACTTTCCTTGCTTTTAGAATCCTAGATTTTGGAAGTACGCATTATCCAAAATAAATAATAGTAATAATATAATAATAAGAACTCATGTTAATTAATTTTGTGAGCATATTGATTGTGTTAATATTAACGTGAAAGACAATCTACAGCAGATTAATTATTACGTACGTAATAACATATATATATATACATAGTTATATAATATACACACATTTATTTGTAATATATACGCATTCCTTGGATTTCAAGCTTCAACAAGAATCACCACCGACTATGTATACAGTGGCTGCTATATGATCACTTGCGCTGAATTCAAATTTGTACAGCTACCAAAATAAAACTCCACCGACTTACGTAAAGAACAATTGATTTAAGTCAAATATTCGTTTGGGTTCTTAAACAATATGACAAAAAAGAATATATATTAATTATCGCATCATGAAATAATTACGCTCCTTTCTCATTTCTTGCACAATTAAAACGAAACAGTTGGGATTTAAAAAAAAAAAAAAAGAAAAAAGAATACGAAATATAGTTAGGTGGGGTCAGAAATGTATTTATATGTGTGTTTGTTTTTATGCTTCCCCATTTACAGACATCAGTAAATTTTTAATTTATATCACCCAATTGCAAACCATGTGACTGCCAAGTAAATAGGGCTCGTGAATCGTGATTGGTTCACGGGACTTCCCCCACGTGGCCGTGATACACGTGCCCCTCATTCATTGGGGTCCTCTATTTTTTTTTAATGAAATATATGCTTTTTTTTTTTTGCTAAAACAAATATTGGTATTAATATTAGTGCGAAAAAAAGGACTGGGTCTTTGTGTCCAATACCATGAAACTAAAAGGAAATGAGCCTTATCATAATTCCAAAGTCTTGGGAATTATGAAAGGTAAGTTAAACTAATAATAATGATATGCTTTTTGACGTCAGTGCTTACTAACATATGTTGCATATTTAAATCATGCAAAATGATTCTATGAAGAGATTTGGTTGCTTTATGTCTAGCAACTTGCGAGGCAAATACCCAAAGTTAACTGATCAAATTTTGATATTTTTGCTTTGTCAAGCAAAATACAATTTAGCTAATTCATTCTTGATCAACAAAAAGTTAGTTTGCTCATATAGAGGTGTTCACAGATCGTACTATATAGACCAGAATATAATTTGTAATTAAATCCGTGATATTAAAGTTTAGAAAATTCCCAATCCATTTCGTATTTGTTTATACTCCCAATTCAGTCTGTATATACCGGGATTCCATAGATTGGATTTGCATGCTCAATCCGTAACTTCTAAAATTAAAAAATAAACAAACTAAATATATAATAGTTTAATAAAATACAATCTATCAAAACAGAATTGAATTTGAGTCTTTGATAATAAACTAAATTGTATCATTGATCCATTACAAGAAACAAATACCAATTAAACTCAAAATAAAAATTTTAAATCTATATATACATATTGAACAAAAATGATTTAGGAAAAACATAAATACAATTATATATAAATATGTATGGTTCAAATTCATGAATTTCACGGATTGAGAAATCCTTAATCTTCAATTTAATCCGCAACTTTCGGATTGAGAAAATCTCAATTTATTACCAATTTTTTAGTCAGTCAATCCAGTTAAATCCACCAAATTAGATTAGATTGAATTGAGCGGACTTAAATAGAGATTCGGTTAACACATTTATTCTGATCACTTTGTATTGTGTAATCAGTAATCACCGGCTAGCTAGCTTACCGTGTATGCCCATTTTGGAACCTTCTTTCATTTTTTTTTTAATGACATATATATATTTTATCGAAATATATACATTTGGCTAAAATATATAATATTAATGCGAAAAATGGAGTACTCGGTCTTTGTGTCCAATATCATAAACTAAAAGGGAGTGATCATTGATCTTATGTAGTTTCTCATCAAGTCTTTGGAATTATGAAAGGTAAGTTAAACTAATAATTAAAACACCTTATAATAAGCTTTTTTACGTCAGTGCTTACTAACATGTTGCATATATAATTATGAAAAATGATTCTGTGAAGAGATTTGTTGTTTCATGTCTAGCAACTTGCACAGCAAAGACCCAGAGCTTTGTTTTGTTTTGTTCGTGATGGATCTGAAGTGAAGAGATCAAATTTTGATATTTTTGGCTTTGTCATGCAAAATTCATTTTAAACCCTAAAAAAAAAATTTCAATTTAACGAATTCATTCTTGATCAATATAAAAGTTCATTCTTGATCAATATAAAAGTTAGTTCTTTCTTGTAGTAGTGTTCACGAATCATATATTATACATATAACACACAATTCATAATTCAATCCGTGATCTTCAAATTGAAAATTTTCTAATTCATTATATATCTGTTAGACTCCAAATCCAGTTCAATTGGGTCTTTAAACATCATATTTTGCTGATTGGACTTGTAGGTTCGGTGTATATATATAAATTCTGAAAATTAGAATAAACATATTAGAATATAAAATAGTTCAATAAAATACAATTTGTCAACACAATCAAATTCAAATCTTCAATAATAGACTAAATTATAGCATCAATCCATTAAATAAACAAATATCAATTAAACTCAAAATTAAATTTTCAACATTTATATATACATATATTTATCAAAAATAATTTAGAATAGTTATACAAACTATAATTTATATATGTACTTATATCTATACAGTTCATATTTGTATATTTATGGATTGGAAAAATATTAATCTATTCTCAATTTGTTAGTCTCTCAATTTAGTCAAATATAACAGATTGATTTAAATTTGATTGAACAGAATAACAGATTCAATAAACATGCCTATTCGTGATCATTTTGAATTGTTGTGAAATCAATAATAATCACCAGCTAGCTAGCATACCTAGTATGCACGTTTTGGAACTTTCTTTCAATATTTTAACGACTGAACCCAAAAAATAAAAATAAAAAAAATTCAAAATCATCCAATTGTGAAAGTGAAAGGAGTGCGCACGGACGTATATAATGTTTGGCGTTGTTAAAAGTGTCTTCAAAATGGGTCATTTACCATTGAATCGCTTGTTTACTTTGAATGTAGTCTTGAAATTAACCTTTATTAAATTTTCCTTCCCTCCACTTTATTCTCACTTTGCTGCTAATATAGTTGCTCATAGTCATAGCGACCTAGTCATCATTCACCAACAATACTTTGGTGAGATCCACACGAATGTTATTAATTCAATAATTCAGTAGATGTTGTCTAGAATTAAACCCAAATTTATAACCCCAAATATTTTAAAGTAATAATAATTCCAAAAAATTAATAATAATAATAATAAAGCATGTGTGCATGTAAAAGTTTATAATTCACTCTTAACGTGAGAGTTAAGAGATCAAGATGCATTTTTTTCATTATATCTTTTAGAGATGCTTTTATAGTTTGTAGCTCTTACATAACATCAATAAGAAGTGAATTTATAACCCCAAATATTTGAAAGTAATAATAATAATTCCGAAAGAGGTTTTTTGCACATATCATAAGAAGAAAAAAAGTTTTAACAGTGATTTTATTTGGTACATTAGTTTAACTCATATTAAATTGTATTTTTTAGTTAGATTTTTTATTTTTTTCTGAAAAATTTATAAAAATCATAACTAATTTTTATGATAATTAATCAATTTTAACTTAAAAATTTTAACTTTAATTAACGAATCAAACCTACGCGTAATCACATTAGAACAAAGAATGCAATGCAATAATAATAATGATGGTTTCAATGGTCAAAATATGGAAGTTTGAAAAAACTGCACGTGCGGAAGGAATAAAAGGGCCTTGTGAGCAAAGCAGCAGGCGGCTGCCCTGGTCCACCCCACTTCCAACTAAATCACACCTCCTCCACATAAGGCCCACTTCCCTCTTAATATTAAAATAGACAAATTTATATCTATATATGTTTATACACATGTCAATTAACCTCAAGAACCACTTGCTTTTTTAACTTAGCCTCCAGTGTTTTAATTTTAATTTAAAATTTTTATTTCAGTTTTTTTTTTTAAATTAATAAAAAAATATATTTAGCTTTTAAAAAATCAATTAATTTTAACTTAAAAATTTCAACTCCAATCAACGAACCAAACATATTATTAGTAATTTATTCAAGTTTTCTGATATGAATCTTGTTTATTAATTAATCAATTATCAGATATTAACAGGGCCTAGTATTTTTAAATTGTTAATAGTAAAGATACTAAATTATATTTTGTGTAAGTTATGTTTTTTTATTAATAAATATTTAAAGTGCTATCATATCAATTTAATCATGTGAATTAATTTTTAAAAATTGAAAATAAAAAATTGGGTATTAAGCTCTACTCTTTTAAAACAGTTATTAATAAATTTAACAAATTATTGAAAACTTCAAATGGAAACAAAAAACGGTCAAACCTGAGTATTTTGACCAAACAAACAAGACGTATATAATATCATTCAGCACAAACTCGCCGCCGACGGTAAAGACAAAACGACATTTATAAATCTGGCTCATTTTCTGCTTCTCAACTTCAAAATATTCTATTCCGACTTCTTCCCTTTCGGTCGGTCGTTGCTTTTCTATACTATTCCTTAGTCCCCATCTCTCTCTCTCCTACATTATTGATCATTAGTACTATATATACACACACACACACATACATACGCAGATATACAAACTAATAATCTACATTCCATAATATATTTCATCAAAACTCTCTAGCTCATATTTTTCCACTATGGAAGCTTATTCTTCATCTTCATCTTCTTCAAAGTCCCAATCCTCACTCCCATACTATACGTCGTCGCTTCACTCCGTTCGTAAGGCGCCGATGAAGCCGTGGAAGAAGCCGGTGGCGCCGCTGCCGCCGACGCCGCCGAGGGTGTACAAGGTCGACCCCGTCAACTTCCGCGGCCTGGTGCAGCGGCTCACAGCCGCGCCGGAGTTCCAGCTCTCCTCCGACCACCAGTCCCCGAACCGCCTCAGGACGATGGCTCCTCCTCCGGTCGACATCGAGACGGAGGCGCCGGCGCTGCTCATGAACTTCGCTCCGGCGGCCATTCTCCACCGTCCGATGCCGGGGAAAGCCGCCGGCAGCTCGCTGTCCAGCGTGTACAGGGAGTTCTCGGAAGTGCTTGATCAGAACAAGACGAAGCTGCTGCTGCCGCCGCCGCCGCCGCAGAACGTGGTGAAGGGGTCATCCGAAACGGCGTCGTCTTTCCTTGGGTTGAACTTTTTGTCGCCTTCTAATAATGTCAACTCTCATAGTTGGTGCTCTTTTCCTCTTTTGAGCCCCGGGACTCTTTCCAGTCTCGAACAGAGTACAGTTCTTTGAGTGCTTATTTTTAACTCTTTAAATTTTATTACCTTTACATAATTATCATGAAGCTGAAGCCGATTTTTCTATGGAAAATATTGGGCTTCTTCTTTTTTTTTAAAGTTGTTTATTTCTTTGTTTTTTGTTTTGGTTATTATTATGGTCACTTGTGGAAAATGCATGTTGACAACAGCCGTTTGTTTGGCTGCAAGGTTAACATGTTATAGTAGAGTCTCTTTGTAACATTCAAATAATAATATTGTACAATATTATAGATAAGAAAAAAAAAAAGTAATGTTTTTTTTATTACAAGATCAGTGAGAAGGAGGAGGTTGATTAATTTGAAGGAATATAATAGCTTTGAGGCTTGGGTGTGGGGAAATTATAAACAACTAAATAATTGTCATGTCAATTTACGTTGAGAATGGAAGTGGACCTTCTAACCACCAGCCGCCGGCGGCGGCGGTGCTAGCTGGATAAAAATAGATAAATAAATAAATATATATGTATTAATACACACATAGATAATATGCAATATTAATGTTCCGTTTGATGAATGAGTTTGAGTTGAAAAAGTACACTTTGAGTTGAAAATTTTTGTTGATTTTTTAGAAAAGACAAAAACTTTTCAGAAAAAGATAAAAACTGAGATAAAAAAGTACAATTTGAATTCAAACCCCAAACTAGGCCTAAATGTATTTAGAACAATAGAAAACGTAGGGTAGGCATTGGACGGAGACCAATCAATCATGTAAGAATCTTCAAAATCCAATTAATCATATCCAATCGAAAGTAGTACTTTTTGTCCAAGAACTTTTCAATAGAGTAATTTACAGGAATATAAAAAAATCACATTAAGATTTCTCTCACAGATTTTGAAACTTAAAATTTCTGCATATAAGAGAAATGATCAAAGGCAAATATACTATATGTTTTATCGAAATTGTTTCGGCATGTTAAAAATAATAATAAACTAAAGGATAAATTACTCATTTAATCCCTGAACTTTTAATCTTGTGTAATTTTAGTCCGTAAACTTTTTTTTATAGCTAGAATGTCTTTAAATTTTTAAAATGTTGCTACAATAGTCATTTTTATCAAATTTTGGACGGAATCTGTTAGTAATATTGATCAAAAAATGATGCTAATTACAGATTACGTTCAAAAATTAACGGAAAGTACTATTGTAACTACATTTTTAATAGTTTATAGTCATTCCAGTTAAGAAAAAAAAAAAAGATCATTGAATGCCTCAAAATTTTTAAAATGTTGTTACAATGATCATTTCTGTTAATTTTAAACGGAATCCGTTAGTAATTTGGTCAAAAAGTTTTGTTAACTAACGGATGCCGTCCAAAAATTAACATAAAGGACTATTGTAGCAACATTTTAATAGTTTATGGACATTCCAGCTATGAAAAAAAGTTCAATGATTAAAATTGTACAAAATTAAAAGTTTAGAGACCAACCTAGTAATTTATCCTAAACTAAAATATTAAAATTAAATGTCATGTGAAGCAATAGTAACTACCAACCAAATCATGAAATGCATTTAACGGAAAATATCACGTGACTAACGAACAACAAGAAAATGAGATTTTGAAGATGTTCTTTCCCTCATTTCTTCTTGCCTACTAAACAAATTACATTATTATTTTCCATCTAATTTTTCCTACAACCATTTTCCTTTTTTCCATCATACCAAACATATCATTAGTGTCAAAGATTCAAAAGTTCAGGGATCCACAGTAGCAAAAACCTTTTAGTTATTATAATCTCCACAACAATTTTATCTGTAGTTTACTGATAAACGTTTCACATTCGGCCGTTGGTGATAATCAAACGCCGAATTACTTCGGACCATAATAACTTTTAACCAACAACATGACAACAAATGTTTCAAGAACACGACGATGCCAAATTAGTCCTAAAACACCATAATGATTTGCTTTTATGTTTGTTAAATTGTAGCAGGTGAAAAAAGAAGGACAATGTAATATAGTTTAGAAGTCTTAGGAGGTGTACTTTGGCAGAGCTTTTTTTGCTTTTAATCGTTCGAATAAGAGAAACAAAAACTAGGAGTTTTTAATAAGTTTTTTTGCACCTATATTTTTAAAAGAATTTTTGAAGTCTAAATAATTTAAATTTTTTTTAATAAATACTAAAAATGTTAAAGCAAAGTTTATATTGTCTATCTTAGACTCTAATACAAGTTTTATAGTCGATTCAGAAAAACTTTTTTCAGAATTCACATTTTTTACTTTGACATAAAGCTATTTTAGAGATCATAAACTCTTTTGATAGATCATTTAAATACTTTCAAAAGTAATTTCTGGATTCATGAAGTAAAATATAACTTCTAAAAAGCTCTACTAAATAAATCTTTAATATGTAAGTTGGTAGCATTAATGACTCAACTACATATTATTTTACCTTTATTTAACCCCGCAACCCAAGAGAGAGAGAGAAGAAGAAGGGGGGGGGGGGGGGGGGGGGGGGGGGGGGGGGGGGGGGGGGTGTGGTGGAAAAACTCTAATGTTTTACGAAAACTTTTCAGTCTGAGATTCATATCATTACACTTTTAAGTCTAACGAATTAAAGTTTTTGGACAACATCCAAGTACGTACGTAGTCAAAATTGTCGCACTGCTCGAAGTAATAATCTTTCAATACATGCGGTCTTGCACTTAAGTGGTTTGGCTTCTCTGACGGGCTTGAAAAATGTTCTGGACAATTTCGTATCACGACCGAGAATTCTAGCAGCAGATATTTAATACGAAGACCAATCTCCCTCCGTCAATAGCTTTAATGGAGATGAACCTCATTTAATTGCTCAAATAATTAATGACGACGATGACGACGACTACAATAATCTATCCTTCAAAAAAAGAAGAAGAAAGAATAAGCTAGAAACAAGTGACCATAAATAAAAGGGAGAAAGAGCGAAATAGTATTTTTGAAAATCATAATAATAGAAATTTATGACATAAATTTTAAATATAATGAAAAAATCATAATCAGATTTATGGCATGGCAATGGCGATCATGTGAGCTCGTTTATGGACGTCGTCGTCTTCGGAGAAATCATCGACTTGGTAAGAAGATATATATCATTATTTGTTATCTATTAAAAAAATTCAAGAATTTACGGTACAAATATGTTATTATTTTGTTCATCTTTTAAAAAACCTATTATAAACTAAATACCGATGAAATACATTGTATCCTGTCGGTGGGTCATAAACAAAATAACAATGGTTTTTTTTGCTATTCGGGTGCCCTAAAGTTTTTGAACTTCGCACTTAGGTTCCCAATTTAAAATTTTGAGTAA
Organism: Ficus erecta; assembly: GCA_008635985.1. Taxonomy (NCBI): domain Eukaryota; kingdom Viridiplantae; phylum Streptophyta; class Magnoliopsida; order Rosales; family Moraceae; genus Ficus; species Ficus erecta. Next base: position 1,111,534 of record BKCH01000005.1, read on the forward strand.
GGGTCCCCAAATATCGTTTTGTTGGCACTTTGAGTAGTAGTATGGTGCAGCGGAATAGAGAATAGAAGAACATCCAAGAGAATTGTGTTGACTTTGATCGTTTACTGATTACTTGATAACTTCTCTCAAATAAGTGAGATATAGAGAGATTCAAATAGACATATTTAGACTAGAAATAGAAAACCTAAATCAAATGGAATGCTTTAGCAAATTTAAAAAAAAAAAAAAAAATCTAAAAACTAGGAAACTCTATTAAAAGTAGAAAGCTCTATAATGGGACATCTTGTCTGTTGACGTTTATGAAGAGTTTGATGGAGAGTTGAGTGAGTTCATAATCCTATAAATTAGTCATCGTCATCGGTATATTTTTGGGCAGATGTGTGAAACATGCACTCAACAAAAGGTCAATGTATATATGTTGTTTTACTTCTTCCTTAGATGGAAAGCTATTTGGCAACTCATGTCGCATGTTACTCTCTCATTTTTCTCTCGTCAATCACCCATGGTTGTGGATAAAATCTCATATTTTTCGTCGAAAAGAGCCGTCGTAGATGTCTGCGAATGGGTTTGGGGTGTTGTTGGTAGACACAGACATGTATTAACATGGGCAACGTCTGTCTTTTGGATTTGTAATAATTATTCTCCAAGCAGCCACGCAGTTGATTTTGATCCTCCTGGCCGCCAGAGGTCGTCATCTGCTCGTGGATCATCGTCATTTGGGGTGATAATCTAACACTTACCTACTTCCGACACAGTAACTTTTGACTAACAACACAACTACTGTCAACAAATTTTTCAACAAACACATAACATGCCAAACAGTCCTAAGACATAACGATTTGCTTCTGTTTGTTACGTGTAGCAAAAGAAAAATACGAGGACAATATTGAAATCTAGTTTTGAAGTTTGAATACGTAAGTTGGTAGTTAATGTACTCAACTGCCTATTATTTTATCTTTACCAAAAAAAAAATTAAATACTGTAAACAAAATTTACGAAAAATTTTCAGTTTAAGAGATCATCATGTTGTAGAATTAATAAATCTCTAATAAAGAATAATTTTTGGATAATCCAACGGTAGCCAAAATTGTTGCACTATTTGAAGTAAATGAATAAGGTGAGTAGATTAGCTTTCTTTGACGGGCTTGAAAAAATGGTATGGATAATTTCGTGCAGGATCTGGAATTCAAATGCTAGAATTTAATACGAAGACCAATCTGTTTGAAGATTCAAGGAGAGGAGCCTCCATTAATGGAGAGGCACTGCATTAATTAAATTTCTCAAACAAATAATAAATAGGTTCTAGAAAAATAGCAAGTACTAGAAGAAGATTAAAGGTGGGGCTTGGCTCCGATTGGAGTTTTGAAAATGTTTTGATTAGAAACGAGTGAATGCTTGAAATTGTACATTTTGTTGAAAATGAATCGTGATAGTTGAAAAGTGTAACAACTTGAAATGTATTTGAGAAAAAATAACAATATTATTTCATTTCTATAGTCATTCTCTGCAATTAAAAAAAAAAAAAAAAGATCTTATTTCAACTTGAAATAATAAAATTATGAACTTTTAAAATTTTAGTTTTAGAAGAGATTTTTTCATAAATGAATAGTTAAATTAGTTCACTTTTAGAGACATAGACAAAAAACTTATGGTAAATTTTTTATTGGTTTTTTTTTTTTTTTGGTAAATGGTAAATTTTTTATTGGTTATATGCTCCAAATATAGCCTATGTTACAAAACAAGTGAACAAAATTAATACGAGTTTATATTGTCTATCTTAGACTCTAAAGTTTTATAGTCGATTCAGAAGAGCTTTTTCTAAAGCTCAAATTTTTTATTTCGACAGAAAGCTGTTTTAGAGACCATAAACTCTTTTGATAGATCATTTAAACATTTTTAAAAATAATTTCTGGATTCATGAAGTAAAAAATAACTTCTAGAAAACTCTATTAAATAAATCTTTAATATGTAAGTTGGTAGTATTAATGACTCAACGACATATTATTTTACATTTATTTAACCCCCCCACCCAAGAGAGAGAGAGAGAAGAAGAAGAAGGAGGAGGGGAAAAAAAAACTCGAAATGTTTTACGAAAATTTTTCAGTCTGAGATTCATATCATTACAGTTTTAAGTCTAATGAATTAAAGTTTTTGGACAACATCCAAGTACGTACGTAGTCAAAATTGTCGCACTGTTCGAAGTAATAATCTTTTAATACATGCGGTCTTGTACTTAAGTAGTATGGCTTCTCTGACGGGCTTGAAAAATGTTCTGGATAATTTCGTGTCATGACCAAGAATTCTAGCAGCAGATATTTAATGCGAAGACCAATCTCCCTCCGTCAATAGCTTTACTGGAGATGAACCTCATTTAATTGCTCAAACAATTAATGACGACGATGACGACGACTACAATAATCTATCCTTCAAAAAAAAAAAAAAAAAAAAAGAAAGAATAAGCTAGAAACAAGTGACCATAATTAATCAAAGGAAGAAAGATCGAAATAGTATTTTTGAAAATCAGAATAATAGAAATTTATGACATAAATTTTAAATATAGTGAAAAAAGCATAATCAGATTTATGACATGGCAATGGCGATCATGTGAGCTCGTTTATGGACGTCGTCATCTTTAGAGAAATCATCGACTTAGTAAGAAGATGCATGTCATTATTTGTTATCTATTAAAAAATTCAAGAATTTATGGTACAAATATGTTATTATTTTGTCATCTTTTAAAAAACCTATTATAAACTAAATACCGATGAAATACATTGTATCCTGTAGGTGGGTCATAAACAAAATAACAATGGTTTTTTTGCTTTTCGGGTCCCCTAAAGTTTTTGAACTTCGCACTTAGGTTCCCAATTTAAAATTTTGAGTAAAAGGGTCCTCAAATTTCATTTTGTTCGCACTTTGAGTAGTAATATGGTGCAGCGGAATAGAGAATAGAAGAACATTCAAGAGAATTGTGTTGACTTTGATCGTTTACTGATTACTTGATAACTTCTCTCAAATAAGTGAGATATAGAGAGATTCAAATAGACATATTTAGACTAGAAATAGAAAACCTAAATCAAATGGAATGCTTTAGCAAATTAAAAAAAAAAAAAAAATCTAAAAACTAGGAAACTCTATTAAAAGTAGAAAGCTCTATAATGGGACATCTTGTCTGTTGACGTTTATTGAAGAGTTTGATGGAGAGTTGAGTGAGTTCATAATCCTATAAATTAGTCATCGTCATCGGTATAATTTTGGGCAGATGTGTGAAACATGCACTCAACAAAAGGTCAATGTATATATGTTGTTTTACTTCTTCCTTAGATGGAAAGCTATTTGGCAACTCATGTCGCATGTTACTCTCTCATTTTTCTCTCGTCAATCACCCATGGTTGTGGATAAAATCTCATATTTTTCGTCGAAAAGAGCCGTCGTAGATGTCTGCGATTGGGTTTGGGGTGTTGTTGGTAGACACAGACATGTATTAACATGGGCAACGTCTGTCTTTTGGATTTGTAATATTTATTCTCCAAGCAGCCACGCAGTTGATTTTGATCCTCCTGGCCGCCAGAGGTCGTCATCTGCTCGTGGATCATCGTCATTTGGGGTGATAATCTAACACTTACCTACTTCCGATCACAGTAACTTTTGACTAACAACACAACTACTGTCAACAAATTTTTCAACAAACACATAACATGCCAAACAGTCCTAAGACATAACGATTTGCTTCTGTTTGTTACGTGTAGCAAAAGAAAAATACGAGGACAATATTGAAATCTAGTTTTGAAGTTTTAATACGTAAGTTGGTAGTTAATGTACTCAACTGCCTATTATTTTATCTTTACCAAAAAAAAAAAAAAATACTGTAAACAAAATTTACGAAAAATTTTCAGTTTAAGAGATCATCATGTTGTAGAATTAATAAATCTCTAATAAAGAATAATTTTTGGATAATCCAACGGCAGCCAAAATTGTTGCACTATTTGAAGTAAATGAATACGGTGAGTAGGTTAGCTTTCTTTGACGGGCTTGAAAAAATGGTATGGATAATTTCGTGTCAGGATCTGGAATTCAAATGCTAGAATTTAATACGAAGACCAATCTGTTTGAAGATTCAAGGAGAGGAGCCTCCATTAATTGAGAGGCACTGCATTAATTAAATTTCTCAAACAAATAATAAATAGGTTCTAGAAAAATAGCAAGTACTAGAAGAAGATTAAAGGTGGGGCTTGGCTCCGATGGGAGTTTTGAAAATGTTTTGATTGGAAACGAGTGAATGCTTGAAATTGTACATTTGGTTGAAAATGAACCGTGATAGTTGAAAAGTGTAACAACTTGAAATGTGTTTGAGGAAAAATAACAATATTATTTCATTTCTATAGTCATTCTATGCAATTAAAAAAAAAAATCTTATTTCAACTTGAAACAACAAAATTATGAACTTTTAAAATTTGAGTTTTTAAAAGAGATTTTTCCATATGTGAATAGTTAAATTAGTTCACTTTTGGAGAATAGACAAAAAACTTATGGTAAATTTTTTATTGTTTTTTTTTTTTTTTTTTTGGTAAATGGTAAATTTTTTATTGGTTATATGCTCCAAATATAGCCTATGTTACAAAACAAGTGACCAAAATTAATAAAACGGGTGGGTCATCAGCAAAACAAGGGTTTTACCTTTCAGGTCTTTAACTATTGAACCTTTAGCACTTAAGTCCTCAATTTAAAATTTTAGACACTTGGATCCTCAAATCTCTCTTAATTATCCAAATTCTTAAATTGATACCTGAGGGTATGTTTGGTAGGAAGGAAGGAAAATAGGAAGTATGGAGTGGTAAATCACCTAGTGAAGAAAATGAGGAAGGAGATGCTTTTTTCTTAGTTGGTTTGATATGCAATCCTTACATAGTGTTTTGAATTATTTGGAGTTATCTCTTCCCTTCTCCTTTCTCTCCTACTAAACAACTATAAATGTCAAAATCATCCCGCTAATCTCTCCACCACTCTCATTCATTTTACTTTTCTCTCCTACCAAACACAATCTAAATGCCAAAGGTTCAAATCTGAGTTGCAAACTTAAGACTTAGGGGGCTTAATTATCCAAAATCAGTCTTCCCAATCATGAAAATTAGGGGATTAAAGAAAGCATAGACTGACTGTCATCTATATCTTGATATATACATAGAATTTTGCATCTAAGGCATACACTCAAAATTGGTATCAAACAAAACAAATCCTATAAGCAATATTGCTTTCAAGTCCCAAGATTCATATGCACCATTTTTAGATGAAGTTGTTTAAGACGTAAACTAGGCTTTGTTGTCATTGATCCCAGTAGTTCCTTAGCTGTGACATGTGGAGAAGGAGCTCATCTCTGCCCAAACCAGTGACACTGCTAGTCATGATCCACGGCGGATGTTTCGGGTAGTTTTGCGTGATCAACTGCTGAAAATCCCTGATGTTTTCGTCTGGTTTTTTCCCTTTTCCCTTAGTTTTGTCACACTTCGTAAAAACGAATGTCAGTGGTATCTGAAACATCCACAGAGGAGAGAAAAACCATCAAAATAGATAAAAAACAACTATCCTTAAACTAGTAGGGTGGTTGTGGAGTGGATATGATCAAGTGAAGCTCACTTTGTTGCGTCCAAGCCAATTGGCACAGTCTAGGTCGATCTTTTGAGGTGGAACACTAGCATCAACGAGAAGTAGAACCGCAACCAGACTATCTCTGTTCAGAAAGTACCCTTTAGTGAATGATGACCAATCCATTCGAGCTGCTTCTGAAGCCTTGGCAAACCTACAAAGTGAATCACTAAGCATATGAGGCTGTACTTATATATTCTATGGTTGCATAAGGTCATGTCAGACTGTTTCTAGTTTAAATGGTAAGCAATATACTTGAGTAATTTACCGAGGGACGGGGAAAAAGTAAGTCATATCCTTACCGGAAACATCAAACATTATGAAACTAAGAGGAGTTTGCTCCTCTCTTAAAAGTACTTCCGGAGTTATTTAATTATGAAAATTCAAACTCAATCGTAGGAACAAAGATTAATTTCAACCAACCTGAAACAAAGTCCCATTTGTGATCATCTAGTAATCAGACTTATGTTCAAATATACGACATTTGTAGCCAACAATGCTGGATACTGACAGTAGAGAGGCAAAATGGATGGTTGATGCCATCTCACTAAATCTTGGTCATTTAATAACCTCTTCCACAGAATCACGTAGTTCTCACGGTCATTATCAACTTAACAGTGCTTGATTTTAGTAAACAAAAACTTAACAATGCTAAATATCATACACCGGTGCTTATCCACTAAAGGCAGCCTTCTTTGGCACAAGGGTGCACATCCACATGAAGATAACTAAGTTTCCCCTATGATAGGGAAAAAAGTGAAGAATGCAGATTAAACAGTACACCCGAGGCAGAAAAGGAGTGTGTTTATACCAAAATTTTCGCGTAGTGCGGGAAAGATCCAATATTCTAGATGTTCCAGTTCGATAACACTAGGAAGCTTAAAATTTGAAGGAAGTGAAAAAAAAAAACATGGGAATAAGGTCATTTGCATGGATTACAAGGAGGGAGGGGTATGGTTCTAGCCGAAGAGTCCACGGGACTCAATCATAGTTCTCAAACAGTCAAACACTGTTGTTAGTGCAAAAATTCGTCCAACACCGAAAAGAACATCCTTGCTTTCATAATCGGATCAAACGAACACTCTTTAATGACGAACATAACTGAAAAAAAAAAAAAAAAATCGACAATCATCAAGAACACCACAAAACAAAATAAGAACTAGGCATCAAAGTCCAATCGACCGGCACCACACCAGTGTCTAATTCTTGTTTCTTTTTCTTTTTCTTTTTTTTTTTTTGTCCCAGAGTTCTTAGTGTTCATGAAGGTGTTCTAACCATTTGGATTACAAGCTCAAGGATGCTCATTTGGCGTAAGCTGTAACCAGATAAGGCAAATCTTTAAGAGTCCCAAAATCATCTAAGCAGCAAAGACCACCAAGGATTGTATTGCGCAAACTAAATGATTAGGAAATAAAAACACACACAGAAAATAAATAAATAAAATTCTGGCTAGTTAAGAAGATCAAATTGGCCTTTACCCATATCCAGGCAAATCCACAAAGTACCAACTTTTGTTCACCAGAAAATGATTGATAAGCTGAGTTTTCCCTACACAAAGTCACAAACATAAACATCAATACGAAAAAATAAATAAATAAAAAAGAACCCATTTTTTTGCTACAAAAGTGGGAACAAGAAACCTGGTTTTTTAGAAGTGAGAGCGACTTCCTTTTTCCGAACGAGGGCGTTTATAAGGGAGGACTTGCCAACATTGGAGCGACCCAGAATGGCGAATTCGGGTCGGCCATCTTTGGGGCAATCCTTTGCCCTTCCACTACTCTTGACGAACTCCACGTCCTTAATCTTGGCGTCGCCGGCGTAAGGTCCGACGACGATGTTGGAGCCAGGCAGGACCATTTCTTCGGTGACCTCCTCCGGTTCGACCCCGGGCGGGACGAAGAGGAAGTTACGGACGAACCTGGAGGTGTCGGAGGGCGACGGGGGTGGTCGCGGCGGTGGTGGCTTTTGTGGCGGAGACATGGTGAGTCGGGCTCCGGCGAGCTGAGGCTGAGCACGAGAGAGTGGCTAGGAGAGAGAGAGTGAAAGGTTGAGTTTTGAGAGAAGAAGAAGAAGAAGAACAACAACAACAACGAGGGGATAAGAGAGATGCGAATTGGAGGTTTGAGAGGCGATTTCTCAGTAACATTGTTTTGGGTCTGGAGAGGCCCCTCTGTTTTTCAGGTCTCTCGTAGATTAGGCGAAAAAATCGAGAAAGCAAATTGTTCCAAAACACTTCAAAACGACATCGTGGGTAGCTTGTTAGGATTATTTTTCGTTTTTTTATACTTGGAGACAAGTCGTTGGAGTCTTTTTTTTTTTTTTTTTTTTTTTTTTTTTTGCGAAGAGAAATTTTCAGAAATGTCATGAAGGAGTCAATGCTGAGTTTTGGGGTGGGGTTTGTGTCATATTTTTCATCTACAGAAAAAGGAAGATTACTAAATCGAAGTTTTGAATAGGGTTGGGTATTCGTCGATTCTAGGGTGTTTTCAAATGATTAGGTTATCATCTCAATCTGTCTTTTGGAGATTTTGATAGGTGAGAGAAGGCGAGTCGTTTGATTATGTGTCTCGTCCTTTGCTATTACTGTAGGCATGTGTTTTTTAACTGCTTTCCTTTTGTATTATTTCTTATGTTGATATGCAAGGTTCTCGCTCTACTTGGTGCTTTGATATTCTATCTTGTTGTTTTTTCATTTTTTGTTTATAATAATAGTGGTTCTTATCTGGATTAGTTTCAGTATTTATCTTGTTTGTTTAGTATTTAGGTTGTTTTTTTTCCTCGTATGCAAGATTTGTTTATGTGTGATTTTTATGTAGTATTTTTGTTATGGGTTTCTCGTTAATGATATTTTTGTTACAGGCAGCTTGGTAGGATCCATGATGTCGTTTTGAAGTGTTTGATGTCGTTCTAAAAATTTCTCTTCATAATAACCCAAAAAAAAAAAAAAAAAAAACCTCAAACGTTGTTTCTCCCTGTATGAAAAATGAAGAAATAAATACTTTTTTCACATAGGAATATATGTCGTTTGAATTTTTATTTTTATTTTTATTTTTTACGAAGAGAAATTTTCAAAAATGTCATGGAGGGGGTGTAAGATACTGAGTTTTAGAATGGATTTTGTGGCATCCACTAAAGAAGGAAGGCTACTAGATCAAAGCTTTGGATAGAGTTGGGTTGTCGTCGATTATGGGGCGTTTTCAAATGCGTAGGTCATCATCTCAGCCTTTTCTTTGGACGTTTTGGTATGCGTGAGGAGGCGAGTCGTTTGGTAGTACGTGTGTCGGCCTTTGCTTTCGTTGTAGGCATGTGTTTTTCAATTGCTTTCCTTTTCTACTATTTTCTTCCGTCGATTTAAAAGGCTCTCTGCTTTGTGTTTAACATTCTGTCTTGCGGTTTTGTTATTTTTTGTTTGTAATTATAGTGGTTCTTTTCTCGATTAGTTTGGGTATTTATCTTTGTTTATTTAGTATTTGGTTTTAATTTTTCGTTTGCAAGATTTGTATTTTTTTTATGTGATATTTTTTTTTCTCATTATTAGTTGATTGGATGTTTCCGTCATACAGAGGATTAATTGATTTATGAGTGTGCTTGATATTTGATATACTTTTATTTTTATGTCTTGCGTTTGTGGGTCTAGAACATGCTATTTCTCATCGCTCATCATTTGAGTTTACTAATCCAAATTTTATTATCTATTGGTGTTAAGTTTTTCTGGAAGAGGTTTTGTATGTGAATTGGTGATTGTATTATCCTATTTGTTCTGAAATATTTGATTTTTTTAAAAAAGTATTAGGGATATTAACTTTAATTCTAATTTTTTAAATATTAACTCACTTGTTATATTTTTATTGATAGATATAATCAATTAAAGTAAATTTTTTAAATAGACTAATAAAAAAAGACAATTCATTTACCAAATTGGTTGATACCTAAAATGTGGAATCACCCCCTTCAGAGCATATATTATGATGTCGTTCACTAGGAACAACATGTCAGTCATTATGCGTTTTACCTTGGAATTGTCGTTTGACCTTGAAAACGACGCCGTATGACGAACGATAATCCCTATTAAATGAGTCCCGGCTCGGAAGGAGGGATCACACTGAGCTTGGGACGATCCACACAATGTCTTGGCTCGCAAGATCGATTGCCAACTCACTGAAACTCGACGACGACGTCAACGACGTCGACGACAACGCCGCCGCCAAGAGCACTACCGACGCCATTTCCGCCGCCTCAAAATCGCTGCCGATTCCGAATCCGGACGACTCACCCACGAACTCCCCGTCGTCGGAGTCATCAACCCCTACAGGCCGTGGCGTCAAAGAAGACCTATCGGAGCTCACCAAAACCCTAACTCGCCAGTTCTGGGGCGTCGCCTCCTTCCTCGCCCCGCCTCCGGAGTCGCCGCCGCCGCAGCCTCAGATCTCCGATTCTGCCGCTCCTAACCCGTCGGATCCGAAATCCTCCGACGAGGACGTGATCGCTGGAATCCGCAGCGACTTCGCGGAGATCGGCGGGAGATTCAAGAGCGGGATATCGAAGCTGTCGACCAACAAGGCGGTGTCGGAGTTCACCAAGATTGCTTCCAATTTGCTCCAGTTTGGGGATGAGGATGAGGCCGAGGCCAGAGGCGCAGTTGGAGTCACCGACGAAGTTCTCGCCTTCGCTAGGAACATCGCTATGCATCCGGAGACTTGGCTCGATTTCCCTCTGCCTGATGATGAAGATTCAGATGGTAATTTTTTTTTTTTTAATTTTAAATATTATAATTGCAGTGGTCTGATGAATCTATATGGTTTTGGTTCTTAGATTAGACTTATATTAAGCGATTAAAATTGATCCTCATTAATTCGTTATAAAATGTATAATCATTTAATTCGAATTATGATGTTAATTACTTGATGTTAATTCGAATTTCTTACCTTTTAAGATTCCATTTTTGCAATGTCGCAGCTTAGAAAATCCTGAATTTTCTTGAACTCTAAGATAGTTGGATACTTTTCTGCAATGTTGGAAAGTATACTCATAGCCTATTGCTCAGTATCTTCTCTTGTTGTAATACAAACTTATGGATTTTAATTTTTAATTTTTAATTTTTTAAATTTCAATCTAGATTTTGAATTGTCTGATGCCCAACAAGAGCATGCTCTGGCTGTTGAACATCTTGCGCCGACATTGGCTGCCCTCAGGATTGAACTTTGCCCGGGCCATATGAGTGAGAATCACTTTTGGAAGATTTACTTTGTGCTCTTGCATCCTAGACTCAGTAAAAATGATGCTGAACTTTTGTCCACACCACAAGTAAGATCTTCTGTGATTTTATCAATTTCTTCTTTTCGTTTGTTAGTCTGTTAGATGGAATTTATGTTCGTCGAAGAAAGACTTTGTTTCACCAATCTATGCTTGGAAATAGTAGTAAGCTGCCTTCCCAAGACTTTTATCTGCTTTTTTATCACATTTCTATGAATTCGAATAGGTTGATTTTTGTGTGATGTGCTGCAGATAGTTGAAGCTAGATCGATGTTGACTCAGGAGTTACAGAGCCGAGTTAAGGTAAAGATGGAGCCAGAGTCGTCTGGAATGGGCTCGGTTAATCCAAGAGGAATAGCTGATTCACCAAAAGAACAACTTCTTTCTGTGCCACCAAGTGCTTATGGTGACTTTGTGCCTATCGAAACAATTAAAGTTGTATCTGCACCATCAGCTGAGACAGTTAATCTCGAGACAGAGAAGCACCCCGTACAAAGCACAGAGATCAAAATTGTTGACAAAGCTGTGGTTGAGGAAGGACCGGCGAATCATTCCAAATATCAAGAACCAATCTCTGGCTCTTCCTCTAAAGTATTGGATGAGAAATTTGAGGATGATGGCGATGATTGGTTGAAGAGGACAGCTCTGAGATGCTGGGTGTGAGTGGAACCTCCATTCCTATAGCAAACGATGAGGATGTGACGTTCAGTGATCTTGAAGAGGACGACGAAGAAGAGGTGCCCATCAGTCACAAGAAAACGACATCCGGCTCTGATTCCTCAACAAAGGACTCGCGAGAATGGGTTCAGCTGTGTGGAAGCTCGGCTGGTTCAGATAAGGAAATCAACTCAATTGAGATCAGACATGCGGGGTCTAAGAAGGTACGCGCATCTAACGCCGAGACCAAGGAAGCCAATGATTGGCTCGATATTGATGACATTGACGTCATGTGACAAGGGTCCATCGACACTTTCTTTCGGAAATTTATCCGTTTAATTCTTGTCATTCATGTCTACGCTGTGAATAGCTTGTGAAACTGAAACTGTTTCTATTGTCAATAGTGAAAAGACTTTGGAAACTCTTACGATTGTACATAAAGTCACTGTTATCAGATGATTGTTCCCGCACAATATAAAGCATCATTTTAATAATCGGTTTGTTTTTAACCTCAGGGTCCCATGATGGAATATTATTGTGCAAATCATCAAATTATGTTTGCACACATGTTTGTTTTTGTTACTTACTACTTACTGAAAATTACCTCGAGGCTCTTCGCATCGAATAATTAGCCTTTGGCTTATCGATGAATGAAGCCGGTAGAAGTTGTGATTAACCATATATGTGTTGATTTATTTACTCGACCTAAATTCGAATTTCTTTTGCACAAAGTATGGAATGATTGACGTGGTGTATATGTGCCACATCTGTACATCAGAAATGACAGATGAAACTATTCAACTTGCTTTGTGTAAAGAACAATATTTACAGGCACCCCCCATTGCTGCACTAAATCAGCTCCCAACTCAGGGACCTCATGATCTTATTGGTCTGAAACTGCTCGAAAGCCACTCAAGCTGAGACCAGAACAAGCTTCCGAATGAGAATCTCGACCCATCTTCAACCTTATCATTGGCTATATTGGGGGTTTTACTCGGAGAGGAACCAGGAGGAGCCCAGTCTGGCGATTTGTGAATCGCGATGATGGATCCTCCAATCTCTTTGATTGCCAATTCCACCGTTTTTGGATCCACATCATGCCCTGAAGCATCCGTGATGTAAATCGTCCCACATGCTCTATCATCTTGAGTTGCTATCTCAATTCTCGACATGGATAGACTGTTCTCTCGAAATACTCTAGTGATGTCCGAAATCAGTCCCATTTGATTTGGAGAGCAGAGGTCCAGCCTCAACCCCTGGCACAAAAATCACATTTTCATCAGTCCATTGGTCAAATAGACGAAATTGTTACAACTACCACTATTGTTTAAAGAATTAAAATGTTTGTAAGCACTGAAAAAACAAGTAAAATAGTGAAAAACACTTACGTGAGAAATCCTCCGCTCAATGGCAGCAATCAGACATAAGGTAAGTTTGCGTCTTTCGATCTCGGTGTCCAAGGGACAGCCATACTTGTGTCGTATGAAGTACTCCTGAAACATTCAGATTCAAATATTGAACCCTAAATTCCATACATAAACAAAAGTATTTGTATACGCCAAACTTTGTCTATACAATGTAACAATACCTGATCACCCATGTTTCCATTGGATGCAACTACTGCGTGGAACACCACGTACTCCAAATCAGTTAGAGCACAAACTGTGTCAAATAGCAGTTTGGGTCTGTCTCTACTCCTCACATTCACAATCCAATACCCTTTCTCTTCACACCTCTCTATGGTCACGTGCGTTCTATCACAACCCTGCTTGTGCGCCGCACCACCACCGTCGCAGCTCCGACACCACTCGTAGTCTCCGTCCGCATACATCAACTGGTGCAGCCTCCGCTCGGTGTGGGTCCGCCCGGGGGCAGGAGTGGTCAACCTCACGCTCCTCTTCTCCCCCATCCCATGATGGGCCTCCACCACGTGTTGGAGCTGCTCCTGCACGTGGGCCAGCCGTATCGGGTCCGTTATGGGCCCACCTCCACGCCCGTTTTCGACGTATAGAATGCAGGCCACTCTTGTGTTATGGGTCCACGCGGTGGCCGCCGTGACATTGCAGCCGAGCCCAGCAAGTACAGCCGAAATTTCGGACATGAGACCAGGCCGGTCCGTCCCCGTCATCTCTAGGGCTGTGTCCTTTTCAGAGGGCCTCATTTCGATTCCGAGGCATGTATTTACCTCTTGTGAAGAGGAATTCCCACATCTCCTAGTTTCACCAAGTGCCTGCATTTTGTCAATAATCAATTTGTCTCTACTAAACAAATATATTATTGAATGAATCGTGTCAGCTAGAGAGAGCAGAGAGAGACCTGTTTAATATAAAGTATGAGTCTTTCGTCAGTTAGTTTGTTTCCGAGCTGGTCCGTCACATGAAACACTGTAAACCACAATGATGAAATAAAAAATGGGCCCATATGAATCAGGGACAACGCAAGTAGTGGTGGATGACTCATACATAGCTCAGAATTATATTAGTATTATACGTACATTGGAACATAGTATGCATATATATATATATATGCTTAAAATTGGAACATAGTATGGTATACCATATTTGTGCGTGTGTGACTATATATATATATATATATATACACGCACGGATAGTCTGTTATACGCTACCCCTCTCTTACATAATTGGAAACATGACTTGTATTATGTTATACCAATCAGATAATTCTAGTGTAATATTTTTTAACGATATTTGTCATTTACATCAATATCTGAATAATATTATGTAACAAGATTCTAAAATATAGAGACATAATTGCCATATGCTATGCCATACACACTTGGATAATATAACTATGGAAGTTGGTGATGTAAGTGAGAAAAAGATGAAGAAGATGAGGGTAGTTGAGGAAGAATACTGACCGTCCATAAACCATCCACCGTCGGAGGAAATGTAAGACTTTGAAATAACAAGGTCAAGATCTGTCAAAACCTGGACCATTGCTAGCAAAATCCCATGCTTGTTTGCACTGTCAACCTGTAAGTATAAAAATTTCTATTTGATGTGTCACTCACTTTCTTTCTTTCTTTCTTTTCTTTCTTTCTTTTTTATTTTTCTTTTTTTTTTTTTTTTTTTTTGTTTTGAGTAACTTTTTAGTTCTGATTACAAATCAACATGGAATCACAAAAACTGGTTATAGCTTGCTTCAGTACTGGGACTACGTTGTACAAAGTACTTATAACTGGTTTGGTCCCCAAGATTTGACAGACAGGGTGTGTAACTTGAAAACGTCATTTGGTTAGGGTGTGACGTTTTGTTAAAGTTAGAATTGAATAGAGATCAGATTGAAACTTCTGGGTAACGATAGACTGTGGATGGAAAGAAACTGTTAAAAATAAAAATAATAATAATAATAATAAAAGAGGCACATAATAAGATGATTGAAAAAGACCTACAACCCCTTTTGAAAACGATGGGCAAAATTCCTAATGGCTCTCCACTCGGTTGGTCAGATTCTCTCTCTCTCTTCTGCTGTCTACTAGTACTTTCTAATTATACAGGGAAATCAGTTGGAAAGTGGGGTAAATTGGATCAGAACTACCTAAATTCGTAGACAAAACTTTAAGAAGGAAAGGTGTAATATGAACATTGGGAAACATTTTCCAATACGTTTAATGAGTGTGTGTTTGGTTGCAATTTCAAATAGTTTGAAATGTCATAAATTATTTCAAGCAAAATTTCTAAAAGAAGAATGAATAATTTTAACCATTTGAATGTTTATCTACAATACTAAATATTTTCTATCCAAAATGGATCGTTCAATTGTTTATATTATGTGGTTTATAACAGTGATAAGATAGAAGAGACAACAAATAGAAAATAGAATTAAGATATTTGAAAAAAAAAAAAGTTCGGTGGCCTTTTTTTTTTTTAATCACTTAATCTAATAAATTACCTAACTTTTTTTATTTAGGAAAATGGTCTTTGTCATTTTTTGGATTTGGTTAATATTAATTGACTAATGATCAATCAGTAATCGACTATGAAATTTGATGATTTACGTTATAATTAATTAGTGATTGACTATTATGTGGTCAATCTTGATCATTCAATAAAATTAATTAATCATTTTAGTATTTCTTTCTCTCTAAGTTGGTTTTAATATATTCTTTCTATTCATATGATCTCTACTATCCTGATCCTATGTCAAAGGCTGAAGACAAGCTTAAAATTTCATAACAACATAAGAAATTATATTAGTGTTAATTTTCCGTGGTATTATTATACGCATTTGTTTGCTCCTACAAAAACCGGGGGAGTTGATAGTATCTCTCTAACAGTTGTTTTCAAGTCAATGGTGAAATGTTGGATAATAGAGGACCCACTAAATTTGACACTTTATGTTAAACACGCACACACACAAAAACAAAAAAACAAAAAAAAACCACAAAAAACACAAAAGCAAAAACAAAAACAAAAACCCAAACAAACCCAACAAACCCAGAAACTATCCAAAAACTTTTGCAAAGTAAGAACCAGGAACAAAAAAGTTCAAAATTTTTGAGAAAATCATATGGCTAACATCGTTAACTCGCACATATGGTCTAACCTTTATAAGTGTACATTCTTCACACGAATCATTGTCTACACAAACCCTGCAAACCCCAATAAACCAGCCAAGTATTAATGGTACACCACTGACTATTCTTTTTCAGGAAAAAAATAAAAAACAAAAGAAAGAAAAGGAAATACATTAGGAAATTAAAAACAGCATTAGTTAGAGACAAACAAATATTTGACGAAGATATAATATGTATACCTTGGAGGATAAATTCTTTCAATGAGATATTCCAATTCATGATCGATATGAGGCGCGTAAATGATATCCATAGCTTTCTTAGAAGGCCTTCATCGCATTCACTTGAATTTATGGAGGAAGAGAAAACATCGCTGGACAATGATATACAGAAAATCTTTTTTTTTTAGAACATTCAAACACATGGGAATTATTGAACAAGTAAACGCGTAAACAAATCATAGCTTATCAAGCGGATAATAGACCGCCGTCTAATATATATATATATATATATATATATCTGTATACACACACACACACACATACACATCTTCTTTCTTAAGTTAATTTATTACACATATCCATTTATATAAATGTATACGTGTATATGTGTTATCTTGGTCTTCGTAAGAGGAAAACCTTCACCTTAATTATATCGTTACCTAGAAAACCTAATTGAAGTACTTTCGAAGAGAAAGAAAATTGTCTGTGAAAACGATTGTTTGTTTGACCCAGAAAAAGATTTCACAATTTCAGAAAAGTGGAAAAAGGAAAATTCTTCGTATTTTCAAGGATTCTTGAGGGAAAAAAAATGCGTGGAATATCAATTTCTCATACGAAGAATGAAGGGTCGAAGGAATTACCAGTAAGGAGGAAAATTGCGGTTTAGTTTGAAATTTGAAAACTCGGTCCTGAATATTAAAATTAAAGAGGAGGAAAAGAGAGAGAGAGAGAGAGTATTTACCTCTGGAGATATATATGGCTGCCTATATATAGATGGTTGTGTTGTATGTGTACCCGTAAAGAGCAATTCAAAGAAATCAACAAGAGAAGGCAAAAGAAGCTTGTGTGTGAGACAGGTCTGCAAACAACAAGAAGACAGCTATAATATATATATACATATATGTGTGTGTGTGTGTGTGTGTGTGTGTGTGTATATACACAAAGATATATAGCAAGTTGTGTTCAAAACGTTTTGATGTGAACAAAAAGAGAGCAATATACACGTATAGCCTTAGAGCGTCCTGATTCGAAACAGAAGCGGGAATCCCAACCATAAAGTGGCTGACGCATTATAACGCACATAAACAGAAACAGAGTACTTGTTCATCCCGAAAACCCGATTACCCCACTTCAAAAGATATATATATATATATATATATATTTTTACAAGGGAGATTTACCCTCTCTTTTTTTTTAGATGGGAAGCATACCCCTTAATTTGTTGTTTTTCTTTTTAAAACTAATTTATTCAGAGGAAATTTATTATTATTTTTTTTTGGGGTAGGAAATTTACCCCTTAATTTGTAGTTTTTCTTTACAAAATTTTAGCTATACTATTATCTTAGAATTCTATCATTATTAAGTTGATAAGTAACGCTTAAAAAAATTAGGAAAAAAAAATGCATACTCCCTTTAAACGAAGGTTATTCTTTTAAAGAAAAAAATTATGATAGGACATGTATTTTTTTTCTATGCAAATTATTGATGTTTTAATCAATAAAATAAACTATTTAGGGGTGTGATCTAGGATTAAAAACACTTCTAGATGTTATGTTGTAAATTTTTAAGATAAACATTTATGAACCAGACTATTTAAAAGTAAATTAAAAAATTAAAAAAAAACAATACTTTTTTCTGATGGAGGAAAAAGAATAGTTGAAAATAATTTTTACCTTCTTTTAATTTTTTTTTAAAGACCAAAAGAGAAAAGATGACCCAATTTTAGCCGAGGCTTAAAAATAGTTGTATTAGTATTTTATGTTGTAGATTTTTAAGATAAATATTTATGAACCAGATCATTTAAAAGTTAATTTAAAAATTAAAATAACAATAATTTCTTCAGATAAAGAAAAAAGAATTGTTGAAAAATAATTTTTACCTTCTTAAATTTTTTTTTTAAAAGACAAAAAAAGAAAAGACGAGGCTTGAAAATAGTTGTTTTAGCAGTGGGGCCACAAAATTGGCAGCACGTGTTAATATTATCTCAGAGTGGGGATTAAGGTTTTTCAATGAATTTGAGGCTTTCTTTGGCGTTGCCACGTACGATCTTGAGTGCCACGTGGCGGTGATCCGGTGGGTATTAAAAGTGGCTGTAGAGGTTGCTGCAGGTCGGTGGCGAGGTAAAGCAACACGTGGTGGCGGCGGGGTTGGGTAGAATTGTGTGGTTGGGATTTCTCCTTGGAGATCAAACGGTGTCGTTTTCTCTTTGAGAGGTTTTAGGAGTTTGTATTGGTTTTTGGTGTTGTCGTTTGGACGTCTATTCGAAGACTTTTTCCCCAACCAGTAGCATTAGTCATCCTAAGCCCAAAATGGGGCCCACACTTCCTGTTCGCATGCAGGCCTTCCAAATGGCTTGAATAGAGAAGTGTGGCTAATCTGAGCTGAATGATGACGTGGCAACATCTGGGTGCAAACAGATTAGTGTTATAAATATATTCCGTTTTGTATCAAATGTTAGGATAGTAAAATTGAACATAAAATTTACAGTTTGCACATGTTGGGTGCATAAATTCAATTTAATTTGAATCATTCTTTTTTCTTTTTTGTATTATTTTTTTAAATCAACCTCATTTTTATTATTCATAATTTTTATTATAATTTTGTAATTCAAAATTTAAGCCTATGTATAGTAAGAAGGAAAGAAAATAAGAGGGAAAGAAAAAAGAATAGAAGTGAAAGAAAATAAGATAGAGATAAAAGATTTTGTTTTTCCATTGTTTGGTATTATGGAATGAGAGAAAATAAAATAGTTGTATAATAATTTTTTTTTATTCCTTTATATTATTTTATTTTAAAAGCAATAAGAAAAAATTAATTTTAATAGTTATTGAACGGATTTTAATTTTTCTCCTACTTTTGGAGAGATTAAATATGTGGACCCCATTACACTTATTTTTCCACCCAATTTTCCCTTCATTGTTCTCTTCATTCCTTCTAAACAAGTTAGATTTGTATTTTCCCTCTACTTCTCACTCTCCTTCCTTCCTTCCTTCTTTTCGACCAGTTCAAATATATCATAAAAGTCTATAACTTTACATATATAAATCCAAATGTGATCATATTTTTTTTAAATACATAGAATTTGTAGATGAAAGAAATAATAACATATTATTTTTTTTTCCAAACACATTTAAAGTTTTCACACTTTTTAATTACAGCAATTCAAGCGCCTCATAAACGCACAACTCAATTTAACTTAAATCCAATTCAAAAAACTCAATTCCAACCTATGGATCAAATGCATGCTAAGTGTTAGTTTCATTTTCTTCTTCCCAGAATTGTTTACTACTCCCAGTTTGACACACAATTGTGAAATGAAGAAATTCGATTTGAAATGAACGGGTGTTTGGAAGAAAGAAAAATTAGAGTTTGTTTGGATGAGATGAAATGGACATAAAATGGTGTTTGGTATTCCTCCTTTTCACGGCTTATTCTATTCTCTTAAAAAATCTCATCTCATTAAAGAAGAAGTGATAACCTTTTAATTTACTATCTAAACATTATTTTAATTTTTTTTTTTCATTTTTTAAATGAAAAATTTTTACACATCCAAAAACCATCTAACCTCTTCTCTTCTCTTTAAAAAGAAAAATCACATCTCATTTTGAAATCAATTTACTATTCAAAAATCACTTCAAAATCTTTTTCATTTCCAAAAGGAAAATTTTACACATCTAGAAACCGTCTCATTCTCAAGACAAAACAATCTCATTTTAAACAAGAAAATTTTTTATTTTAAAAATGAGTTTGCAATGCAAACATGTTATAAGTATGATGCAAATTTCAAAAAAAAGTAAAAAAGTGAATTTGGATCGAAATTAAATGATTTTTTTTTTTTGGATTTTTAATGATGCGTCAAGCACACTATAAATCTTATTTTGGTCTGCAACTTTTAAATTTTTTTTAGAGATCTTTAATCTATATCGAATTATTTTAAATTAGTACTTTGTTCATTATTTGACTTTTAAAATTGTGATTAAGAAAGACACAAGTTCCTTCTCAATTGTCATTTCCTAACATGCAAAACTATGAAATTAACTCTAATTAAAAGAGTCTTAATACTCAATATCTTTTTTCGACGAGATTTAAACAATTGAGAATGCATGAAGGATTAACGTAAAACAACTCGATAGACTAGAAACTTGTTTTTGAAACGTTTGAAAAGTAAGAGATCTAAACAAGATTTGTCCTTTAACTCGAGAACTAAAAATGTGATTAGCCAAATATAAAAATACTTAAGCACTAGAGATGATGAACAACACAACTCACAAAATATGAACTTTAACTAAAGATCCATATTTTGATATTTATTTTTTTATTTATATTGATTTTGGGTGCCATCCATTAAAACTATTCATGCAAATAAAAACTATTTAATTATATGGAATTCTCACTTCAATTTCTCCTACCAAGATATATATTTTGTTCTTTAAAATAAAGAAAAATGGTTTTAATAGATCAAATTAATTTCTATTTGGTGTGCAGATTTCTGATGTATTTGCTAGACATTTCAAAATCGCACACAAAACCCATTTCACAAGACCCACTGCCTTTGCACTAATTAAGTTTGTGGATCAGTCCTGTTCTCTTTGTGGATCAGTCAAGATTTTTCAAGTTAGAACTGTAAGTAAAACGTGTTTACGAAAGCTCACCTATTTTAAGTTCTTATTTATCTATTGACTAAAATATCTTTCTGTATAATTAAATTAGTTTATAAATGTGAACTAATAAAGATGTATAAATAAATTTGATATTTATTCTCATTAATTAAAAATCAATACTAAGAGGAGTATTAGAATTTCCATTCTCTTGATTCATTATCATTATTGTAAGGGTGTTCACTGGATTTATGAATCTATTTAATCAAATACAATCTATCATTGGACTAGATCAAGAGGATTTCAAATTGATAATGGACTGAATTAAATGGATTTCAGATTGATAAATTTAATTGAGAGAAGAAATTCGTAAACTTTTATAAAACTCAGAATGAAAAAATGTTACAAATTAAAAATTTCAGAGGGCTTGTAACAAAGTCTAAAGTTTAGGGAGAAGAAGTATAATTTATCTTTAAAAATATGACATATGATTGTTCATAGTGCATGATTAAAACCTACTCTAATCATAAATCAGATTATTAAAAATTAATCTAATAACTAAAATAATAATTTATACGGATAATAAAAAATACGTGTTCTTACGATAAAGTTATTATTGTTATTTTTTACATTATACTGCAAAATAAAAAATAAAAAATAAAAACCAATCCAACCAATTCTTTAGTAACGTATTGACACAGCCGTACGATTTCTATACACAAATTTACGCAGTCCAACAACCAACAAACAAAACTCCATCCCTACCTCCATCTCTGCGCTAATGTCTTTTCTTTCTACCTTTTTTTTTTTTTTTTTTTTTTTTTCATGTCCATTCATTTTATTTTATTATTTTATTATTTTGACCAAATCAGAAAAAAAGATTTGATTGTAAGTTCCTTCCTTCCATCTCTTTCACTCCCTGCCTCCAATCACATGGCCTCTATTCATTGCTCGTAGTCATATTAATCACATACCAATATCACAATTCCAAGTAAATTAAAAACTTCTCCAAACTCTGTGATATTGTTTTTGCATTAAAATAAATACCAGTGGTGGTGGTTGTTTCATAAAGAAATTTTTGAATCGCTTTTATTGAATGCAAAAAAGCGTTCTTTTTCTTCTCTTCTGTGTCTCTTCTTCTTTTTCTTCTGCTTCTTCACTCGAACCATGTAAGGAGTACACGCACGGGCTTTCTCTCTCTCTCTACAACGGATTTTACGTCACAGGTTCATCGCTTTCTCTCTCTGTCTTTTTGTTTTTTCTCTTATTTTCTTTTCTTTCAATCTTTTCTTTTTCTGTTTGTAATTTACGAGTTCCAATTATTCACATGTTTCTTTTCCAAACCCGCAGTACACGGCTGGGTCGGTTTCGATTCCTTGTCTTTAGTGGAAAAATTAGACGATTTAAGAATCCTGGATTTGTTTGTTTAGTTGTTATCTGAACTGGGTATTCGAGTTTGGGAGTTTCTTTTTTGGGAATTCGATTGATGGACTTGAAATTGGTGAAAAAGGGTATTGATTTTGCCCGCAAAAAGAAGTGGGTTATTCTGCTTACGGCTTTGGGGTTCACCGGTTATGGTGCTTATAGGGTTTATCATTTGCCTTCTGTGGCTGAAAAAAGGAGGAGAATTTTAAAGCTTTTGGGAGCTATAGTTTCTGTAGCTGAAGCTGTTTCAGACTCTGCTGAGACAATTGGGATTGTCTCCAGAGACTTGAAGGAGTTTCTTCAATCTGATTCTGATCAAGTTCCGAATAGTCTGAGGCAACTGTCGAAAATCGCGAGGTCGGATGAGATCTCAAGCTCTTTGATCAGGCTTACTCAGTCTATGACTGTTGGAATTTTGAGGGGTTATCAATCAGGGAGCAGTAGTGAGGGAATGGATGAGGGTTCGGCGAATTCGAGCTTCGCGGATAAGGTTATGGACAAGGTCTTTTCGAGCGCCGGTTCTGGCTTTGCTTCTATTGTTGTTGGAAGCTTTGCTAGGAACTTGGTGTTGGGTTTCTATTCAGCTGGCCAGAGCCAATCTTGTGGAGAGCCAAATTCGAAGATTGGTTCGGAGAAGAATCCTGTTCCGGAGTGGATGAATGTGGTTTTCAGTGATCAGTGCAGAGACCTAATTGGTGATTGTATTCAGGTTTTTGTGAGCACCGCTGTTGCTGTTTATCTTGACAAGACCATGGAAGTGAATACCTATGATGAGCTCTTCTCCGGGTTGACCAACCCGAAACATGAGACGAAAGTGAGAGACATGTTGGCATCGGTCTGTAATGGAGCTGTTGAGACTCTTGTGAGAACATCTCATCAGGTCTTAACACGTCCAACTTTCCAGGAGAGCCTTTTCAAGGCAAACTCAGTTTCTCAATTCGCTATCATTGAGGAAGGCATGAGAACTCAGGCCAAAGTAGTGGAGGAATTGGATCAAGAAACACCGATGAGCGAAAGCGACGAGAAGGATGGTAATGGTGGTGGTGGTGGTGGTGGTGGGTGGGTGAGCAAGGTTTCATCTTCCTTAGCAGTGCCAAGCAATAGGAGGCTTGTTCTTGATCTCACGGGGCGGGTCACATTCGAGACGGTAAGGTCGTTTCTCGAGTTCTTGTTGGAGAAACTATATGATGGTGTGAAGAGCTGTGTCAACATTGTTCATGAGTCAGTTGTTGAGAGGGGTCTTGATATTGTGAGATATGTTGCTGCTAAGTCCTCTGTTATAGCAACTATTTGTCTCTCTTTGTGTTTACATGTAACTGGTAATACTTGGTTGTTGATGCCCGCTTGACTTGCTGAGATTATTAATGATCTTGTTATCAAATATAGTGTAGGCTCAATATTCTTTGGGGTAAACTGCTCGTTTAATCCATTTGTCATTTGATCTTCTCTGTATATTTTTGTTCTCCTCAAGAAATTCAAAGCTTTTTATGTTCTTTTACGGTGAAATTTAGTTCTTTATTCAGTGACATCCACGAGATCAAATGTTATTTTTGTTTTGTTTTGTTTTTTCATTTTTTTTATACTCATTGAGCGATTTATTTGACAATGGTGTGACCTGTGAAGATTTTAGGTCTTGCTGGGACTTGCTCAATGGGTGGAAGGGGAGGAGTTTGGATATTTAATCTCTTAGGTTCGAAACTTGAAAAGCGCTTTTATTGCTCTTTGATAAGTGAGACTCACAAGTTTCATACCCAAAAAAAAAAAAAAAGTGTCAAGATTTTAGACTCGGCGAGTTTCTTAACAATAAGTTTGAAATTAAGCTAAAAGTGGAGGGAAGGGTAAAGTGCAAGGAATTTAAAATGGAAATCGAGAAACTATTAGTGTTTGGTTGAAATGATTTTTAGAAGGAAAATAAAATAGACCATTGTAGAACCGGTACATTAGATAGAAAAATTAAGAGAAATTTTTGAAAAAAGAAGAACGTATACAAAAATTTCTCAAGTTTAGTCCTCGAACTTTAATAAAATCCTTTTGTAGTTGCTGCTACAAGCTGTAGTTTTAAACTTCTTTCCACCATAACATATCCAATAACAAAAATGAGTAACAAAATTTTGTTTTCTCCCTTTAGATTTTTTAGCCGACATAATAGTGTTAAAAGGTGGTTTATGAAATGCCACCATAGAAAAGAGTTCAATGAGGAAATATTTTTCTTATTCACGCAAGTGACACAAACAGTCCTACGAGACAGATCGATCACAAAGGTTTTGAATAGGAGGAGGAAAATAGTGGACCCATATAAGTGAACACCATTAAATAACAACTTTCAGATAATTTCTGACTGAAAGAGAATTTATGACACTTATAAATCATTTAGAGTTCTTACTCCGCACTGATATAGGACTCATCACAGTGATTACCATTTTTTTGGTATCCACACAAGTAAGCAACACATAATCTAATAAAGTAAATCGACCATAAGAGCCTTCACGATAGGAAAAATAGTGAACTCATTATCGGACTGACGAAAGAATTGCCTACTGGGGTGAGAAAATGGATAGGTCCTAGTTATTTTCTGCTCCAAAAATTGCTTATGTTTGTTAGCAAGGCAACGACATATGGATTAGGGGAATCATGGAAAGTAATAGTGATACCATCACCATGGAACAACAACATTCAAACGCAGGAAGTTATACTGCCGCTATTTCTAATTTTCTATTTCTGTTTCTCAATCCCAATCCAAAAAGATTGCGTCTTTTTCTTTCTAGAATATTCTCAACGCGTCAGGCATCTTGGATGGTTTTCTGTGCACACGATTGCCAAAGCACTTTGCTTAAGATCTTATGTCACGGGATCAGATTAGTTTCCTTCTTCGATGGGGTTTTCAGTTTCTTCTTCTTATGGTTCGTTTGGTATTTGGAATGAGTTTGAGATGAGATGAAATTTTTAAGTTTGAGTTGGTTGAATTTTTAAAAATTAGTTATAAATTTTGTTGACTTTTCAGAAAAAGATAAAAATTGATATGAAAAAATATATTTTAGTTGGAGTTAAACCTGGATACCAAACGTAGGCTTAGAGTTCCATAAACTCCACCACCGAAATGCTAAGTTTGGTAGTGTTAAAAAGGAGAGAGTAAGGTAGTTGGAGAAGAGATATTAAAAATGAAAATAAAATCTTGGTTGTTTGGTAGGGTGAAAAATATGAAGAAAAATAAGTTGTAAATTCATGTGACCTCTTATAATTTAATCCTTCTAACTTTGGAAAGAAAGTAGAAGGAAAAAAATTTGACCAAAAAAAAAAAAAAATACAAAGTAACTATTTTGACGTTGACCTTTATAGTCTTCTAATTTATATGAAGGGAGAAATATAAAACAAATTAGATTTTGACATTTTCTCATTTTTTTTTTCTTTTACGTAATAACATGAAGGAGAATCCCCTCCCATTTTATCTCCGTTACCTATGTATTTATCTTGCCATTTGTTTTTCATTTCTCGTACCAAACATAACACATGTCTTGAAGACTCATCAGTTGCGAACTTTTGATGATTTTAGGTTTTATCCTAATATTCCATACTCTGAATAGATCACCTATATCAATTTCAATATTATATTTATTATAAAATAAGAATATATTTGAGATTTCGTATTTCAATGTACAACTTTATTTCAAAGAAGAAATATCAACCAATAATAATCAAATATTAAACTCAATATTTCTTGTATTTGATGATAAATCCGTCATTAAATTTAGCATTTGTTAAATTTATCAGATAAATTGCACTTTATTGAAGAACAATTTTTCCCTCAACTATCACAAATGTGACAATAGCACACCATTTGGAGATGCTCTTATAATATCGAGGGCTAGACTAGAGAGTAAATTTCCAACCTCAATTTAAACAAGAAAAACAAAAATGAAAAAAAAAAAAAAAAAAAAAAAAACCGACCACTTTTATGCCTATATATTGGCATTTTGATGGTAAAAGACATCTGCTGAATTATTGCAACGTGAATACCACAACTTGAACTAATGCAACTAATGTAAAACTGTGAACTAATGCAACTAATTTTGAGAATGGTGGTTGGTCTGAGCAATGATGGACATTGGACCCCAAACACAATGTTATTGGCTGTTTGTTGCGTTGGTCCAAAGAAAATGAATCAATGACCTCCAGGCTTTTGTGCCTATAATAAAATGGCCAAAGTTGAAGAAACTCATTCAAAATCTGCTTTTAAGTTGAGGTTCCACCATTTTCCTTTGCAGCTGCCTCCTCCTCCAGCTTCTTTCTCCAGTACCCTTCAAGTGGGGGTCCAAATATTGCCTTCCCTGAGACAACCCCAATCCTGCAATTCCCACACGTCCTCATGAGAAACCTAATATCTACACACACACACACACACACATATGTATATATTGTACAAATTGCTTCGAGCAAATTCAATTAAAACTAAGATTATTCTCACCTATGCCTCCTGAACTTTAGGATCACTTTCGCTTTATTTCCTGAACTTTGAACGCTTTACTTACCCCCTTCTATCAGAATTTCAGTTAAAAATAGACAGAAAAAAAGTGAGTAAAGTGTAATCATGTGGTCTTTTTCCATTTATTTTTAGCAGAAATCCTAATGAAATAGGCTTAGTAAGACTATTCCTTTATTTTTCCATTTTTTTTGAACAGAAATTCTGAGAAGTTAGATAAAGTGGGGCTAAATTCAAAGTTCAGAGAGCAAAGTGAGAGGTTTTAAAATTCCGAGGTAAAGTGAGAGTGATCTTAAAATTTAAGGGGCATAAATGAAAATAATCCTTAAAACTCTTAAAGATATTTAACGACTTGAATGGGAAGTTTGCTAACAGGCATAAACAATATATGAAAACCTTCAGACGATCTAATCTTAAACAATATGTAAAATTGTAAACTGGATCAAAACTGAAGGCTGGCTACATTAAATATTTAACAACTAAGTCGAAAACGACTTCGGAGTGACTTGCATTAATAAGAATGCTTAAAAACTACTATCATTGACAAATTAATCCACCCAAAGCTTCATTAAAATTTTCACTAACAAGTAACGATTGTATTGTTGGTAACTTGGATTCCAAATCCACTCCTAAGAACTACAATATGTAACAGAGAAAGGCTTTTCTTGAAGTTCATCAGTCATCGACATAAATTGCACAACACACCTTGCATCAAATGTCAAACCAACAACTATATGCAAATTTGTGATCCCAATAATACCAAATATTGTCTAACCATGCACAATTTACACCCTACCAATAGGGAATCCTACTCCACCATACCATAGAACTCCTCAAAGAAAAGAAAAACTATACAAGGTGTGCGGTGGACTTCATGTCGACTGCTAATGAACTTTAGAGAAAGCCAAACGAAGAAGTTGCTCCATAATTTTCAACAAATTGTTTTTTTTTTTTTTCTAGGTACTAAAGTGAAACAAATTACGTCATTGAAGGTATCATTTGATGCTCTCGTGGTAGAGAAGAGTTGCCTTTATATGATTGGAGACTCGTTTCGTCGTACGTTATAAGTTATTCAACGTATTTATTTTGTTTGGTCCTAGAGTTTGTAATAAAGCTAGTCACAGCCTGCTTGCCTGTTTCCGACTAACAGTTCTTGCTTTCTTTCACCAGGGATGAATACTGCTCCAATAGAGCCTTTGAATAAACAACTTGAAGTTTCACCAAATAAATCTATATATATATATATATATATATATATAGTGTTACACCCCACTTCTACATGCGATACATGTAGAAACACTCTTTCTTTTGCCTATAGGAACAACACCTAATTTTAATTCTCCAAAAAGAAAAAAAAAAAAAAAAAAAACAGATAGACGATTGCCAATCAAACCAAGTTCAGAGAATTGAGCGAAACAAAGATTAGAGCTAATAAAGAAACTCAATTTAAGTTAAAATGTAAAGTGCAGTCTACTATTACTTCTCTTCAACGAAAACCCAAACAGAAAAAGTAGAGCAGAAAAAAAAAAAAAAAAAAAAAAAGAGTTTTGATATGAAAAAAGAAGGGAAACTTACAAGACAGCCCCAATTACGGTAGGGAAGGTGAGGAATCGGTTTCGACCGAACATTGTCAATTTAGAGCGAGCCTCGCTGTATTCGATCTGCGTACTGGTTGCTAGAATTTTGCTGTAAAGAGGGGTTTTGGTGTAGAAGACGATCCGCTTCATAGAGGTGAAGTCGTTGGGCTACTAAAGCCCAATAGAAGATTAAAAATCCAATTTGGGTCCATTTCAGTTGAGAATGAAGAGCTCATTGCGCTGAAATTGAGGGTTACCCCGTTTGGTATTGGTATTGGTATTGTTTTTGTTTTTTGTTTTTTTCGTTCGATTAAGAGTAATATTATGAAAACCAACTCTAATTTTAACTTTTTGAGTGTCAATTCATGTGTTATATTTTTATTGTTAGATGGAATCAATTGACATATGAATACTAATAAAAAAAATAGTAACTAATATGTCACATAGGTTGGTATTCAAAAATTAAGATTATAATTGATGTCCCTAGTATTTTTTTTTTTCAAACAAATAAACAAAAAAAAAAAAGCAAATATCATAGTTTATAGGTACGTTTGACGTTTATAGCATGTTTTTTAAAAGACAATAAATTGTAGCATGTATTTATAGGTAAATTCTTAGAATTTTGGGAAAATACTTGGATTTTCTAGTAAATGAAGGATGTATGGTTAATTTTTAATAACAAATTTATGTGTACAATTTCGGGTTAGAGAGAGAAAGAGAGAGGAGAAGAGAAAGGGAAAGAAGGATAGTGAGTCATAAATCTGATTATACTATTTATTATTATGTTTACAATTTTATGCTATAATTTACTATTACTATTTTCAAAAATGTTATTTTGCTCTTTCTTTATAAAAAAAAAAAAGTTTTCTCCTGTTTTCATTTTTAATATATATTTTTGACCTTGGACCTTCTGTGGAGTTAAGTGTAAGATTATCACTAAACAAAGCGTACAATCATTAAAAAAGGAAAATAAATTTGTTTTGATAGCCACATAATGTTTATTATTTTTAAAAATTAAAATTAAAAAAGCACGTCTAATGACAATAGTTTATTTCAAATATTTTTTGTTAAATATGTTTTTATCTATTTATCAATCTTAATTTTGTCTAAATAATTAAATATAAAAGAAAAAACACAGAAAATTATAACGTGGTTTTAGTAAGGGAAATTATAGTAAATAATAGTTTTACGAAAATAATTAAAGTAAATTACAAGGTTTTAAAATATAAGTAAATAAAAAATTTATCTTAGTTTCTTCTCCCGAAGAACTCACCAAGGAAAAACGTCTTCTTTTTAAGATCTCAGTTTCTTCTCGTGAAGAGCTCACAAATAAATCTCAAAATAAAGCTATAATGCAATAAACCTACGAACTCATTTTTCTCCACGAAAAGCTCACAAAGTTCAAAAGCTATATTGAAACACTCAAAACTCAGGGGTTGCTTTTTTCTCTTAAAAGCCAAAAATTCAGTGAATGGAAAGTCCATCTAATTCTTTCACCATAATAGGCTATTTATGGAGGTCATATTTTATGTCCTTTCTGAATCATAATTAGCATCGGATTCTCAACAACGAGTTTGAGATAAAGTTAGGAATTGATTACTTCTTCTTCAAGCTTTCAAGTCTTCATATCCCGTATTCTGTTTCTGAATACTCTTTTGAGCATTTCCACACATTTTTCTAACTTTATCCCTAACTCAAATTATATTATAGATTAGACTTACTTGGACTTGGATGTTGTTAGAAGATGCCAACGCTAAAATGAGGTGAGAGAAAGTGAAGATATAGAATAAGGAGAGAAAATTATGAGAGAGAGAGAGAGAGAGAGAGTGACACGATATGATCAGGATATAGTAAGTTAGAGGGAGAAAATGATGAGTGAGAAAAAGGAGAGAGAAAGTGATGAGAGAGAAGGAGATGATAGAGCATAAGGTAGAAGATAGATGAGAGAGTGTGTAAAGAGAAAGTGGTAAAAGAGAAATAAGAAGAGAGAAAGTGATGAGAGAGACTGTGGTGAGAAAGAAATCAAGGGAGAGAATATATGGAAAGAGAAGAAAAGGGAGAAAGTGACGAGAAAAAATGGGAAGAGAAACTGATAAGAGAATTAGGTAAGATAATTAATTTGAGGGAAGAGAGTGATCTCGACCACTTGGTCCAACCTTGAAGCCGATCCCATTCTTTCACACCAACCTCAACTCGACCGGTGATAACTTTTCTTTGTTAAAAAAAAAAAAAAAAAAAAAAAAAAAAAACATCAAAAGCAAAAACAAGATCACCAAGCATGTTTTCAAAATAAATATTTCACATTTTTGTTAAAAAATTGTTTATATAAACTATATCACACGGACATGTAGTATTTTTTGGATTAAAGACAATATTGACGAAGAATTATGCTTTATCAAATTTTTGTTTTCAAACATGAGGTGGGGGATTTGAACTGTTCACTTTCTAAAGGAGTTATGTGTGTAATTATCACTAGAATTACTATACCTGAAACTATATTAAATTTTTATTTATTTTCGTTTAAGATTTTGATATAATTTGACTATCAGATATTAATAATACAACAAATAGTTATATAGTGA